>CM055824.1:13599576-14199576 GCA_029582265.1 Zoroaster sp. YZ-2022
TGCAGCTTTGAGAATCAATTACTACTCAATTGAGATTCCACATGGTGTCACCGCAATTAGTCTTACTTATCATCCTCACCATGCAAAGCTACAAGTTTTACCTACCTGTGACAAGTTTCTGCATGCATGTAAAACGAAAATGGCGGAACAAAAGCCCGTTTGTAAGGTAGAGAACCACCTCATACTCAATTATTAGTCCAGCAAGGTGCTTCAAAACATACTGAAAAGGTCTGGTATTTGGAAGGAGGTGGGTAACGGAATGAATGTAGTAGTGAGCATATGAAACGACTTTAATTAATCATTCAAGCAACGACCTGTGCTGATATCACTTGCATATACGATTTGTTTATAAATGGATCCTGAAACGCCCCTAGCCCTTACTCGGAAAACAACTGACATTTTCTTTAACAAGAAAAGAGAAAATGCATTCCGAAATTTCGATCAGCAAACACGAAATTTGTATTGTTTTAGCGTGGGATTTTGATACTTTTAAGTTTTTGATACTTTGTAAGTTCATTAAAAACGACCTTTAAAAGGACAATGTTTAAAAGCTGTTAAAGTGACAATATCGTCACGATCAATAGGGCATGGAATCGGAGTTCTAGTTTTAGATTAACTCGGTGACTGAAAATAATACCCCATAATATGATATTTGGTCATATTGCGGAATGAGCCAGTAATTTTCAGTCACTGATATTTGGTCATATTGCGGAATAAGCCAGTAATTTTCAGTCACTGTGTTCATCTTTATCTAGGATACCGATTCCATACCCTGTTGAAAGTCTGCTCTGACTCGTGACGATATTGTCCCTTTAAGGTACATTTAAGTTCATTACAACAGACTTTTCAAAGGATACCGGTAATATTTAAAAGCTTTTAAGGTCCCTTAAAGTTTTCCATGTACTAAGTTCATTACAAATTTCTCAGAAAAGTTTCGTCGGCGCCTGCTTCTGTCATTAAAGATAAACCCTGCACCGTTCCCTTCCCCGCTTAAAACGTTGCACTCGGGCACAAATCGAAACCACTCCCAGTAAACACATCACACTTATTGAATTTGGTGTTTTCTTCAAGTCTCTAAGTGTAAATTGAGCACAGTGCTTGCGTTTCATCGCCCCGTTTCAACGATATTTATAAACACCATTGGCAGTTATGATTTTAAACTGAAGACTAACTCCCATGTAGCCCTATGTCATGTAGGCAGCTAGATCTCTGCTAATAATGTTAAATACAACAGTAACACAAACAGGTTTTCACTCGATAATGAAAGCTAAGGGCCTTCGTTTGATTTGATTAGTGCTAGCCAAACCTTTCGCAAGACATAATAGATGCACCGCTTAAGAGGAATATTTCTTACAGACCTACATGCAATATACAAAAATATGATTGCTAGCCTGCAGAACATGAACAATGTGGATAAATAACACACATTGTGTGGGTGATGTATGCAATATAAGCTCACGAGCTATTAGCATGGTAACTAATTCATGCTTCAGTTTAAGTGGTGGGTAATTGTTTAAAATGTCTGTTTGCCTTGCCCGACATGTAAGCCAATGCCCCGTTTGTGAAATGATTTAGTTAAAGTGTCCGTCGGCAAGACCTCTTGTTTATAGCATCAACGTAAACTGGCAACCTCCCACGATGAATACTTTATAGCAAGACATATAATCACTGAGATAATTGCAACATGGATTATACCCACAGATAGATATGATATAATGATGGCTCCTGGCTCTTCATTAAACATGGCTGAGCTCTGAAAGTCATCGTAAACTGGTGGTTCCGCAGTCAACAATGAACCACACAATAATCCGATTATGGTTCTATAGAGGAATGGAATTATTGAATCGAAAGGCGAAACAATATGTCGCCCTGGAGTCAAGAAGAGAATCCAGTTTTATAAACCTGCATTTGAACCCCTTAAAAAGTGTCCCAAGTGCCCCTGAAAATCCCAGCCCCCCACCCGCAAGTGGCTTCCAACTGAAGCATTCCCAGTTACACCACTGATAGTGTGTGATATGTGTCGCTGTAGATATCTGCTGAGTGGCTTCAAGTCCGTTCACATCATATTATTCACCAGATCTGTACGTCGTGACAAGTATATCTTGCCACGGCTTTAATTAAGCATTTCTCCAGTGGCCAAATGTTACAAGCCGTCCTCCCGAAAGCCGATGGCGACCAATCCTTCCTCCTCTACCCGGCCAAGCCATTAAGACCCCGTCGCCGTGGGTTTGCGCAGGCCGGCCAATTTCAAACAACAATGCGCGGGAAATCTCCCGCCGTTTTAAAATGCCACACGAGATTACACAGGGGAAGGCTTTTCGGCCAATTCCAGCGTTTGTGTCTTGTGCGAAACCAATAACGATAAATTGGTGTGATTAAAACGGAGATTGCTAACTGCTAAAGTGCACCTTTGAAGTAACGCAATGACAGGGTTTGTGAATGGTCGCTAAGCCTCCGGCAACAAAGAAATATTTAAAGCGGCACGTCAGGAACTTCGTGTTTAAAGGGTAAAACATGACTGTATAGGTTATGAAGGTATATGTTGGCAAAACTGGGGATTCAGATATTTTCGTATTCGTTCTATTAAATATATAATTAACTTGTTTACTTTTCTTAAAATGGTAATTTATTTCTAGCGAAGATTTGAGTAATACTAAGTTCCATTTGACGAAGTAAAGGCCTTCAGTATCATTTTGTCCTATATAACTTACATATAGATCCATGTCATTTAATTTTGATATAAACAAAATTGTATGCAATAGATGCATATCTATCAGTTTAGGATATAAAATAACCCAATATTTGTTTTTTATAACTCACGCATGGATCATTGTTATTTGACTGTTTAAAGTAAAACACGAGCGTCAGTTCATTTTCACATAAGGATCGGCTATCCCACAACGTTAAAACTACCGGCATTTAACGTCGCTTCAATTCTTAAAGAGGGAGTTCAGCAGAACAATTTTAGTTTGTGATGCACTGATTTTTCAAGTTAGTCCTTTATTAAAGTGTGAAAAATTATAAAATATTAGTCTCTAACTTCACGTTAAAGTGATGTAAAATGTCATTTTATTTGGATAACCTTCCTGTGTGAAATTTGTTAACATCCAAAGGACAATAGTGACGTCACATTTCAAATAAATGGGTCTCTTCCTTTTGTACGGTGAATTTGCAGTTCATTCCTGAATCTCCACAACATTTTATCAAATCGGCGTTGAAATTGACTTTTGACAAACAAAAATTCCTGTATGGAATGTTACAGACCTTATTTACATCGTAAGAAAACAGTGACGTCATGTTTCAAATATTGCTCTGAAAGGGTATCAAATAAAATGATATGTTACACCACTTTAAAGTGAAGTTAGAGACTTGTAATTTTTTCACACTTTAATAAGGACTCTATCTATTGGAAAATGAGTGCATCACAAAACTGAATTTGACCTTAGAGCCCCTCTTTAAATAAAGTAATTTAAAAAGGAACCAGAAATGCTTTTGGCTGCATACCAACCTCTCACTCCCTTGTTCTGATTATCATGACATTCCTGGTGTTTATAGGCCTAAATAGCTGGCCAGTCTTTTTAAAGAGTTTCAACTGGAATAAATTAGGTTTTGTTAACAGCCATGCACATCGCAACTTTTTCCCCAGGGTGTATTCCAATTTTAGGTTTGATGCTTCTTGGAAGTATTGGGGAAGAGGTGGATCCAATGATCCGAACTAGGAGTGTCCTATGTTTGTTATAATTATGTTACAATTTACACGGTATGTGGACAAAAATGTAGAATACAACCGCAAAATATGACAAATATCACAAATTTTTATTTAAAAGATGATAGAGGACACACTTAAGGAGTGGAAAGTGTTGTCAAGTGAGGACTGGAAATTATATTTTGGGAGATTTTGTGCAATGAATGTACAGTACAACCAGTGAGATGTTGGCCATTTTGTTGACTGCTAGAAACACATGCTAAGACGTTGTGCACAAGTGGAGGTTGGGTTCGACATTATTTCCCGGCAGGTTTGCGTTATTGGACTCGTTTTGAAGCGAAGGCGCAATGGCAAAACTAGTGGATGACACATGATGCGTGCTTTACCAATCAAATTACAAGGATTTGTGGTGAGTTATATATAATATAGTATTTTTCTATATCACACTCTAGCAGAGGTGAACATGATTTATATATTGAAATTTTTCACCACAAACAGGCGTGTATTTTAGTACTGCATAATAGTGACATGCATTTTAGTGACTGTGTATTGGCGCTTGTCACAAAATACGTCACTGACAATGACGTTAATGTACGGTATACAATGACGAGAATGTATACATGTAATTAGTAGCTGCGCACAATCACCTACATTAACGTGTGCACGCTGGTTCTCCAATCCCAGTATAAATTGGCGCGAATGTTCGAATGTGACATAAAATGGGAAAGAATGTCGTATCCGGCCGCCACTTTTTAAGGTTTTTTTTTTATTTTGTTTGCAACCACTAACCAGTTAAAAAATCATTCTATCAATTTTTGGTGGTACAGAAAGCGAAAACTATCTTTAAAATCCACTTTTATGATGGTTTTGACTTGATTTCTTCTAAAAATCCTCCTCCCTTCAGAAAATAGAAGGATCCTATTATAAGGCTACTACGCATGCACAATGACTGTGTTGGTCAGCCAATTGTGGAGTTACAAGATCAGACTGACATGACTGAGGAAGTCATCGTATACCAAAATGCCTGATTTTTCACGAAATAAATATCCTGGAATAATTTGAAGTATATGTCCATCATCATCCAGTATGTTCTCCACCTTACCAGGTATAGATTACCATGTCATTGGTTATATTTAATGAAAAAAATAGTGCAGATACGATGCATATCTACCCATAAAATGTTCTAAATAATAATAACTCGTGATCATTGTTATTTGACTCGTTTAAAGTAAAATCACGGGTCAGTTCATTTTCACATATGATCGATATCCCACAACGTTAAACACCGGCATTTAACGTCGTTCACAAAGCATGGTAGTATATCACTGTGTGATTTACAATCGTCTGTAGACCTTATTCAAACGAGGTGTGAAGGCGTACAAAATATTAGTTCTAATACGTTAAAGTGATGTAAATGTCATTTTATTTGACAAATGGTGTAATTTGTTAGACAAAAAAGACAATAGTGACGTTACATTTCAAATAAATGATTCTTCACTTTTGTGGTGAATATGTATCGATAATATGCCAACCGATATGTGACAAACATTCTATGGAATGTTACAGACTCATTTACCGATAAATCATGAGGTTGTTTAAATATTGCTCTGAAAGGGTTAATCAATAAATGATATGTTACACCACTTGAAGTGATACGGGCAATTTTTTTCACATAATTAATAAGGACTTATCTATTGAATGAGTGCATCCAAAACTGAATTTGACTAGACCCTCTCTTAAATGCCAGTAATTTAACTAGAAATGCTTATTGCATACCAACCTCTCACCCTTGTTCTGATTATCATGAGGTTGGGTGTTTATACCCAGACCATGGCCAGTCTTTAAAGAGTTCAACTGAATAAATTAGGTTATGTACACTATTATAACATAAAATGTTTTCCCACGGTGTATTACAATTTTAGGTTATAGAACATGCTTCTTGGAAGTATTGCGTATAGGTGGATCCAATGATCCGAACTAGGAGTGTCCTATGCGTTTGTTATAATTATGTTACAATTAATGGTATGGACAAAATGTAGAATACAACCTGTGCAAAATGACAAATATCACAAATTTTTATTTAAAGATGATAGAGGACACACGATGAGTGGAAAAATATAAGGAGGACTGGAAATTATATTTTGGGAGATTTGGCAATGAATGTACAGTACAACCAGTGAGATGTTGGCCACGTGAGGAACCATGCTAAGACGTTGTGCACAAGTGGAGGTTAGTTGACATTATTTCGGCAGGTTTTATTGGACTGTTTTGAAGAAGGCGCAAGGCAAACTAAACATGGCTTACCAATCAAATTACAAGGTGTATTTGTGGTGAGTCATATATAATATAGTATTTTCATATCACACTTAGCAGAGGTGAACATGATGGGTTATATATTGAGGTCACCAGACGTGTATTTGAATAGTGACATGAGGTGACTGTGCATAGCGCTTGTCACAGAACGAAGACAATGACGTTAATGTACGGTATACAATGCTGAGAGATGTAAGAGATGTACTTAGTAGGGAATATTAACGTGTGCACGCTGGTTTCAATCCCAGTATAAATTGGCGACAATGTTCGAATGTGACATAAATCGGAAAGAACACGCCAATGTCAGCTGGCAGTCCTTGTAACTAACCAGTTAACAAATAACTGTCTATCAATTTTTGTACAGAAAGCGAAAACATGGACCTAAAATCAATTGTATGATGGTTTTAGGTGAACATGTTTTCGAGGAAAATATCGAAAATAGAAGTGTGCTATTGGATAGTTGCCACTACGCATGCACAATGACTGTGTTGGTCACTAATTGTGGAGCCCCCCCCCCCCCAAAGAGGGTCCCCGAAAAAAAAGGGACAAAAAGGGGAGAGAGAGGGGGGGAGGAGAAAAGTTGCAAATGTTTTTTTTCCAGCCCTTTTCATCTTATGCCACTGGAATTTTTTTCTTCTTTCTGCCAACATTATTTTATTATGATGTCTCATGAAATCTCACAATAATTGTTTAAATTTGCAACAATAACATAAACATTTGAAACCAACGTGCCAATTTGTCCGGGCTAAAATATATTTTACGTGGTTCCCGCATTTTTCAAATTTAAGTGTTTTTCCCTTTTCAAGGGAATGCCGGACAAGTGTAAGGATAAAGTAATGCATTTTGTTTACCCACAATTTATTTTTAGATGATGTATAATGAATATGCATGAACATGTAACTCTGGTGCAACGACCAGATCCAATCTTATTTTATCATGTGTTGTTTCCTTTTCTCCATTTTTCTTTAACTCGGCTGTGTGCAGGGCATTAAAAAGGCCTGCAATCCTACCCTTTCCAAATTACACATCACATACATGCCCAGGTTAGGGTTTTAGTTTTAGTTTAGTAATCTGATATAAATAATTATTATGTGACACCGTTTTAGCACAAAAAAAAAAAAAAAGATTACCGGTAGGATCTGGATTTGCCGCCCACTTGTTCATGGAATTTGCCGCCCATTGATGGAAAGTAGGTAGCACCGCCCCGGAATGATCTCTTCAACAACGTCCGCTATATAATTATTTAAAGCAACAAATCTTGCCGACGATATACACTCAAGTTCATGTTTATCAAGAGGGAGTATTACTGAAAAATTGCAATCCAGACTCCAGAGATTGGCTTCATCGGTAAGTATAATCAATTGGAAGTCCAGTGGGCTGTTTTTGCAGCACTGTACACAGATTACACCAACATACCACAACATTCTGGGGAAACCATGCGGGCACCAGCCTAACCCAGAGGAGTGGCAATAAGTCTAACATATATACTTGGGCCCTATTTCTTGTTTTGAGCCTATATTGACAATCTGACGAACATCCATTATAAATAAGTTTAGAACTAAATATATATGCCCCCTATACTGAATACAAAAAAATAAACACCATGTTAAAGATTCAAATTAAGGGCTAGCATTAAAATAAAAAATGTTAAATTAAAATGTGTAATTTTGATCTGTACTTTCTCAGAAATTAAGAATGAGCACCAGTGGGCCCCCACCCAAGAAACTGAAGCAAGCCAAATTAAGCTTTGCCCCAGTAAGCAAAGAGAGTAGCTCTAAAGACACCCCTGATGACCCTTTCCTGATGACTTCGGCATCCTTAAGTCCGTTCCACAGCGTGGAAGCAGTGAAAGCTCAGACGACTGCAATAAACAAATTGAGTCTGCCACAGCTGTCATAATAGAAGGGTCTAACTGTACAGGTTTCACAAATAAGTACGACATTGGAAACTACAGTAAAACGCACGGGAGGAAATTGCTAGACGATGAAACAAAGTTGGCCCTCATTACAGACTGCTGGGTACCTGATTCCTCCTTCAACTTCCCACAGTGTGCAAATTCTAGGAGACGATTTCAACATAGCTGGCTAAAACGATACAACTGGTTGGCATACAGCGATGCAGAGAAGGGTGTTTTCTGCAAACCATGTCTCATCTTTGCCCCTGAATCTGCCGGAGCACACGGCAATCAAATATTAAAAACCTTAGTAAGCACTCCCTTTAACAAATACAAAGACGCAATTGAAGTCTTCAACAAGCACAACAGTGCAAAGTATCATGCTGATGCTGTCAACTCATGTCAGATGTTTCTCAAGGTTGTGACCAACAAGGTACCAAGCATTGACAATCAACTTGACAACACAAGACAACAACAAATAATAACCAATAGACAGCGTATCAGACCTATGATTGAAACTGTGCTCTTTTGGGAAGGCAGGAAATTTCATTTCGTGGTCACCGAGACAGCGGCAGTATCGCCAACATCGCCAACACATCCACGGAAAATGATGGAAACTTCAGGTCAGCCCTTCGTTTCCGCATCAACGCTGGAGACAATTATCTGAAGAGGCACATAGAAACTGCAGGAGGAAACGCCATGTACACAAGTTGGAACACACAAAATGAGATCATCAACACCGTTGGAGATATTATCTCTGAAAAGATAGTTGATGAAGTGAAGGATGCGAAATACTTCAGTGTATTGGTGGATGAGACAACAGACTGTTCCACAAAAGAACAAATGAGCCTGTCAGTGAGATATGTGCATGATGGCAAAGTATGTGAGAAGTTTTTGACTTTTGTAACAGTGAATGATCTCACAGGACACGGACTTGCGAAAAGCATACTTGACATACTCCATGAGAAAACTCTAGATCCCATGAATATGCGTGGTCAAGGTTATGATGGGGCTTCGGCTATGAGCGGGCAATTTAATGGAGTCAAGCATGCATAAGAGAGAAGAACCCACTCGCAGTGTACACACATTGTGCAAGTCATGTATTAAATCTGGTTGTCTCTCATGGAAGTAACTTACCTACAATACTAAACACGATCAGCACCATTCAGGAGATTTGTTCGTTTTTGGTTCTTCGGCCAAGAGACAAAGCCTCCTAAGTGACTACATCACCAAGACGGCCCCAGAGTCGTCACACAAACGTCTGAAAAAACTATGCACCACAAGATGGGTTGAGAGGCACGAGGCTGTTAACGTCTTCTATGAACTCTACGTCCCTATAGAGGAGGCCCTTGAGTATGTGTTACATAATGGTGACAGATCATCGTCGCAAAGAGCGTCCACATTGCTTACTGCTCTCAGATCTTCAGTATTTATCGTGGCCACAACCATACTAAACCGGCTCAGCGGAGTCCTCCTACCCTTATCCCGGAAATTGCAGTCACCTACATGTGACCTCGTTGGATGTGTTAGACTTGTGCGTGATGTGCAGCAGATCATCAAGCAAATGAGGGAAAACAGTGAAGAAGAGTTTGGACGGTTGTTTTAGTGACGCAACGAAGTTGGCTGATGAAGTAGACGGCGTCATACGCAAACCACGGACAGCATCTCGTCAAACAGCTAGAGAAAATCATCCATCTCCATCAGCTGAAGAATACTTCAGGGTATCAATGTTTGGCATCTACATAATAATAATAATAATAATAATAATAATAATAATAATAATAATAATAATAATAATAATAATAATAATAATAATAATAATAATAATAATAATAATAATAATAATAATAATAATAATAATAATAATAATAATAATAATAATAATAATAATAATAATAATAATAATAATAATAATAATAATAATAATAATAATAATAATAATAATAATAATAATAATAATAATAATAATAATAATAATAATAATAATAATAATAATAATAATAATAATAATAATAATAATAATAATAATAATAATAATAATAATAATAATAATAATAATAATAATAATAATAATAATAATAATAATAATGTGTGGACTTATATAGCGCACGTATCATTACCCCTGCTCATAAGGCTCATAAATCATTCCTGAAACCATCTCAGCTCCCTGGGGAGTATACAGCTCAATTGCTGCCATTACAGCGCATATAGGGCTAATCAACCAACTCTGCCCTCACAGGTACCCATTTAACCCCTGGGTGGAGAGAAGCAATTATGGTTAAGTGTCTTGCTCAAGGACACAAGTGTCACGGCCGGGATTCGAACCCACATTCTGCTGCTAACACCAGAACTTGAGTCCGGTAAGCTAGACCGCTCGGCCACGACACTCCACATTGATCAATTGCTAAGTGAACTCAGCACAAGGTTTTCAGTCCACTTTGAAAGATGCGCCAAACTACAGTACATATTGCCTGCATACTGCAATGATACCAACTTCAATCAACTCCAGGACATTGTGCATATGTACGCACAAGACATCGAATCTGAAGGCATAGTGAGAGGCGAGTTTGATATGTGGTGTGCGCGGTGGAAAAATGCTGTCGGTAATGTACCATCTACACCTACAGAGACTCTGACTTCAGTACCAGGATTGGCGGACCTGTACCCGAATATACACACACTTATCACGATATTTGCAGTCATCCCTGCTACCTCAGCTACTGCAGAACGCACCTTCAGTACCCTTCGTCGCCTTAAATCCTACTTGAGGTCAACCATGAGCAACCAGCGTCTGACAGGCCTTGCTTTGATGGCTATACATAGAGCAATAGATGTGGACATCGATGACGTCATAAATCGGATGGCACTAAAGCGTCGTAGATTGGACTTTTCACTTTAATGTTATTGCCTCACTATATTTATTAAGTAAAGTTGTACATTTGTCACAAATAAATGATTTTTTCAATCTACAACTATAGGTATCATAAATGAAAGGATTAGGAGCCAGTTTTTGAACACCCTTATTATTATACCCTATGCCTCTACCTAACCAGTTTTTGAACACCCTTACATCCTATGCCTCTACTAGGACTATAGAGGTTAAAAATTGCTGCCCCCTATTATACTAATGGCACCGTGGTCACGTGGTTAGACTGCAGGGCTTGCAATCACAAGGTTGTGAGTTCGGAATCCCAGGCTGACCGCTGATTTCACAATGCCTATATTAAGTATTGTCGTCTAGTTACTGAATCACAATTGATTGATTTGTGCAGTTTATAATTATAGACGATACACTAATGTTTGTGTGTGAGTGAGATTGGCTTTTGCCAGCTTGGCGTTTATGCCCCTCCATGGGAGGTTACCGAGTTCCTAATGGGAAGATCCATCCATACATATTATACATACATACAACCCAAAATTACATACATACATATACATACTAGGCCTAGTTGATTTGTGAGAGTAAAATTTTCGTTGAGCCCCCCCCCCCAAGACAAAATCCTGGGTGCGCCGTTGACGCTGTATGATTTTTTTTCTTCAGATTTTGTAAAAGATTTTTCAAAAAATTTTCACCAAATCGAGGACCATAAGGAACTGAAGCTTTCACAATTCACATTGGTGTTTCAAACCTATAAATTATGGGAAAGCAGTGAAATGGTGAATGAAACATACATAAAAATGCACCAACTGTATACGCCTATATACTATCCATGCATGACATATATCTCATATCAGGAGACACATCGAAGCATATACAATGTGGAAATCAGAAGAACCAAATAACAATGATCTTCATTCGGACCCACAGTTGAATAATATAAAGGGGAATTTTAATATACCCATCAAGCAAGTACACGACTTCATCTCAAAGCCAGAGGGCCTCTCCAAATCAACATGAAATTAAATTTACCGGTGCAGTCAAATGGAGTAATTCACCTCGTCATATTTCGATTCTGGCGTTCAGTTTAAAGCGCAACCGCTATGAATGTAATTGGGAAAAAGAACAGTGCTTGTAGACACAAGAGGGCGCCCTACTTCATTGTGTTTCTTTAGTATGCTGATGAAAGCTCTGATTGTTGAATAAACGCATTGTTCATTTTAATCAATGAAGTTCCAATCCACTCTTAATATGTCTGGGCTTATTAAGCTTCTTATCCGTGGATTTTTAGAATATAACATAGTTTATATACAATTGATTCTATCACTTGAACGGAATGGTTTGGTGACCATCGATTGTACGAGCGTGTAAGTATGGCCAGTAAGCCAGTATGGCCAGTAATTTGACTGTTTCTCATTCAGCTCAAAATTGTGCCTTTTGTATTTAATAAACCATGTAATTTAATTTGCATTTATTGTATCATTCAGTGATGTGAAATAAATGTTGAGTTTAATAGAATTAAAAATGCACACTACGAGTATCTTATTAAATTACATCCAATGGGACTCATCTTAAAATCGAATTATAATTGTTTGGGTAAATCTTTAGAAACAGTGATTGGCACGGCGCATGGTCACGTTTGATGTTTTCCCGCCAAAAGTGCCGTCATATCTTCAACACAACGTATCCAATGAAATCCATGGGGTGCCATGGCCGAGCGGTTAAGTGAATCGGACCTGTGTTCTGATGGCCGAGTCGTCAGAAAGTGGGTTCGAATCCCGGCCGCGACCGTGGTGCTTGTGTCCCTGAGCAAGTCACTTAACTATAATTGCTTCTCTTCACCCAGGAGTATAAACGGGGACCTTTGCAGAGATGGTAATTGTGTTTGATAAAGCTCGTTGCGCTACATATTTGGCAGCATGGGTTGCATACTCCCCATGGAGTTGAGATGGTTCTAGGAAGGATATAACTGGCCCGATGACAGGGGTAATAATGTTCAATCCATGCGCCATGAGCATCAAACTTGGCAGATACCGGCGCAATATAAGTGTCCATTATTATTATATCTATTTTGTCTGGTGGTGGTCAGATTTGAAAGCAATTGGTACCTCCGCCGACGTAAGTCGGACGGAGGTAATGTCATCACCCCTGTGTGTGAGTGTACTTCTGTACAAGATATCTTAAAAAGTTCTCCACCGATTCGGATGAAATTTGCTGAATATGTTGAGTTTGCTACATGGACCAATCGATTAGATTTTGATGAAGATTCGATTTCAGGAAAGCGTATTTTAGGATCATATCTAACGTTTCTAACGTTAACGTTATTGCGGATCAGTGAGTTAAGTAGAACCGATAGGGGGCGCATGTAATTCGTGCATTTTAATGATTTTTTTAATGTTCTTTATTTACCTCCTTAATTTAAAACCATGTTTTTTTCTCTATATTTTATTTGTATTAGTGTAAAGCGCCTTGAGCGTCAATTTGACGGAGATGGCGCTATATAAGATTTTTATTATTATTATTATTATTATTATTAATAATGACCTACTTATAACCTAATGTTTTCATTAGGTTTCAAGAATCGTTGGTGGCTCAGCGGGTTAGATGCATGGTTGTTACGCCGGAGACTCTGGTTCAAATCCTGGGGATTTTATTTATTTATTGAAATTATTTTACAAAATTTATCTACGTGTACAGCATAATCAAATATAGTACTTGGCAACTTCTAGGATTTTTTCTCTGAAAAAGCTCTACTTGGCGGAGGTTTGCGCTCTAAGAGTGCTGTGCCACTGACTGCTGACATTGACTTCAAATAACAATTCACAGCAAAGCTTTGCTATAAATGATTAAACCAACGTGCAGCACTCCTCTCCTATACCCAAAGCCACTTGTTTTAAATAAAAAATGCATTATTTAGCTGTCACAATCTGTCAGATTACATGGGCAAGCAATCATCGCCCCCCGGGAATCTGTCAGGATGTCAGAACCTAACAATCGTTCCGTAACATATATGGCACTCGAGAGCCCTGTTTTCCGTCACTTTGGATGTCGCGTAAAACACGTCCGGGTAAATATACTACAGGCAAGTCATTTGCAACAAACCAAGGTCTAGGCTATTTAAACTTAGATGGTGCATTTATCACATCCACTTGAGCATATTAAAGGTAGCTTAGGTGTAACAGTGGTGATCGAAAATATCACATACATCTTTATTTGATGTTAAGTTGTTTTTTGGAGACATTTTAAAGCCGCTATCGGTTCGGTTTACGGTAACACAATGTGGGTTAAATCTCGACTATCACTAAAGTTAGATTTGGTTCTGACTAATCTCTATACAAATCTCTATACAAATCTCTATACGTTCTGAATAGCCAGTTCTATCGCCATCAGGATGGTACTATTTTTATGCGGCAGGGTTTGTTCACGAACAAATTTCGGCCTTCTTAGTCTATGCAAACAAGATGTTTACAAGACTTCTCGGTTTTAATAATGTACTCTCACAGTAATAAGAATGATCTACTGTCTCAATTAAGAAGCGACAGAAATAATCAGGCCCATAAAGCATCATCTTGAGACGTTCCGAACAAACTAATCAATCGTAATCAAGAGCAAATGAAGGGAAGATTACTTAAAGTCGGGCACATCGCAGGGGGGGGGGGGGAGTGATACCCAGCAAGAAATGGGATCATGTATATATGGCATTGGCAGAACCAGGGGCAAAGACGATGGGGGCATGTTTAACCATTTCTTATCACCATGAATGTAAATTTATCATACGTTTTGTTGTGTGCCCTCTTTTTCTAACAGTGTGCCCCTTCTTGCTCACGTGTCCTCATTTACGAGACCCTGTTTCCGCACCTGGCTCATAATAATATAGAATGACTGGCACCAATTCATTATTTTATTTTGGTTCAAAGATTACCAAAGGAATACACCGCCTTTAAAGAGTTAATGGCATGCCATTTTATGGAGATACATATTTTTATAAACGAAAGTCATTTTTTTTGACATACAGTGCATATTGAGTATAGGCTACTATTTAAATTTGTGAAAACATTTTATAAATATCCTTGACACACGAGGGCGCTATTCAGTGAGAACACAACAGGAACTTCATATCACAGTACAGTATCACTGAAATTGTACAAAATCAAAACCCCAAAACCTCGCCTGATGAGTGGTTACCTCCAACATAATACTGACTGGTAACCAAATACTCGGTGAACAAGACAACATAAACCATGAGAGAACTAACTTTTGAATAGACGAGGAATTCAGTCAACATTTATGCACAAATCAAACACGATGTTGCATCACTGATTTGCATAAATCGCTTTTTGATGGTTTTTCTCGCAAAGAAAGATAATAATACTTATTTTATTTAGTTTTGTGACAACATAATCTATTATAACATGAAGATAGGTCAACAACTGATTTGTGCTTGTAGTGGCTCTTTAAGAATATGCAAGTATGTATTAACATATCGGCCTACAACAAATTGTATCAACACACCTACACACTGACAATTTAAAGGTATACGAGTAATGTCAACATAGATACAGGTTTGTGTATACTGTGTCCACTTAATGTTTCACTCATTATTTCAAAGGCCGTTTGAGAGATGGCCTATATAGAAAAACGTGTATTGAAATAATACAATCTAGCTTAAATACGAGAAATTGTGTCATTTCTGTAAGCCTTATGTTTTCCTCATTTGTTTTCCTCATATGTTTTCCTCATTTGTATGACTCATGTGATTCAAAAATAGTTTTATTTTCATAGAATTATATTTCTTTGTCAAAAATATGCTTCCCCTGCGACCCAATTGATTTAGAATATTCATCAAAACGCAATTACATTACCGCAACGCTGTGTACTATATACGGAACATATACGGCGATTGGCGCAAATTGATGTGGCGTTGCGAACATTCTTTTATCAACGAAACATGTAAATTTGTGAAATCAAATTTAAGGTCACGGCTATAGGAACCTTGACGTTTATTTCCCAAATGGATTTCATCTCTGAGTGCCTCGGACAAAACGAAGGGAAATTTTTAGTTTGAAGAAATGTATTTGTAGTGGAGGTCACCCCAACACAACCTCATTTTCATTGTTTCTGCAGATTCAGCATGTTATAAATAGTTCTCATGTATAAAAGCAATCTCCTTATACGACATAAATTAGTGACGCAGATCTTTCTTACACAGAAAACATTTTATAGATGGGGTTGATAAAGATGAGTGGCTTATCGTAGACAGAGTCAAGAATTGTCCTCAAAGCCACTAACGAAATGTAGAATATTATTCCGGAATGGAATGTCATTGTAATGACATTTCCCATCGTTGTTGTTGTTGTTTATTTAGGAACCGTTACAATTTATTATTGTATTTATTATTTTTATGTATTTAAAAAATGTATTATACATAATTTTGTTTGTTTGTTTGTTTGTTTGTTTGTTGGGGTGTTGGGGGGGTGTTTGTTTGTTGGGGTGTTGGGGTGTTTGTTTGTTTGTTTGTTTATTTGTTTATTTATTTATTTATTTATTTATTTATTTAATTATTTATTTATTTATTTATTTATTTATCGATTAATTAATTAATCTATTGACTTTACTGTTTTTATATGACATCTCCCTTCGTCACCGTGGCTAGCCGGTTTGGCAGTAGTATACAGCCAATAGGCAAGCCACGGTGGCGTTATATAGTATTTGTTGTTTTGTAAATCACCGTGCTCACTCTTGACTCAAGTTGACTTTTCTCTGTTACTTATCGTATCATTTGAAATGTCATTTGTCAATTAATCTTTTATTTTGTATATACCTGTAATTATTTGATTTAGTAGCCATTTAATTGTTCTTCTCTCTGTTATTGAACAATAGCACAAATAAAGTTCCCATTTTGAAAAGTAAAAAAAAAAGTATTTATTTATTTATTTATTTATTTATTTATTTATTTATTTATTTATTTATTTATTTATTTATTTATTTATTTATTTATTTATTTATTTATTTATTTATTTATTTATTTATTTATTTATTTATTTCCGATAGTAAAATTTTGCCTAGAAATAGGAGTTAAACATTAGGGAGACATTACAATTGTCTTCATAATGAACAACGTTCCCCTAATGCAGAATTATTCAGCATAATGTGTCTCCCTAATGGCCCAATTGTGCTTATAAATAAATAAATAAACAGCTACCACTTGAGGTGGCAAAACCTAATTGGTACTAATTTCTTTGTAAGGTCAATATAAGTACATTGATATGAGTAGCTTAGTCCTTTTTTCTTCATTTTGTGTTTTTGCCACTGTATTGAATGACAATTATTTACGGTACATTGTATAGTACTATGTGTACATCGTATTCCATATGGGTTGGGTAAATAATCTTAATTCAGCTGCCGTTACAGTTTGAATGACAGTATAACACACACAATCACACTGGCATCTTATATACAATTCAACTTATAACAGCATCATCCCAATTGTTGTAACTTAAGATTTTGTGAGAAATTTTAGTTTTTGTACTTTTTGTAATTATACAGTATTAGTACTTTTTGTTGAGCTCTGCATATAACTTTAAGTCAACAAGTTAGGAAAAACCACATGCCGTAACAAGATGAAAAAGCAGATTTTAAAAGAATTCTCCCACGTGAACAAAAATTAAATCAGCTGCAAATCTCAAGCAAAAGAAATTGATACATGACACATGATAATTGTTGCCCAGAGCAGACAACAATTATTCATTTCCAAATGCCCTTCACTGACACAAGTTTTTGTGATTCTGAAGTGGATACAAGAACAATTTCATTTTACACAGAATTTTTTGTTTTTAATACAAAATCGTTAGGATTACGTGTAGTATACTTGTGGGTTTAATTTTGTGAGATTATGTTGCCAGGTTTAAATATTTCAAGCCCCATTATTCGTCACTTCAGTAAGTTCCTTCAGGCTGAAAGTAGAGAGTGTACATGTAAATTGAATAGTGAAAGTACTATTTAAACTTAATCGTAATGTAGGTTTAATAGTTGAATGGTTAAATGTTATCCATAATTGAAATTTCTGGCCTTGCCCCATAAAACCGTACGCTGTGAATCATCCTGTTAAACACTTTTGTACGATACAACAGAAATGATCAACGCTAATGCAAGAACACACATTAAGGTAAAGTGCCCTCTATAAACAGTAACGACGACAATAAATAATACAGTCAACTGATAATAAAATCTATAAGCCTATAAAGAGTACACTTCTGTAAATGCACTATGAGCTATATCATTTAGGCAGTAGTTACTCGCTTTTGTCAAAGTTTTGCACTCAAAATAGTTACACCAGAAGTCTAGACTAACTATTTTACTATAAGATTATTATTATAATTACATTTGTTACAATGCTGCATATGTGAAAATGTTTTGAATTATTAAGCATATCCAGTAATTTAAGTCGTCTTTGTAGAGCGCCCTCTAGAGGTAGTTTCTGTGACCAAAAAATACGTAATAATGAAAACCTATAAATAAATAATTATCATGCCAAATAATTATCATGTACAACAAAATATGCCAGAGTAATTGAGAATTGTCCAGTGTTCTCCCGCCAACCCTAATGCTAAGGATATCCACTAAAGGTCAATCTAACAATGCTTAGAAAGTAGGCATTTTACTGCCACTAAGCTACCACTCTGTACATTGCTGTCATACCAATTTATCATCTATAGACATAGACCTTTCAAAAAGGTGTTACCACTAAGGGAAATTTCAGGTCCTGGCCCATGGACTAACTGCAAAAACCTGGTGTTAAAAACTACACCAATAGTGTTAATATTCTGCAACTCAACCAATATGAGCACATCATGGATGAATACAGTCGACACATTGGTGTTATTTGAACACCTCAGTTATTGCAGGGCATAGTCCCGTAATGTCGGCGTTTTAATTTCTTTCTTTTTTGTACAAGTGCACTTTCTTGTAGCAATTTCTCCACCATTTCCATTGTAAATATGGCTTATGGGCCTACTACCTTTCAAAGAAAGGTTGAATTTGATATTCTCCCTATTTTAATCATTCCCAATGCACGGCCATACAAAAGATAACGGCGTCGGGTAGTGTCATTAAGATAACGGTATCTCGGTTGACGCTTCATAAACCTTACCTCCAGGGTGTACACGAACCATGTACTTTCGGCATGGAGCCACACTCATCACAAGCTATCTTAATACTGTAGTCTTTCGGGAAAATATTGACAATTGGAGCGCCCGCGGTAGTTGTTTGAATAGCCTTTCTTCTGTTCTAACTTCTTTGATTTGCTCATCTGTATGCATGGTGGGCCAGCAAATAACTGTACTCTAAACCATGATTGATGTAACATAAAACGGTAACTAAATAGTTATCGGTCATTTTGTATCATAGTTTTGTTGTTCTTTTGAATATCGCCGCTATAACGTTTAAAGTACTCTTCCTTTCGGTCATTTTGCTTCCAAGATCACATTTCATGCCTGACATATATAGGTATTTGTGTTCACAACATAACGTGTACACCTAAAAGTCCTGCTTCAATTTAAAAATCTCATATAAATGTAGCGATTGTAGAGATTGTCTACAGACCTTCAGGGAAAAATAATGTTCCACGTTTCTGTGCGTCGGCACGCGCATCACATGAAAGGTATTTGCGTCGGTGTTTTTTCAACATTCTGGCAATATTTCAAGAGTCGTTTTTTCCTACTCAATGAGCACTTAATTCAGCATCTACTGAGCTTTATTTTCAAACTCTTAGTTGTGTTCTCCCAAAATAGAACACCTAAGAAAAAGCATTTCATGGATTGTTGAGTATTTCCATAATTTGTATCAATCACCTTTGAGATATCGGTTCGGTGTGCGGTAACTCCACGAGGGTTATCTCAACTATTGCTTAAGCGAGATTGTGGTTCTGATAAGAACCGTGTTGTTTTTTTCAACTAGCCTGCTTTTAGGGGTTATCTTTGCGGTAGTAAAAGTCTTATTCAAAAAAAGGCCTTCATCTTCTCCTGGTGATCCCCAGACTGCAGCTTCTAAGTTTTAGCGACGTAACTTGGGGTGTGATCTCTGGCTACAATACACGATATGATGGGTTTAACTGACTTCTGACTTGCACCGACAGAACAAAGATATTCACAATAAGCTTATTTGGAGACGCGCCTAACACAACGCAGGATAGCTCAGTCGATAGAGCACCCTAGTTAGTTTTCTTTGTTCTTTCAATAAATGTATAATTATATTTTTATCAGTTTGGTAAATGACCACACGCGAAAAGGGCTTTTAGAAAAATGTTTTTCAGTGGATATCAGGCTAATATTTATGGTTTATATATGAATGTTGATTGTGTTGGTATTCAGTTGGACGTCAACCCATATCGGTATAACAGATAATCAATTTTGTTGATGATGTTCTTAGGTAAACTTGTAGCTTTGCATGGTGAAGAGGATAAGTAAGACTAATTGCGGTGACACCATGTGAAAATCTCTATTGAGTAGTAATTAGTTCTGAAAAGAACTGGAGGTTACAACTCTGATGATGTTCTTGATTAATAAATTTAAAAAAGGTGATTCAAGAACCAATGGATTTAACACATGGTTTATATGCCTTCAGACTATATGTTTTTCATTTCTCTGCGACTATTTATACTATTGGAATTATCTTGAAAACAAAGTGATCACATTCTACTTGTGTACAGTTGATGCATCAAACATCCCTTGATTTTGTTTCTGTCTGTTGTGCTACCATTTCAGTAGAATTAGTAAAACAATATTTCCCAACTTATTTTCTGTTCTCCAAGGAAAATGACACATGTTGAATGCATTTTCATTTATTTTCTCCATAACGACACAATGAACTTAACTGAATAGTTGTTGGATGAATATGTATTGATTTAAAGAAAGTAATGATCTTTTTAGAAGCAGTTTTGCCCAACATTTCCAATAGTGTATAATGTCTTTGAATGAATTACAGTTTGTATATTGTCTTTACATGTTTATAGACCTTTTTGATTCATTCATGCACTAAATATATCATGCCAAAACAACTGTTTAAAAATGATTTAATTAACATCGTCCTCGCCAGTCAAGGGCAGGAAATAATTTAAAAATAATCCATTACAATTAAGTTCTTCGTCTATGAAGTACATAATGATATAAACTGTGGTCCCCGCTGTAATAAATTAATGTAAAACAATTCAGAACTGCCGAGAATCAAAATAAATGAGCATGAACTAAATCCAATATGTTCGTGGATAAAGGTTAATGGGGGCACAGTGCATGGTAACACTTATCTTTTTCAATCAATTACGAAGCAGAGGAACGGGACATCGCTTGATTCATTCCCCCACTGATCATTGCACTGACATGGCGACTTGAATCAACACGAAGTCATACGTGAGTAACGACATTATTGTCACCTCTTCGAGTTGTCACATCCGTCCACTCATCATCAGTGTGATTAAAACTGGGTATCTCTGGTTAGAGGGGGCCGGACGTATAGAACAATCGCGACGTATTCATGCATTTACCTCGTGAGCAAACTGCACTGATCAATCTAAACAGATACTTTCAAACCAACACTTTTAAAGCGAAAGTGGTAAGGCAAAAAAAAAAAAAAAAAATCAGAATTAAACTCTCCTTTTAAGTGATTATTTGCTTAAAATTTCTAAACGGTTTCTGGTCTCCGCGCGCGTCGCCTCAGAGCGGCGCGTTGGCATTTTTAATTTTCTTTTCTTTTCTTTTTTGCTATGAAACAATGTCCAATTGCAGCCAAAATTGCTGGATCTATTGGAATTCTGACATGCTGTGTTTTAAATGACTTTTTCACACAGGGGTATGAACGTTTGCCCAATTTGTGAGGCCTCTCTTAGCCACCATACTTTGTATATGGGAAATTTGGTCCCCGCGTATACATGTATCACAGCACCGATTTTGAAGCCGACCTATGACCATGCAGAACCAGAGACTTTTAGTGGTATTAAACTTATGTGCCGTCCGTGTTCCCCTTTTAAGCGTTGGTCTCTTGTTTTGCCATGAGCCCCCACCCTTCTGTGACCTTGAATCCGCCATTGGTGCTAGGAAATGGACGTAAACTTTGGAGCGCGCATAATAATGTGTGTTAACTGTTTTATTTTACAGGAACATAAATTATAGGCCTATACTCCTACCCCACGACGTTTATTCCACGGGATGAACACTGATATAATAATTGTGAATGGCTCTGGCAAAACCCTAAACTTGGACCCAATTTTCAAAAGTGAGATTTTGGAATAGTTTGTTTCTCTAGATTTTCCAATTTCATTTGATACCAGATTTGTAGAAATCAGATTTTGTTTTCTGATTTCTACAAATCTGGTATCAAATGAAAGAGGAAAATCTACAGAATCAAACTATACCAAAATCTCACTTTTGAAAATTGGGTCCAAGTTTAGGGTTTTGCCAGAGCCAGTCACAATTTGCCTTCAAATTGTGTCGACTCTAAGATATTTTCCAAAGTAGACAATAATGGGTTGAAAGGCATATTTTCTGTTACAAAATTTGAAACAATAAGCTTAATGGCATACAATAATCGAATGATTTCTTCATTCAAGATCGCACAGCAAACAGTGTACATATTTTGTATCAAGAAGTTCAGGAATCAGGTGACAGTCTCTTCTTTCTGTGAAAAAATTTCCATAGTGTTTACATTTTGTTCATCTCCACATTACATCAAGTATTATTAAAATGACTGATGAATAATATTTGAGATGTGGTGTCTTTTTACTTTAAAATACCAAAGTATATACTTATTCTCTTGATATCTCCTCAACTGAAAAGAATAGGGCCTGTGCCTATTTTTGGTGTCTGCCATTGTCTACTGTATAGCTTTTGCCTGCGTTTGGCCTTGGGGTAGGCCCCCTATATCTCCCATGTTTCACATAATCTTTAATAATACATCTGAAGGCATGATATCTGCTCCGTTCATGAACTGTTCAGGGCGCATGTCATCACCGCTGATCGATAGTGCGTTTATTTTGCAATTGATGTGCGTACACGTACAACTTCTCCAGAGATCATTGACTGGCAGAAGTACGCGCTCACGATTACATAAAAATTATACGTACAGGAGAAGTATTCCAACATGGCTCACTTCACGCCGCAGTGCCCTAACATATACACTGGATGCATTTTCACCGATAGAGGGCTACGATGTGTACAAAGCGATATTAACAAACTTTTTGGTCTAATATGCCAATGGAAACTTGCATAGCCATTGGCAAATCAGTAATTATACAATGGCCTTACCTTTGATAAAGCACTATATCTGGCTTCCATAGCATTTGAGCTGGTATCCGGATTAGTGATGTGTCATTGTATTTTGCTGGGTCCCATATCAGAAACTCATCGGCCCAACTCTTTATATAAAAAAAAGTCAGACATAGAATAGAATGATAACCAATATAAAATAATGAATAGGCTTATCAACTCTTTACAGAAAGGTGGAATTAGAATAAATATAAATCGATACATTTTAAACCAACAATAAACATGGTTGTTATTGCGTTATGTAAAGAAATGGAACCAAAACTTGTTTCATTGTGGAGAGTTATGCTTTTGTTTTAGTAGAAATAATTTGTAAACTGTGTTCGAAATATCCTTTGTGCAAGAGTTACACATTATGTTGTGCAAAACCTTTATTTGAGAGAAATTGAATTTTCTAAATTATGAAAAATAAAGATTCACACAGAATATACCATACATATACATTGCAACTCACCCAATATAAACACCATGGAAGAATCAATTTTACACCACCAGTGTTTTTTCAACACCGTGTTTGCAGGGTAAATCCCCGTTTCCCGTCTTGCCCATCGTACAGTCGTATTTCCCTATGGTGTCATCCATTTTGTTTATCATTTTCGCTCCAAAAATGGAGTGCGGCTATAAGCCAGGCACTTCGTGTATGACGTCACCAAGTGCAGGCTCATCACATGAGGCCCATTTACGAATCCTCAATTCGTCAAAAAATTACATCATTTTGTAATATTTTCACTGGTTAACACAGCTACAATTTAATTAGCTGAAACGCTAATTGTCGCGCCAAAATTAAACACAATCAAAATGGAGTGGATCCCCAGCTGTTTCCAAGAGAGGAAACACAAAGGAAACTATATTTTTGGCTGGGTCCTCAACTGGGCGCCGCGCAATACCAGATCAAACACAGTGACGTCAGACACGAAGTGCCTGGCTTATAGCCGCAGCCCCAAAAATTTCCCCTTTGTCCCCCACTTTTCCCCCACCCATGCCCTCCTTTGCACTCCCCTGGATACACCAATGCCACACGCCCTCAACGATCAGGGGCCAGTTTCACAGAGCTGCTAAGCAGAGAATTGCGCTAACCAAATATATTTTGCTAAGCATTATAAAACAGACTACCAGCCAAAATGAATACATTTTATATGAAAGTTTGGCTGGTACCCAAAAAAATCTGCTAAGCAAATTTTTCTGGTAAGCATTTTTTCCCCGCTTAGTAGCTCTATGGCGCCAGGTTTTATGCACAGACATATATATATATAACCAGGGGCTAATTTCACTGAGCTGCTTAGCAGACAAAATTGCTCACTAGAAAAATTTGCTTAGTAGATTTCTTTGGTTACCAGCCAAACTTACATGCAAACTGTATGCAGTTTAGCTGGTATATAGTCTGTTTTATATTTGCTTAGCATAATTCTCTGCTTAGCAGCTCTGTCAAATTGGCTCTAGTGGATTAAACTGTAAGTTATTCTTACCATTCTCAACCATACGTTTACGGACAGAGTCTGCTTCACTTCATCCTATCAAGAAAATCAGAACAGAAAGCCATGAACATTTTCCATGCAACGTGTTATATTGTTTGGTAACATGACCGATTTTGATCATTATATTGAACAACTTGATCGGCAGTGATCGACAGTTATCGGCAGATATCGGCAGTGATCGGCAAAGATCACTTTCCATTGTCTGGTTTGGAGTGATACACGCCTACTTAATCGTTTTTGGGGGCAGGTACACACATTAAGAGGGAGGGATGGAAAGGAAAGGTGAAAAAATGTCACAACAAGATCAAGAGTCGGAGTCTTAATGATGGGTCTCTCTAAGCGCCAGGTGTTGCGTAGATTGTATCCATGATTCCCGCACAAGGGAACATGGCTCAGGCGACGACTATTACGTGTTTCAAAATATGTTTACAAAATATTTTACCGATGGTGACGATTCGGGGAAAAAATTAAATTTTATTAATTTATTCATGGTTTGCCTGTTCAGTGTTGTTTTACAAGGGGCCGTAAAATAAATTAAAATATAAACAGATCAATTGAACACATAATAATTAAAAATATACCCTTTTCAAATTGAGATAATATTACCCCTATTTTGTATCAGTATCAAGTCCCCTACGAGCAGAATATGAGATCAACCTTCATTAATTTACAACCATCTTTGTCACATTCCATTCACGCAAGTACGACCAAAGCACTTATGCAGATTCTCGGTACACAAAACTAAGGGACCAGTCTAATTTCCTTCCAGCCTCAGTTTGGCCACGTGGATTTTTATGGTAGAAAAGCTAAAAAGCTGCAGCTTGATTGTTTAAAGGTCTTTTACAAGAAGCAAATCAAATCAGCCCCTTATTTTGTTTTTAAAACATTTTAGTATTATTAAGCCCTATTAATTTTGTTTGCAATCAGTCTAGTTCCCCAGATCACTGCTTATTGTAGGGCACTTTTCTGCGGTACAATACCACACATCGACGGCAACGAATCCAATAAGGTCAAATCGATTGAAATTTGGAGAGCCTCTAAAAAATACCTTTTATCGTGTAGGGTAAGATTTAGCGGGTGGGGTTGCAATGTTTTGTTTATTGGACTTCTGTTGTAAAAGGAAAGTTACAGCATTGATAATGTTGGCAGAACTGCTTCTAAGAGTATGATTACTCTCTTTGAATCAAGATATACATTGAAGGGAAGGTACAGCATTGATAATGTTGGCAGAACTGCTTCTAAGAGTATGATTACTCTCTTTGAATCAAGATATACATTGAAGGGAAGGTACAGCATTGATAATGTTGGCAGAACTGCTTCTAAGAGTATGATTACTCTCTTTGAATCAAGATATACATTTAAGGAAAGTTACAGCATTGATAATGTTGGCAGAACTACTTCTAAGAGTATGATTACTCTCTTTGAATCAGGATATACATTAACAAAACAACATGTGAAAGGTTCAGCTTATTACGTTGTGTCACGAGAAAATAGTGAAAATGCATTCACATATGTTTCTCTCATCCCTAAGGAGTATGCTCTTTCCAAAATTCTAGCTGGAAATTATTTCACTTTTGTATTTCTATAAAGGAAAAATTAATACAATTATCGCATTCACACTTTGTAAATATTTCATTAATATTCGACCATTTGATTTTGTTTTAATAACTAATCCTATGCCTTACCTTTAAGTTGCACCCACGTTGAGTCTATGAGCACACTTGTATTATAAATATATCGTCTACCTAGGTATTATTTTCACTGTATAACAACACGATTTGTAACAGCAATTTACCACGAGCATCACGAAGTGATAGTTCTTCATCAAAATGCCTCTGGGGTTTTGATATTTTGACAACTTCAATTTTGTTATCTGACTGCGACCCTCCTTGTCACGTTTATTACATCGGGCATATAGCGGATGTCAAAGGTCAAATAAACAGCCATAAACTTATATCACACATCGCTGATTTCAGTCGCGTTACGTTTACAGAACGTGTATGTCTCACAAGTTTCCGTTCGTACGCCTGGACACCAAACACTGACTAATTATCGAATAATCGAAAGTTAAGGTAATTTTAATGTTTTTGTTGTAATTTAAGTCAATATTTTCAGTTTTTAATACTGAGTATTGCCTATTATACTTTAATATCGCCACTTAATTTAGGTTTGCTAGAACAAGCCCTGTAAGAAAATTATTTCCAGTCTAAATGATTTATGTTTATTTCGATGATTTATGTTTCGATGGTTTATGTTTACTTCGATGATTTATGTCTCGATGATTTATGTCTCGATGATTTATGTTTTTTGAGATGTACATACAGTGGCTTTAAAACCAAAATGGTCGCTCAGCATGAGGATTACTGTTGTACATGTATCATTCGTCGGTTATACGTCAACGAACAAGAGATTTGGAGTCAGCGGAGTTCACGATTCCTCGTTTTGAAGACGTCAGTCAAGAGGTTCAGGAATCAGGGAGTGACAGTCTCTTCTACCTGTGAAAACATCTCCATGTTGATGTTAAGGCACGGACAGATGGGAGTTCGATGGTCCTCTAGTACTGAAGGATCGCAAATATAAAAAAACGAAGACAAAATGTAGTGCGCTTTTTGATTTATCTAGTCCTGTCCAACAATATTTATACACTAGTCATTGTTATTAGGCTGGTCGTATAGATCGATAAGCAATCTTCTGCGCTGATCAGTGGCATGTCATTCATAGGTGGACGGTCACACCATCAAAGCTTCGAAAATACTAGTTGTTGTAAGCGTTATGGACCTCTATCACGGCGCAGCTGTGTTGTTTTCTTTTAACACAAATAAACGTGTGATCAAACCGAGGCTGGAAGGGAAAATAGTCTGGTTTCTTGTAGGCTATGCATTGATAGTCAGCGCTATGATCGCATTTGCGTACAAGGAACCTGACAAAGATGACCACAGTGCAATGAAATTCTATAGGAAGCTGTACCGTCGTCCGCTAGGGATGTCTTAACAGGATCCACTTTAGAGAACAGGCAGACAAGCAGGATGATACGCAGACAACTGGGAATACTTGACTTCAAGTCTATTATGAGAGAAATCCCCAAAGGGGGTTTTCATGCTGTTTTTACGTCGGAAGGATTTTGTCTTCCATAGGCACTGTCACAGGTTCCGCCTTTAAAATCTCTGCAAGCTTCGCTGTAAACTATGCAAATTGTACAATGCACATTGTGTTTAGCCCGCGTGTGAACCTTTGGTAAAAGGATTAAACGTATTCATATATATTGAGGTTCATGGACTATGGACAGAAGTTAACCTATTTTACTTCTTTATATTTAATATATTACGATCATTTATTACTAGTAAACAGGGCTTTAAATTGTACGTATTACATTAAAGACTGACGCATTGGGTATAGATCCAGGTGTAATTGTTTGCTGATCGTACACGGTATATATAGACACATGGTGAGCATGTACATTTTTAATTTAACAAAATCTAGCCTTTTTTAAATGTTGACATTAAGGTAAAATATATAATTGGTCATTTATAACAAAATAAAACACTAAATGGGCCAATTTGGATTTAAAACTTAGGAAGTGTAGCCCAAATCTGATAATGGTATTAATCTTCCCTAGTAATAATTTTGTCTGAGATGCCGTTATTTTTTTTAAAGAAAAGTGGAATAGTTTCCATTTAGAATTTGGGAAAGAGAAGTCTTTCCTAAATTTCACATGAGAATAATAAATGCCACAAGTCTGTTGAATACATTTTTGCTATTCCACGCCAACACACAACGCAATGAGCTGAAACGTTGACAGGTTGATTATTCAATGTATATCTTGATTCGAAGAGAGTAAGTATAGTCCATATGACCAATGACATGTTTACAAGAGAGCCCGAAAGGTCAAACTGCGCCTGGCTCAAAATGTACACTGGTCTATGACAAAAAACCATAACATCTGACAGTTAGAGATATCGACAGAAAAAATCTTAATTTGATTAAATTTTTTAATAAGGAACTAACATTACATCTAAAATCTTATTCATCTGTAAATTTAAACAGATGTTATGTACAAAATGTAGAATCTCTACATACAAATACACACACTTCTGCCCGGCCGGAAATCACCCTGGTACTCTAAAGGTCACCCAGAGTGTAAACAAATCACATGGTCTATACTCGTAGAAGCAGTTGTCAACATCACCAATGATGTTGTTGTTATAAAACAATCATCTAATCACTGAATCGTAATGAAGGTGGTATATATATATATATATATAGGATTCTCGCCATCTGTAGTGGAATAGTTAAGACATAATTATTCACTCGTAAGCAGGAGGTCGTGGGTTCGAGTTTCGCCTAAGTCGCCAGTGTACTTTTTCTTTTCCCCGCAGACCCTCGAAAACCACTGAGTAAACAGGGCTGCGCAGAGCACAAATCTAATTAACTGTTCAATATCTGGTGACAAGAATTTCATCAATAAATGTAATATTCTTAGTATGGCTTCAATACCTTGAAGGCAGACCTTTTCTTAGCAAAACATTATATCCTATTGCGAAAACGTATTAAATTTCATAATGAACAACTTTGTATGTGTACATAAGTATGTAGATTGTTTTCAATAATGCCAACCATTTTGTACAATGTATTGCGTATATCACTGGTTGACAAAGAAAAAAGAAATGAAAAAACACAACAAAACAAACAAAACAAACAAAAAACGCCACCGCATCGATTTTGAAGCCGGAGACCTTTTTTGCCTAATAACGAAATCATATTATTAAAGTAGATGTTGGTAGCCTTGTTCAACGCCCTAGTGTGCTCTGAAAAGTGGCCACTGTAGATTTAGCAGTTCCGTACTCTTTCTGGTTGATTAACCTCATAATATGTTCTCATTGCAATTCAAACACAGAATCTGTATGCTAACACAGTCTCACTGCACGTCCCAGTAGGGGCTTTATCTGTCATTAATTAAGTTGGATGACAAGTTGAAGTAAAAAATAACACAAATCCAAAGCATTCATATTCCGGTCGAAATCCGCGAAAATAGCTGCAAGGTGTTTCTCAGCAACGTTTGCAGTTACTACTCAAATTACAACGAGGGTAGTGTTTGGTGTGATAAATTCCTCCAATCTGTTAAGGGCCTACAGGTGCATAATAATTTATATTTAAAGATCAAAGGAGAACCAATATTATATTCTCATTTATTGTTTTTCTCCCAAATATGTTGTCCCTGCAATCGAGCGTTTGTGTTTAAACACCATATAAATTACGTTTCCGATGATAACACTTTGTGAACACGTTTTGTCGTTTTTTTCCAAAGCTAATACCATGTATGGTGTTATTTTTTCTGTACCAAAACACGTTTGTGAATTCATACACAACGTCACGTTAATGTATACATAACTTAAACACAAAAACACGCAGGAGGATACAAACCGCACTTTATTATCATCAGAACACGTTTCTTAGGTAGAAGTGGTTAGAACTTGGTAATTATTCATTGCTGAGACAAAAAATTCAGATGTGACTGTGTACTTTTAACGATATATCGTCCGTGTCTGGCTAAGACGACTCACAAAACAGAATTTATAAAGCGAACGAATTTTGAAAGATAAAATCGTTGTTAAACAAAAATAAACAACTTTTATGATATTCGGATGTCGGAAACTGGCGCTGGCCAATCAGAAGACTGCTCACACCCTCGGCCCGTTACATACAATAAATTGTGTAGTGACGTGCAACATGAGGATTAAAGGTGGTGTCTCACCTTTTATTAATTTGAGTTTAATTTACTTGTACTAACCCTTGACGGATTTTTTCGTTCAATGTCTCAAATGAAAAGTCACAACCCCCAAAAAATAGCATCAACATATAGTTTTACTGTCAAATTCTTGCAAATAAACGATGGTAGAATTTTAATTTGATTGAAGCCCAGCCCAATGTCCAGTTTTGGCAGTGGATATGTATTTTTAGGTCAGTGGTCCAATCTCATCGGCCTGTCAACCGCCAACGATACGTCACGAGCAGGAACATCTCCATGCTTCTCACCAGGCATATCGGACGAATTAGCTCAGCTTCAGCGGTCTCTTAAAAGACTACTGCCTCGCAGCATTGCTTGTCTTACAGCGACGGCTGTTTTCTGATCCATGAAGATTATACTGTATCGGCCAAGATTGTGTACAACAAATTTGTGGTTAGGCTGTAGCAATATATGGCCATAGCAACATATGGCCATAGCAATATATGGCCATTGCACTTTTTGTTGTATGTGACAACAGAGATTCTTCAACATTGCTTATAATATAGGTATTTGCATGGGCATTTGAGCCACGTATGTGATTGAGTTATGTTTTATGTTCAGTGGCGTTCACCCCAACCCCCCCCCCCACCTCGATAAAAATAATTCAACTTTCGGATTAAAAATTTAGTTTGAGAGATTTCGAAAATTCGGGATTTTAGGGAACATTTTGTGAGATGTGTGATATATTGGAGACAATATAGCAATTTGGGGAATGTTTTGAAATTGTGTGAACATTAAATGAAAACAATGATAACTACCGGTACCAAATCATAGTAACATTTTGTCAAACGTATTATAAAGTGCTACCGAGGTGTTTATTAAATGATTATTTATTTAAAAATATATTTTTAAATTTATTTTTAAATTTAATTTTTTTTTTTTTTTTTTTTTTTAAACCAAAAATTGTGGGGATCATCCTATAGACCACCACTGGGAAAAATGGGGGTATTTATAATATTCTCCCATCCCCGGGACTCGTCCTTGGCGGTGTTACACTTTTGTCAGTTGACGTATGTTTATAAATAACAGGACGGGTTACATGATGTGCCGGATTACGTAGAAGCGTCTGCAAAAGCGTCTGCAAAATCATTCTTTGTACCATATTTCGTCAGCAGCCGTGGTCCGGTTGACCTGCCATGAAGCGATAATAGCACATTACACACGCAGGTACGTTTTGAAAATCAATTATTCTGATTTTATAACAATATCGTATATTGGTTTGGACTATAGGACTTCTTTCTGGCAACCAAATGCCACAGGTTCTGTTTGATTTTATTCCCCGAGATACCAAGACCCGAACGTGCTCCCACCTACAACTAGGCAATAACTGTCGGGTAGAATTATGGATTTGCGTTATGTGTTATATACATCTTTCTGCGTGCATGGCTATTACTGGGCCGCTTTAATAATACATAATTGTATAGCACTTTTGAAAATATAGCAGTGAGTGCAATGTTTTTCTGATAGCGAAAATAACACTATATACAGTAACACAACATAATCCACTTTGCTTCAAGTGTTTATTTTTACAGTAATAAAATCAAATTTTAATATGCCACTCAGGAAACACACGGGCCTAATATATTTAACTATAATCGCAACGGCCGAAGGGGCCGGCTTCCAGACATTGATATCGTGTCCTGTTTTCCCGCGCAGATCCTAATATTAATTCCATCGGGCAGAAATAGGGAGAAACATGGAGGCAAGTGAAAGACGCACCTTTCCGTAGTGCTCCATCGTTTTTAATTAAGCTCTTGGAACATAATTTTGAAAACCGATACATATTAAAACCATGTTCATGGTTATTATATCACAGAAAAACAGGTTACAGTTCCCATTGTCTCTGAAGACTCAGTAAATTCTAAATGGAACAGTTTATTTGAATAACTTTCTTTATTTTTCTTTTCGGTTAGGGTATATGCTTTTTCTAAGTGTTTCCTTTTACCGGTATTCAGTTAACTGTCTTTGTTGTTTGTCTCTGTGACGCTTGTGCTATGTCTACAATGTATTGCTGTATTTTTGTCGTTTTGTTTTCTGTACAAAATAGTTTTGTGATGTAAATAAAAAATAGGGGAAAAAACATACCTACGCATGCAACGCACTTCCCTTAGTAATAATAAGCAGTATAACGGTACACTTTCATTATTGGAGTGTACGCTCTGCAAAACACTGCAAGCTTTACCCTACCTAGCTATACACCCATCTATCCACCCTAAAGCTTCCTCCCATCTCTCAATTACTTGCCATGTCTGTAACAATTTCCCACTGAGGCAAACTACCATCTGAGAGAATCATTTCCGCTATGACCAAAGGGATTGCGCCAAAGTGGAAGATGAGTACAATCAGTAATTGATTAATCTTGCTGTTTTTCAAATCTGTCGGCAGGTGCCAAAGGTAAGGAACGGCTGACGCAATACGTGAGGGTGCTTTAACGGATACAAGGATGGGAACGTTTAAATTAAGTGTGAAATTAAATTACGATTGAAATTATTTGGAGTGTGATTGGGCCATGGAATGGGAATTTAAATTCCCTCATTAAACCAGATATGTTACGTATGTCCACATGAATATAATATTAACGCAAGTAAGTGAAACGTGTTTTTTATTTATGAGAAACCATACTTTCTGCACATTGACAATGGCTGTATGTTATTGTAACGTCTTGAACGACATTTATACATTGTTAAATTATATTTGCATATCAGAGCGGATTTGACAGAATTTGAAATTTGATCAAGCTTACCCAATTATCATGTGAAAGTATTACCCAATGTAGGAACGGATTTTTAAGCGAATACTACATACACCCAAGTGCGGCTACTGAAGGAATCTACAAACATTTCTCAGAAATATTCTCTAAAATAATCCCAGACCATGGTTTCTACACGTTGACAAAACTGGGGTGTTACGGGAAATAGGCTACACCCGTGAGTGGTGTTTATGTTGGGAAAGTCGCCCAATACAAACATCATAAAGAATACAGTTGACACCATTGGTGTTATTTTAACACCCAAAGTTTTGCAGATTATATTTCTTAATCATCGTAGCCAAAAAAATTGACTTTTACCAGTCCAAATGTCTCCTATTTGAAATGGATCACGGCCATGATCCGTTTTCCACATAGTATAGGCCCCTATGTATTCAAACAAGTCAAACGCATTTTTACCACCGGCATGTTCTCGTTAACATAATGGCATGGATGGTTTGTTATAGACATTTTACCAACAGTTTAAAACTCCATTTTACTTTAAATGATAAATTAAGGCCAAGATAAAGGTCTCCGGTGTCTGGTCATCGGTTGGCTTCAAAAGTGGTGCGGTGACGCGCACTTAGTTTTGTTTTCCCTTTTTTTTGCCAACGGGGAAATACGTGATACAGCGGGGACCATATTTCCTGTATACAAAGTATGGTGGCTAAGAGAGGCCTCACAAATCGAGCAAACGTTCATACCCCTATGTGAAAAACGTTGTTTAAAACACAGCATGGCAGAAATAAAATCGATCCAGCAATTTTGGCTGCAATTGGACATCGTTTCATACCAAAAAAACAAAATAAAATAAATAAAACAAAATAATAAAAATAAAAATCTCGACGCGCGAGTCTGAGGCGACGCGCGCGGAGACCAGAAACCGGAGACTTTTTTGGGCCTAATACGGCGTTTAGAAATTTTAAGCAAATAATTAATTAAAAGGAAAATTTAATTCTTAAAATTAGTATAGCTTAGTATAAAATAAATATCTTAGAGTAATTAGCCATTGGATTTTGAAGAAGACAGGCACCACAACCACAACACCTAGTCATACACAGAAACAAATATACTAAGTCTATGCTGCTGTGTGTTCTTTCAATGTCGTCTGTGATACTGCAACCATCCTTAAAAAATAATATTTTCAAATTATATGACCAGTGGTGTTTGAATGATAAGAAACCGTATTGGCATATTGTGAGGCAGACACACGTTCATGGGAGGTCATCTACTTGCAGACCTCGGTATAGGCCTACGATAGGCATTTCCTCTTAATGTAATTAAGTGTTCTATACAGCGAATGAACATTCATTATGACACACTGTAAATGGAAAAACCGTTAAGTTCACGATTCACCGTTCACCAGTTAGAACCCCGAACCTTTCTCCAGTTTTGTTCGATAATGGATAACAGCAAATAGTCGTCTGGTTTTGTATTCCTTTGTGAGTTTCTCACTCCACCAGCAAGCGCCAACAGCCTGCGTTATCACGTGCCGGAATTCCATTCCCTCTGCCGCCAAATGTATTTAATTTTACGCACGGCGAAGCAATTTCCCAGCACTTTTCCTCCCTTCTCTCCTTGATGCGCCCAGGGGTTACTGCAGATTTTCTTTCGGTCCTACAAAATGTTCTCTCGTCTTGTTTATTGCATGTATCTTTTGTTTGTTTCTCCGGAAAAAACGCGAAGAGGAAAATTATCCGTAAAAAATGTGTTGCGACAATGCAACACGAGCAATGATCTGAAAAGGGACTATTAGGCATTATTTGTTTGTTGAATGTCACGTTTGTTTTTCCTTTTATAAATATTCATCGGATAACATTCCAGGCAATTCAATATTCGACTTATTGAGTTTCATTTCCATCATTCTGTTCAGTTCCGAAACAACTGATTCAAAATGCCTTTTCATCTAAATTTTCGTTTCGTTTCAGAACAATTTTTTTGCAGATAAATAGTGACGTTTCGGTTTACATTACAATGAACGTTATTAGGGCTACGCAGTATACTTTTGATAGATATTTATCTCCGGATTAGACTTGGCACGTACTTTGGCACGTACTTTTTAATGGCCTTGCAAAATAAAATGAAGGCTATAACTAGTCAAAGGCCAATACATTTTGTATTTATGACAATGGCAGTTAAGCAGAACGGTTAGGCCTATGGTGAGAAGACAAGTTCTGGTGAGAACTATGGTTTACTGTGGTTAACTATGGTTAACTTATGTTTTACTTTGGTTAACTATGGTTAACCATGGTTAACCATATATAGTTGAACTGAATTGACCTGACCCCTGTTCGAAAAAGCGACGGGGGAAGGATTACAATATCGCAGTGCCGTACGTCTTCTATGTTGGAAATCACTGCAGTTGATTATACCGATTGTATTTGATATTTAACCGTGTGACATGAACGTGCAGCAGCTGTAGTATTTATTAAAACTCATTATATTAGGATAGGATAGAGTAGCCAAAATAGTCAAATTGTAATGTGACACTAACTTAATACGAGCTATTGATCAATCTTCCATAGAAATTACTGGTCAATATAACATGGCTGTTTTTCTTGGCTGATGTCACTTTTAAGAAAAAACATTTTAAAAAGGTGAAATAATTTCTAGTTCGAAATTACTCTTTGGAATGAAATTCCACGTTAGATTAAATAGAAAAACCTTAATTAATTTTAACCTAATTCTCGTTAACGAAACAATGTAATAAGCTTTTCACATGTTAGTCGTTTAAAGATATACCATCCGTGTTTGGCTCAAGAAACCCCCCCCCCCAAAAAAAATAATAATAATATTTAAAATAAAATAAAAAATTAAATTTAAATAGCGAACGAATTTTGAAAGATAATATCAATTTATGAAATTCGGATGTCGGAAACGCGCTTAATTCTGATTGACAGTCGCGCTGGCCAATCGGAAGACTGCACACGCCCTCGTGCAAGCTGAGGATTAAAACAGTGGGCGAGCATTTTATTAATATGAGTTTTTAATTGACGGACGAAAGCTTGTAACTTCCTCAAACCCCAGAAAAATAGCAATTCAACATTTAAATCTATTTTTTTTAAACTGTCAAATCGTCTCATACACGGGCAATATGTCTTTAATGTGCAGGCCTATTTTTATTAAAACAGGAGTAAGCACATAGGTCTACTCGTAGAAGCAGAATTGCCAACATAACTAATGCTGTACATTTTATTTAACATGCGCAGTTATCATAAATACAAACAATTTAAAAAATAAATAAACAATAAACAATCAGTAAATAAACAAAAACTAACTCGATTTAGGCACAATGAGATTGTTCACACCGATGAATTATGTAGCATTTAATATTGTTCAACCAAAATTCTTAATGATAAAATTCTTTCATTGATTATTAAGCGGAGTGAATCATTCTGGAGGGGTCAGTTGAATACAATTATATAAACAATCATTTATAAACAAATTAAATATATTGACATTTCTACCGAGAAACAAACAATGTAATGATTTCCGTGTATTGACTGCGTTCATTCTATGGCTCTTTCATATCAGAAATAATGGTTGGAACTGTCTGGTGGAACTAAATCGAACTGAAAGGAAAACAGCAACACAAAAATGTCATGCCTTTAGACAGGAATAAAGACTCAATTTTATTTGAAGTCGCAATAATCACGCGGGGTTAATTTTAAGACGGCGCGTCTGAGAGCTGGAGATCGAGGGCCGAGGCTTGGCGAGGTCTTTGGACGAGACAGCTACAGAAGTGAATAATTGCGCAGTGATGTAAAGCCCTATACTTGACCATCAAGGTCGCTACATATGGACACAATCGTACAACATTTCTCATTTTGTAATCAGGGACAGTGCCGAGATTCCTCAAAATTTAACATTTATTATCAGGTGTTCTGTTATGCAGGGTGTTCTGTGGTGCAGTGCAAGGCTATATGTTGAGTCTTTAAAGGGGGACTGACATCCTTTATTGTGTGTGTACTTAAGTCGTTTTGTAATAAAATATTGTTTTTGAGACCCACCTGTGTCTATTTAATCATTGATTTGTGAGTACAAGTATTTTAAAACAATGTTTGAAGTGTTTGGGGGAGGCAACCCCGCCCATGGTGGAAGCTTCATTTGCATAAGATATGTGACGTAAGGTCGGGAAGATCCGATGTGTCCATGATGTACATGTACATACAAACGTTTCACACACGTAGCGTCGATTTTATTTCTTCCGTGATTTTTGTTTCCGGAACTAATAAAATGCCGTGAAGATGTGTTTCTGCAGGATGCAACAACACCACCAAAGACGGTGTTAGCCTTCATCTGTTCCCAAGTGACCCAAAAATCGCCGTATTTGGACGAGCAAAGTTCGACTGACAAGAGTAAAGTGGTCAGGTCCATCGGCTCACATAGTTTTGTGCAGCGATCATTTTGAGCCGAGTTTTGAGCCGAATTTCTCTTCCCGACATGACGTCACGAACAGCTCCTCCGTGCAGGGCGTAAAAGTGGGGGGCATTTTTACAATGGTAAAATAACACTCTCAAAAACAATAAAAACACAAAACAAAAATTGTATTGATCTTTTACTGATATAAAAGAATAAAACGATCACATATTTAACTGTTTGATTTAAATCCATGTCAGTCCCCCTTTAAAGGAATGAAACAACAATGGTGAAAGTTTTTACAACATAATATTAATAGGCTACCAATCTTCCTGAGAAATTATTCCGATTGAACTGTTTCATTTTAGTTAGAGAAAACATGAATTGTGTATATGTCAAAAGGTTGGCAGTATAACCCATAAAACATTTCCATAAAAAATTATATTTAAATTTAAAAATGGATTTTGAATTTGAGAGTTCGATACTGATTACAACTGCGATTTTGATTTCGATTCCAAATGTATTTTCTTTCACTTCAGTAGTTATGGTTTAAATTTCTCATTACAATTAAAAGAGTGTTTTAAAAGGGTCATCGTGATATTAACGAGAACAAAGTGAACATGCATTTGACTTTGTTTGAATAACAATAATAATAATAATAATAATAATAAAGATTTTTAGCGCGCACATATCCACCCTGCTGGGCGTTCAAGGCGCGGAAACAAAGAAAAACATGAATACAAACAATATACAATGATAGCATAGGGGAAACAAATTATGTACCGAGATACATGTACCTACAATGCAATTACAAATATACATCATCTTTGAAGAGTTGTGACATAAGATGAGTTTTAAGCATCGACTTAAATCTGGTTATACTACCAGTATGACAATATTTGAGTTTAGTTGGAAGATGATTCCAGAGTCTCGGAGCTGCGACAGAAAACGACCTATCACCCCAGTTCCGTTTTGAAGTTGGTTCCTTTAGGAGTGACATGTTGCTTGAGCGCAAATTGCGTGATGGAGTGTAGACTTTAAGCAGTTCAGAAATATAAATTGGAGCAATGTTATTAAAAGAATTGTGAACAATTAGCATAAGTTTAAAAACAATTCTCTGTGAAACGGGAAGCCAGTGCAGTTCTTTCAAGATTGGCGTGATATGGCATGACTTTCTGGACAAAGTCACAACACGAGCTGCTGTGTTTGCATAAATGCATAAACAAACTATTTAATGTGGGAAAAGTATCATTTAAAAGTTGTAATACATTTAACATTACATCATGCCAGACGAAATAACTTATTTGGATGTTTGGGACCATCACCAATTTCACACCAAGTAATTTTTTTTCTTTCAGATTATAAATCAGTAATTTTGTATAAATCGGGTAATTTAAACCAAAGGTTTAGATTCCCTTTAATATGCTACTTCGTTTTCATCATTTCCAATCATGATATCGTGTTGTAATGTTGACATTTCCTGGGATAAAATCGATACAAAACTCGCATGTACACATTGCGGGAATTAATGCAACCACGCCAAGGTCAAAAATGGTCAATTTAAACAAGTCCTCGTAAATTCAAAATTTAAGGAATAGTAAGGAATTATATATTTATAGAATGATTAAAACCTTGCGTCGGGTGATAAACAATTGTTTTGATTTTGCCTATGAAGCAGTGAAACTTCACAGGCGATTCGGGCGGGATTCGAACCCACAACCTCCTGCTTAACTAGTGTAGACGTCTTAACCTCCAGAGCATCACCAAACTTGCCAGATGATGATTGGCTGGCTGGCTAGAATCCCGCTGCTATATAGGATTCTAGCTGACAAGCTCGGTGATTGAGAGGTTAAGACGTCTACACTAGTAATCAGGAGGTCATGGGTTTGAATCGCGCCCCAGTCGCTTGTGGATTTTTTCACAGACACTCCTGAGTATACTGTACAGCGCTTCATACGTTACGTCGGTGTAAGGGCAAAATAAAAATAATTGACTTTTTACTTCAACTCATGTAGGTATTTTTCACAGTTTATTGGATATTTAAAAACAAATCATGTTTACTGTTTTACATTGGTGTAAAGTTGATAATGGTATCCAACATCCCTTGGAATATTTTTGTGTGAGTTGCTAACATTTTAATAATAATAATTTATAGAGTGGATTTATAGAGTGCCAAATTGCCAAAGGATACAAGACGTTTTTACATTAATATCCATGGTCATTGTGCCAATATCAATCCTTAAACTTTCTCAGCTCCCTGGGGAGTATACAGGCTTGAGCTACTGTAGCGCATCGGAAGCTTTTTCAACCATAATATCAACCACTACCCTCACAGGTACCATTTATACTCCTGGGTGAAGAGGAGCACTGTACAGTGAAGTGTCTTGCTCAAGGACACAAGTACCATGGTCGCGGCCAGGATCCTAACCCACATTCTGACGACTCGGCCACATGGGCGTCAACAGCTTATGAAAAGTGGGGGGGACATGAGCCCCAATTAGTGATCTGTGTCCTGGGGAGTTATCTAAGGGGAGGGGGTGTCCCCTTGCCCTTAGAGATTGTTTGCATAATTAAGGGTGCTTAGGTGCTAAATGGTGCTATATTTTGTTAAATAATTGTATATTTCTTGAAGAAAAAATATTGAAATTTATACTATTTGTTCAAACTAATCATGCTACAAAAAACTGACCCCCCCCCTGGATCCGCGATCATCCGCTCCTGAATTAAAGGTCCTAGTTCTATTATAATTCCACGAATAATTCAGATTATATCTACTTTTTGCCTGTCCCAACATTTGTGTTAGTATTTCACATGCTCATCTGAGTCATCTCAATGTTAAACTGATGAATGTTGTCTTTCACCAAAACTGAAGCTCTACATCAAGTTACCAGCATTTTATTTTCAGTCTTTTCAAATCGAAAAATGGCTGTTTTCACTAATATCGAGTTTGATTCTATTTGAGTCAGCAATTGATACAAAAAATCGAACATATGCCTGCCATTTTTTTATATTATTGTTCTGAAAAGTGGGGGGGACAAACGATATGATATCCCCCCCACTTTCAAAAGTGGGGGGGACATGTCCCCCCCGTCCCCCACCTGTTGACGCCCATGCTCGGCCATCAGAACACAAGTTCTAGACCGCTCGGCCATGGCACCCCATAAATCAAATTATTTCGCAAATGAACTTTTGTCCTCCGGAAAGAATACGAATAATTTGAATGAAGTTTTGATTGGTAAAACTTGTAGCTTTGCATGGTGAGGATGATAAGTAAGACTAATTGCGGTGACACCATGTGGAATCTCAATTGAGTAGTAATTAGTTCTGAAAAGAACTGGGGGTACAAATCGACGTTTCGATCAGTATGCTCTGATCGATCAGTTTCTCCTGAGGACGATCAGAGCATACTGATCGAAACGTCGAGTTGTACCCCCAGTTCTTTTCAGAACTAATTACTACTCAATTGAGATTCCACATGGTGTCACCGCAATTAGAAGTTTTGATTATTTTCTCGTTAAAAACACAATGAAATAATTAAGGTGAAACATTCATATGTTGGTTTGTATACATTATATCTCTTAAATCTTAGAAAATACTCAATGAATTTACAACTAGTTTACAAAAGGGGACGCTGCCTAAGATCTACACAAACACCATCACCGGAGGCGGGGATCAGACGGGAATTTATCTTTTTAACCAGGTTCCAGAAATGGTCGTGAACTTGTCATCATGTTAATGCGGGCAAGCAAGCACGCGGCATGTGCAATGCACAGGGATATAGCGACACGTAATTGGTTCAATGTAATTCACTAATGGGCATTACTTCCGCCAATTGACGTGAATACCCGAGAGATTCTTGTCTTCAAAAATTTACTCAAAAGAATACTGTATCTGATTTCACAACGCGCATGTCCGATGCACATCCTTTGGTATGAAATTCGTGAAACTCAAAGCGAGCTTTTTACTTAGTCGTCCTCAGTCGTCGCGGTAAAAAAATAAGTGTATTTATAACATTGAGAGTAAGCGAGCCACCAATATATCACTCAGACTTATATGAATCTATCTATCTATCTAGCGGCCGCAGCCGAGATACAATTCACCACGCCACGCCAGTGTTCTCTGTCCGTCATAGCAACCGGCAGGTCCTCGGTTTGGTGTTGTGTATTCCTGCCAATCATATCAATGTAGTTGAGTGGTCTTCGTCCTCTATTTGGGCATGAATACAGTTAGGTTAAACAATGCTAAAAAATAATTCCATTGTATTATCAGTGAGCAACCAGAAAATAGACACATATGCCCATACAACGGTTAACAATAATGTAATAAAATGTTTACCGAGATACAAAGAAAGACATAGGCTATGCGTTTTGCCGGATCCAAGAATAGGACGTCAGGGATCTAGACTCAAATCATGCATGACAGGAGCTTTTAAAATGTGGATCTTTCGGTTCGACGCTAGATGGAAATATAATGATTGCATGCAACTCATATAGGCCTAAAGTAAGCCTTACTATTAGAATCTTCATTTCCTTCAAATGCGGTGTTTCTCAAATCGTCATCTTCAATTTTCTAACTCTTCGTTAAGTACAGAAACATAATCATTTGGGCATCGAGCAATTTGAGTGAAGTCACGTTTTATCTCTTAGAGCGCAGACTGTTTGACAAATCATCATCGACATTATAACAGGAAGACACATATAAAAAAAAAACAGTATGTGAGATAAAAGCTTTAAAGTGCCTCCTAGTTTAAATATATCACAGAAGTGAATTCCAATACAACATGCTTCCGTTTGTGGCTAACTTGATATCGCCTTAAACGGCACGATTTTATTCGCAGACAAATTACGTCGATATAGGTCCATGATAAAAGCCTCGTTTGATATCGAAGCAGTAGAGTACTGTTCATTTGCAGATATTGTTAAAGAATTCAAATTCTTTGATGAAATGGAGTGCGCCACATGAAAGCATAACCGGAAACAACGGCTAAAACGAATTATTATGGTGGCCCTTAAATGACATCAAAGACTGCAGATGTTTACTCACTAATAATTAGGCAAATGCTTGCACAAATATGTGTGATGCCGTCAACTCGGTCGCAAAGATTTGCTCCAAAATGTTTGATTTCCACAATCTGTGGTGTGGAACATATGGATGGGAATTTGTGTACAAATATTTCTGAGCATTCGCGAATTTTACACGATAGGGATATTTATAGCCGTTTACACTGTAAAAACTACATCAGTGGTGTTGGTAGTCATGATTACATAAACACTATGGAATAATGCTCTGAAAAACTGAGTTGTTAAAATAACATCAGTGAGTCAACTATGTTAATCCATTGTGGTGACAATATTGGGTGAGTTTCAGAATATAAACACTGTTGGTGTAGTTTCTAACACCTCAGTTTTTTGCAGTGTGGACATTACCTCTATCTGAAGAGTTTCCTTCCTGAAATTTTTTTTTTCCTTCATACTGAATCACAATAGGGGATATAAGCCTTTAAGGTACTAATGATTATTCATAAATGCCCAAGATCGTTTAGACAATCTGATTGGACAAAACGTAATCACGTGGGGTGTATAGACTGGCTTATCAAAATCAGAACAGCGCGTATGTGACAGCTGTTCACCAGCTGTTTTGTACGACGCGGATTTCAACCAGAGTATTTCGTGTGTCCCCCAAAACGATAATTTTCCCATTTCTGTTTGGCTTTATTCAACAAAAATTACATTTTTTTCTTTCTTTCTTTCTTTTTTATGAATGGGAATAACAGTTTGTCACATGGTCTTTACCGCAGGTAAACGACCGGTTTTGGGCGTGGTCACGGGCGATAAGGACCACGCCCTTGGCTTGGTCTGTATTATAATTATTCCCTTATTATAATTATAAATGGAGCAAGGAAAGCGTGGTTAATCAGTATGCAACTTAACAGCACAAATGTTTTAAGATTCTACCATATCAAATAAAGCCTTCTTTGAGTTAATTATAGAATAAGCTAAAAAGGTGTATCATTTAACCCTGTTAAATATGTATAAATTAAAAATATATATATATTTTTAGAAATCCACCATACAGAAGATATGGTATTCAAAACTACAGCTGAGTAGTGTTCGTATTGAGCAATTGAGTAATTTCAGGCGAAATATTTGACACCATTTGTACCCTTCAGAGAGGGGAAGAAGTTGTTTTGTGCACTCATTAATTAAACATATTTTCCGGGCGAACACTTTCCGGGCGAACACTTTCCGGGCGAAATTTGTGATCAAAAAAATAGTGGCAATTTTCTGCCAACCCTCCTGAGTTTATTTGGCCTATATTTGGAGTAATTTTAGGTACACAAGCTAATAGCAAGGGGTATCTTCAGTAATAATTTTGTTGGCTAGATCATTCCGTAAAGTCAACATCAAGCATCTCAACCTGATATTCCCAGACACAAGCATACCACTTTTGTTGGAAACCCTTTAAAGGGGGCAATATCGTTACGATCCGAGCAGACTTTCAACAGGGCATGGAATCGGTGTCCTAGTTTAAGATGAACACAGTGACTGAAAATTACACTCATTTCTGCAGCAGCAACGGTAGTATGACATTATCATGTGGGGTATTATTTTCAGTGGGGTATTATTTTCTATTCAATATGTGCTTGGCAGTCTCAGTGTTTCCTTCATCTTGGAAAGTGGCATCTGTTGTCCCTGTCTTTAAGGGTGCTGGTGAGCGTTCTGAGTCTACTAATTATCGTCCTATTAGTCTGCTTCCCATAATAAGTAAGATCTTTGAATGATTTGTCAACCAACAGCTCCTTGGATACCTGGAGGACAATGACCTTCTAACTGACTGCCAGTATGGGTTTCGCCATTCCCGATCAACCGGTGATCTGCTTTCCCTAATTACTGATCATTTTAATGGGGCATTAGATCGTAGGGGTGAGGCTCGTGTTGTAGCATTGGACATCTCAAAGGCCTTCGACATGGTATGGCATTATGGCCTGCTCCACAAGCTTCAGTCATATGGTGTGTCAGGCAGAATGTTATCCATAATCTCTGCTTTCCTTTCCAACCGCAAGTTGAAGGTTGTCCTTGAGGGTCAATCTTCTCCTACTCGTTCTATTAATTCTGGTGTTCCACAGGGCTCGGTACTTGGTCCTACTCTCTTTCATATCTACATTAACGATTTGCCCGATAAAGTTTTGTCTCAGTTCGCCATGTATGCTGATGATTCAACCCTCTACTGTGTTTCCCCTAACTCTTCTAACACTTCTCGCTGTGAGGTGGGTGTCTCACTGAATAATGATTTAGAGAGCGTGTTGAAGTGGGGGAACGATTGGTTAGTAACCTTTAACGCAAAGAAAACTAAACTACTGTCTCTTTCTCGCTCTAGAGATGATACATTTCCATCCATTCACATGGGTCCATCAACTTTGCCTGAGGTATCAGATTTTCGCCTTCTCGGACTTGATATCTCCATGAAAGCCAGTTGGGAGAGGTATATCTCAGGCATTGCAAAGAGTGCTTCCATGCGAGTTGGTTGTCTTTATCGAGCTCGCAAGTTCTTACCTACTGATGCTACTCTCTACCTGTATAAGACAACTATACGTCCCCTAATGGAGTACTGTTGTCACATTTGGGCCGGAGCTTCTGCCTGTCATTTATCTTTATTAGATAGAGTGCAGAAGCGTATTGTTAATCTTGTTGGTGAAGAGTTGGGATCATCGTTACAACCTCTTTCTCACCGTAGGTTTGTAGCCAGCCTCTGTCTTTTCTACAGATATTTTCATGGCAAATGTGCCACCAGTGTGTCCGATCTGGTTCCTCCTATCAGGGTGTTTAAGCGTGAGACCAGGCTTTCTGCTTGTTCTCACCCGTACACTCTAGCTTTGCCGAGATGTAGAACAATGAGCTATGCCAGCAGCTTTTTTCCACGTACTGCATCTCTTTGGAACTCCTTGCCTGGTGCATGTTTCCCTACATCCTATAATCTAGACAGTTTTAAGAGGAATATCAATTCCTACCTTCAGTCCTCCTGAGTTATTTTCATCTTCTATGATTTCTTCTTGTAGCCCCTTACCTAGAGTGGCTTTTAGCCTTGTTTGGGGCGAACTTGCATAAAAAAATATTTAAAAAAATTTAAAAAAAAGTCACTGAGTTAATATAAAACTAGCACTCCGATTCCATGCCCTGTTGATCGTGACGATATTGTCGCTTTAAACTCTCCTTCGCCATCTGATCATTCTATCATCCTGAGGCCCAAAGATAATTGAGCTTAATGTTACAGAATAATACAGACAATACAAAATAAACACGAACGTTATGCAGTTACACGGTGTAGTACGGTACTTAGCTATTTCTTTGACTACAGATTTTGCCGAGGGCTTACAACAACAGGCCAATTTACCAACCAATATTGTGATGCTCTTCAAAATTGAAAACATTCATGGAATAATCAACAAAAATTTGAAAGCATCATTGGGTTCACATAACAGCTGTTATTGTCAGTCACTGTACTCTGTGGAGCATGTTGGGGTGACGCCTTATCAACGATTCAACTTGCAACGTTTGTGTTCTGAACCGCACGTTCATTTTCAACCCACTAATTTCACAACAAATGTATCATACTTTATACCTACAAAAGTTTCATCACAATATTTGCTCACGTTTTTTGCAAAAACGACGAAAAACTGTTTTCAAAAACGTTGAGTAAATATAGCAATTCATGTTTTCCCTCTATATTTAATACTACAAAATATTTTGGGGATGATTAAGACTTGCACCAAATTAACACCAAGTGAGCAGTCAGAATGGGAAGGTGGGATTACCAGATTATAAAATTAACGAATTATTTTCAAAAAAACTAATTTGGGGTAAAAAAAATTATTACCCAAAAATTGCCATCCGGCAACTTTTTGTAAAACATAAAAAAATAACAGACATGTACAAGTTTTCCGACGGTTTCTCAAAGACGTGAGCACCTACTGTGATGAAACTTTCACATGTTAGTTTCATGATATATTTCTTGAAAACAAGAGGGTTGAATTCAACCAAATACTAGTGTTGTACATTCCCTTTAAATCCAGCAAACTCATTCCTATTCCACTGACTAAACATTATTTTGTATTTCTACTTATAGACCTTGTCACCCGTGTTGACACAAGGAGCAGCACTTGTCAGCATCTTTGAGTGTAATGGCAGATAATGTGTATCACATTAGGTCTGTAAGCCTCTGTGTTTTTTTAGATGATGCACTTTGACATTCATGTAGCATCAAATAATGCTGAAGAAATTGACAATGAATGTATTATCGATTTTTTGAGATAGCGCCAGACTTGTAAATTACATTTATATACATTTTTGTTTCTGCTGACGTGCCATTTTTTTTTTTTTTTTTTAATTTACTGTCGTCACCCTAAACAAGGCCATTAGCCACTAAAGTGTAAGGGATTACATATGCGATGTCATCCATTAAGCAAGATCACATTTGTTGATGTTTTTCTTAAACTTAAGTAGATCGTAAGTTGGTGGAAAGCAATCAGCTGGAAGGGCGTTCCACTGTAATGCTGTTCTAGGGAAGAAGCTATCCAAATGGAACTTACTCTTGATTTTGGGGAGTTGAAGATATGAAGTATGAAGTAGACATGTCACAGTATCTATATTCTTAAAGGCCAAATTTGATACTGAAACGTTTACTTTAAGAGCAGAGAAACTCGGCCAAATGTGACAAAGTGATGTCTTTGAAAAAATCAGCCCATGTAAATCACTCTAAAGACGTTTAATACATCAATTTTTTTAAATAGTAAAAAACTACTTCGGTTGGTAAGATTTGTGGGTAGAAATTTTGCGAAATGTATAATGGCTTTTTGTAGTAAAATACATGTATAATAATACACAGTGTGTACTTGCTACATGTATTGAAGAAGTTACCTTTTAAAGAAATCTTTTCTCAGTACGAAAAGAATATATTTGCCAAGCCATTACTTTCTGCATACAGAGTCGAAGGCACTCGAATAGTGACATTTAATGTGAAATAGTATAGTTCACACTGGAGTCGTTTTTATACGGTTTCAGAATGTACTTTTTTCGATTAGAATAAATTTTATTGCACTTTCAATTTGAGAACTGACCCTGGTGTATAGTAAAACAAGATTTTTTATAAACTCTCAACAATACCGTTTTAATTCACAAGAGCAGGACATTTGATATTCCAATTGTTAATGCATATCAAATCAGCCATGAATCGTATATCTCTACACATTATACAACCGTTAAAGGTCCACCTTCGTTGTAGTTTTCGTGAGCTTTGTTGAAGACGATGTGAAACACAAGCTGGCGTATGTATGTGTGCGCAATCACTACCGGTATCGACCTTAACCACGTTGCAGACATCTATGCCAGGTTTCTGTACATGCAAATAAGCTGATTACTATACACGAAAGGCGCTTTCCCTTCCAGATATGAATGGAAGAAAACCATGATGACGGCACCGTGATTACAGTCTATCGGTACGCCCGACCTGAGACCACTTTCATAGAGCTACTTATGGCCCTGTCACACTGCTGCGTATGAGAGAAACGTCAGAGTTGCGTATGAAAATTCATAATATAATTTTCATACGCACAAAAAGCCCTATTGAACCTATGAGTAGCGTATGAGTAGCGTATGGCAAGCGTATTGACAGCGTATGGACAGCGAATGTCAGCAAATGTCAGCGTACGACCAGCGTATGTCAGCGTATGAACAGCGTATGACCAGCGTATGTACAGCGTACTCTGCGTATGGCTAGCGTATGAGTAGCGTATGAACTGCGCATGCCCAGCGTACCGCCTATCCGCCTATCACGTGACAAAGTGCCTATATAATCGGCGGCCTTTCAATGCGCTATCAATACGCTAGCTGTACGGTACACCTTCATGCCAACGTATGGCAACTTATGTCCAGCGTACTCGACCTATGAGTAACGTACCTATATCGTACCTCTAGCGTATTCAGCGTATGCCTAGCGTATGCTTAGCGTATTAACCATACGTCCGCATACGCACAAAATTTTTAAGCATGCTTAAAAATTTATTTCTGCCTCAGCGTATGCCAGCGTATGCCACCGTGCTTGAAACGTATACAACCTATGCCTAACGTACCCCTAGCGTATGTCACCGTATACCAGCGTATGAGTGATAATTTTCATACGCTGGCATACGCTAGTACGATACGCAACAGTGTGACAGGGCCTTAGCAGAACAAAATTGCTTACCAGAAAATGTTTGCTTAGCAGATTTCTTTGGGTATCAGCCAAACATAAAAACAAAGTCTGTTTTAAATTGCTGAGCAAAACGTTCCGCTCAGAAGCTCCGTGAAATTGTCCCCTGAACGCAAAAATCTGGGACACTCCTAAAAAAACTTACTCTCATGGTCGCGCGCCTATATTAATCGCAAACGCGAGCGCTAGTATTGTTTCACATCGCGATCACACATCGGTTAAAATGTACTGCATGATAAGCTCACAAAAAGCACCACCAGAATTCATCTTTAAAAGTGACATCAACATTGCATTTTTGTGATTTTTTTTTTAAATTTAATTTGTGATTTTGATATGACGTCCAAAAACCAATAAGCGAAAATCAGACACGCATAATTATTAAGTCGTCCATGTGGGTCAAAGTTCATTCTATTCTACGGCACACACTCAGGTCTTGTCTCCATAATGGTACACTTAACAGCTTCTTTTGTCGATCTGAATTATACAGACGGGTACGAAATGGATAATCATTATTATTGTTATCATTATTTTATTTATATATATATATATATATTTTTTTTTTGTTGATCGGCACATAATATTAATTTTGTTGTGGCGCTTGTTGTGTCTGCCTGCCCTATTTCCCCCTGTATTGTGTGTGTGTGTGTAGTTGACATATCAATTTGGATTTGGGCTTTCATTTTCATGATAGGACTTCAATTAGGCCTATACTAATTCGTATTTGAGTTGCATTCTAAGATTGTTTGTATTCACATCACGAACATTGTAAAGCACTCATTCTTTCAATGCCATTTGCGTGAATCCCTTCTCCGCACTCGTGACCTGACGATGTTCAGCCTATCGGGCAATTAAAAAATGAGGAAAGTGAGTGGAAACATTCAGTAAAGCTCTCGCGACTTGAGTGGCGTTGCAATTCCTTTTAGCGCCTTATTTGTGAAGTTGTTAGTATGCAACGCACGCGCGTCATATTCGGCCCCTAGACCACGCAGTGGTTGGTCATGCCAATAATTATTTCCGTGTCTCTTTTTCTGACCTGATGCTTGCTGAGAATTGTGTGGGAAAATGGTATGGACAATTTTCCCAATCTGCGTTGAATATTAATGTTATTTTATTCACCCAGTATACATGTATCTACACTGCAAAAACTGTGGTGTAAAAACTACACCATTGGTGTTTATATGAAGCAACTCACACAATATAAACACCATGGAAGAATAACGTTATTTTAACACCCCCGTTTTTGCAGTGTATATTCATGTATTCAGTCTGTTCTGCTAAGAGCTGGTCCAATTTCAGCGTTAAACGATAACGATAAAACGAAAACATCTTCCCTCCTGTTTTATTTTCTTTCTACTGAAAAGCGTCCTCAATTGTGTTTTTATCTAAATATGTGACTGGTTCTGGCAAAACCCTAAACTTGGACCAAACTTTTCGGAGTGACCTCCCAAATTTATCGTGAAAATTAACAATGTTCCTAACAATGTTTCAGGATTTGTCTTTTTCCATCAAAATCTAGAGAAAATGCTCTAACTCTATATGGAGACATGAAAATCTCAAACTGGTCCCTGGGGTCAGTTTTTGACCTTTTCATGGCTGTTTTCATGGCTGCATTATGGTAAATGCCGAGAACGGGTTTTGCCAGAACGGGTCTCAGTCATATACATGTAATATGTTTCTGTTTGTGTTTTTCAATGCATCATTTCGTCACAGTTTTCACGAAGTGACGAATCCGTAAAAAATCTTCTTTTTTTTGTCAAATTCAGTTTTGTAGATATTTGAGATGTATTCATTGTGGCCAACATTTCTGCTAAGTTTCAAGTGTTGAAACGTCATAGTTTCGTAATTACGCTATTAATATACCCAGCGAATCACTCAGCTAAGCTGTTTTCCGTTTTCACGAAGTGACGAATCGCCATTCGCCGCTTTATACATTGAAATACATAGCGATTGGCAAAATGCCAAAGCGGGTATTGTTGGTTTTGCGTTTTCACGAAGTGACGAATCGTGTGACCTACTTACGTTTAGCGTTTTCACGAAGTGACGAATCGCTTAATACGTTGTTTAATATACAGCGCTCTGCACGCGCGGTCTTGTTTTTGCGTTTTCACGAAGTGACGAATATGTTTGGAAAGTAATTCCCCATTAATTACAATCTCTATGATAAAGATACCGACATTTCTTTGTAATTAAAGTTATTAGCTTTAAGTAGGAAGCAAAATCTAAAAAATTATTGCTGAAAAGTCTTTGAAACTGCGATTTCAAAAACAGTTCAACTTCATGTGCGATTATCTCAAAACATGGATTTGCAGCTGTGTGGGCTGATTCGTCACTTCGTGAAAACGGTGACGATTTTTATGATATTGTACCTTGTGTTGCTAATGCCTGATATTGTTCCACGTGTTTGTGTATAACATTATAAGTACCCCAATTGAAAACAATCTGTAATACTTTTACAGAATTTAAAAAGTTGTCCATTCTGTTGGGTGATTCTAATGGTTCGGTTGCTTGTTTCCAAATTGTTAATGTAATGAATTTTGAATTAGTGATATTGAATAAATAATTAAAAACAACAAAACGAAAACATGTGTCGCCTTAAACTTGTCCAGGTTGGCAGTGGCAATGAAACAATACAAATTAAAACATTCAATTCGCAATGACGTGGTTTGGGTACCGGAAAAGTACAGAGTATACTTGTCGCAGTTCCGTCTCTCGAATGATTGAATAATGCCATTTTAAATGTAAACTAGAAATGCTTCCGGCTGCATCCGATCCTCTGGCCCACCACCTTCTTATCAAAATCACGTCATTTCCTATGTTATTGAAAATCTTGCTGGAGTTATCATGAAGTACGAGGGGTTTGTGTACCTGTAAAAAACAATTTTCGTCGTAAATTTTGAGTTGTTTTTGCAGCGGCAGGCTGATTGACGTAGCTAAACGCTAATTGGTCCAAACTAAAGATCGTATATATCTGAGAACGGAAACAAAGCTCTGTTAGCGATTAGAACGATATCTATAGTTCAGGGTTACTTTATCTTATCCTGTGTGACAAGCCCCGTTTGATTTGTAGCAATTTATGTTCTCGTTTGTATATTGCATTCTCGTTCTTGTTTTGTCCTTTGCGACTGGGCCTTTGCAACTGCTTTTTGATGATGTGTTTTGGGGGTTTACGGGGGGGGGGTGGATTTAGAAACATGTCCATTTTATGCGATTCACGGTATGGGGATGTTTCAAATTTCTTGTTTTGGGGCAGGCCTATTTTATTTATCATTTTGTTTGCACTGAGCAGTGAATTCTGGAAAATTCTTGGTAAAAAGTAGAATCAGAAATGCTCCGTATACAGGATTTATGCTTTCCTTCTCCAGTCTGTGCCCCTTCTTCTAAATCTCACCGTCTGCTCCCTGTCATCATTTCACTCTCCCGTTTGATCCGTGTAAGCATTTTTATCCAACTGTTAGCATGTACATGGAGTCAATGGATTTCTATATGATCGAAATTCAAAATCATCGCGTTGTTACATACAAGTCTCATACAAATTTTGAAAAATATTTTTGTATGAGTGGAAAGAAAATAAACTTGCAACTTGTTACCTAATACTATTAATAACCGTTGGCATTTGTTACTTTATACCGATACATTTTACCGTGCAATAGTTTTCACCCGTTATTTATTCTACTTGTCGTTTAACTTATAGTGAGCTGTGTTTTATTTTATCAATAGGTAAATGCTTTAACATTTGTTTCTTATTTTGTGATTTAAATGACGAACTACAAAGCCAAGGGTCCTTCCAAAATTAGGACATTATAAACAAACTATATTAGGAATCACCTGTTTACAAAACAGCCCAAAGTCAAACTCAGGCAAAATATGTACAGTTGACAAAATGAGACACTGTACAATATTCCATCGTGAGTAGATACCAGCTGATTTTGTATTATTATTATTGCAAAATAGTAGCAGGTTCTTTCTCAAAAGCAAAATGGACGAGAAAGAATCTGCTAGGTTCGAAACGTAAGGCCAACAACCATTATTTTGTATTTATACTACAGATTATTTAGGTTGGTAAGAAGTTTGTAACAGCTAATTCTCTTTTTATTATTATTAATATTATTACTTTAGGCCTATACAATCGTTATGTTTTGGTGGAGATCAGGGTACATAATGTATGAAAAGCTGCACATATTATCATGCACACTGTCTACCTGCCATGAAAACGTTCTGGTACTCTCACTGACACTGCCAGTGTAAACACGTGTCATGATATATACGCGTCAATATTGGACGTTTATTCTGTTGACTTGGGAACAAACATAACCCGGTAAATAATTTTTTTTTTTTTAAGAAAAACAAAAGGTAAATAAAACTGTTGATTACTTTGGTACAGGATGTGTAAACATGTAGAAATGTTTTAATTATCAACAGTAATATTTTTATTTTATTAAATAATGCTGTCCGGCACATCACGGAATGTATATTGTTTTTTAAACAGAACAGATGAACATAGCTTATGCTATGTAGGGGCGTTAATAGTCATCTTTTAATCAAAACAATGTAGAACACCCAATAGCGCTTTGAACATTAATTTATATGGCAAATGAATTTATTAGAAAACAACACGCGATGCCCACGGGGCCATGAAGCGTGGCAATATAATGCTTAGTTGATTTCAAACAGTCATTGCACTTCTTGCATGTTTTTTTCCTGTGGTGTTAAAGGGACAATATCGCCACAATCAACAGGGCATGGAATCGGAGTGTTTAAGATGAAGTCAGTGACAGAAGATAATAACCCCACATGATAAGGTCATAATAGTTGCTGCTGCATGCATGGGCCAGTAATTTTCAGTCACTGTGTTCATCTTAAACTAGGACACCGATTCAATGCCCTGTTGAAAGTCTGCTCTTATCGTGACAATCTTGTCCCTTCAACAGGAAGGTACAATGTTGGTAATGTGGGGAACAATGATTCTATATGAGTATATTCATTGAATCAATGTATACTTTGAACAACTTGTTACGTTGTGAAAATGCATTCAAAATTATTGTATTTATTCAATTACGTAGGATTTAGGAAAGAGAACTCTTTCCTAAATTCAAAATGGAAATAACCCCCATTTTCTTTTTTTTTAAAGCTAAGCCTTGCAGACAACATTGTTTTAGGGAAGATTGAAACCAATATCAGCATAAAAGTAACCAATTATTATTCATTTTGTTGAATTACCAATCCTATTTTTTTGTTTTTGATCTTTATTTTTTTCATTTCAGTTGCTTATAGGCATAGTTTAATTTTCCTGACAAGTGTCGAATACTCTCGAGCTGTTAAAGTGATCATTGTTCAACTATGAGTACCCAAACTCTATAAATAACAACGAGGAAATCGACTGTAGAGTAATAATGCAGACTGTTGTAGACCGTAACACTGCTGAAGTGATTGTTTTTCCCATTAATCGTAGCTTATTGTCGGATGAGGTAAATGACAACTGCAGTTTTAAAAGGGACAATTATCGTCACGATCGGTACAGGACATGGAATCGGTATACGACTTGGTGACTGAAAATATTACCCCTCGAGCGCACGCTGGCCAAGATAACAGGTCATGACAAGATCGTTTTACCTTGGCTAATGTATAAATATAAATACGCCAGTGGCTGCGTAATAATGATATTATTTTATTTTTGCAGCAGACATGCTATATAATACGATCGTATCTCGTATCAATTCCATGCCCTGTCGAGAGTCTACTGTAAACGTGACGATATTGCCCCTTTAAAAACCTAAAAACTCTAAAAAGTGTCCTAGGGGCCAAACCCTTTTTTGGATCAGAGTTACCCAGAAGTATAGCAGAACCAACATGTGTGGGGGTGTGTGTGTGTGTGGGTGAACGTACACACCATTCGTTGTGGGGTCCAAAACACAATGGAACAATTGGACCCCACAAGGTAACTATAGAAAATCTTGTACCCCACAGGAGAATTATAAGGAAAAGGGATAATAGAACGAACAAAGGAATACCCCACAAATCAATGTGCGTGAGGGTGTGTGTGTGTGTGTGTGATGGTAATAAACATTCGTTGTGGGGTCCAAAACACAATAGAACAATTGGACCCCACAAGGTAACTATAGAAAATCTTGTACCCCACAGGAGAATTATATAGAAAAGGGATAATAGAACGAACAAAGGAATACCCCACAAATCAATGTGCGTGAGGGTGTGTGTGTGTGTGTGTGTGTGTGTGTGTGTGTGTGTGTGTGTGTGTGTGTGTGTGTGTGTTTTTTTAATGCGTTTAATTTCATGTGATCGGATTGGCGCACAGATATATAGGCCTAGATATGTTCTGTATCTACAATTGTGCGTTGTTTCATTAGCTGCGTACATGTGATTCAGTCGCGATTGGTCAGTTGCATGTTTCGTGTTATGCGCGTATTTTACCCACACAGCCGTTAAACAAATCTGATTGATCAATAATGGATTTTGATTGACAGTTGTCAAGTAGCCAATTTGAAATTAACCAGGGACATTAATGCGAACAACAGCTAGTTATATAGTTGAAACACGTAAACTCAGAGCCACTAAACAGCACAATGTGGGTGTACACAAAAAAACGTTTAAAACCTCAAAGACTAGCCATTGTGGCTTTTCTAATGTAGAGACAGTGTTTAAAATAAAGCAATAATTCTTGATCTACATTTTTCCCCCATGAGCCAAGAACGTGAAAAAGCGTTGTTGGCACGACCAGAGCAACCATAGAGACTGAGAGGTTACCCAGAGGGGACGGGTATACTCTCTCACTTTATAGCGACGGTGCCTTCATACTTAACTGAACTTCTCAAGTATCTTCTGGCTAAGATTTGAGGAGTTATCCTTGCCTACTATCCGCACTCGTCTTGCCCCTTACTAATGGAATCCCAAATGTGTTCCTTGTCTTGTTCTCTGTGAAACGAACGAATGTGCAAACCCTTCAGGCTGATCACTTCAGCATACTTAATCATCGACATAAGTATTCCTGAAGGGCCTAGACTCATTCATGTGGAATAAGATTGTATCCTTCTAGATCCTTCTTAAGATGCAAATTCCGTATGTTTCACTGTCAAATTATTTATTCTTCTATGTTCCTTGTAGGAGGGAATGTAACAATTCAATAATAATTGACCAACGTACTGCAAAACTGTCCATTGGCACTTCAATTTGACTAGACATCAATAGACCTAATATATGCATTGACGTCACAAACTGAAGAGCGCCCTCGTTCTACTTGGAGAACAGTATAGATTTAAACAACAAATTACAGAACACAGGGATGAATATACAGAACATGCTTCTTTAAACAATATTTTTCGTCTTGTTTTCACGTCCATTCTACCGTTAATTGGTGTTTTCGGTTGTCACTACCTTACGGCGATAAAAGCTAATATTTCCCGGGGGAACGATTTGACGATAGGATAAGTGAATAAATTCACCTGGAATCCAACACGGAGCAATCAACACATGGCCCGGTCTCAGGCTCGCTTAATTTCATTTTAGTTCCGATGTGTGTGTTTTTGTCGGCCATTTTGTTGACACTCATAACATGCGATTGTTTGCTGCTCTATTAGACTTGAGTTGAACCGACAAAATTAATTTCTTATAGATATTTAACCAACTGGATTTGCAGCGTATGTGTCACTGCCCAATGACGTGAAATTTCAGGAAATATTTTCAGAAAAAAATGATGTGTTAATATATGTATTAAATGAGTCGTGACAGATGTGAGTTGGGTGTGGTCAAATCAGCTCCACTTGAACAATTCTGTGAAAGAGGACAACAGAGAAGCTAGTCTTTCACAACTGACCATCAAGTTGGCGGTACGAATAAAATACAAAACACACCATTGGTGAAAAGCAATTAGGCCTACATGCATATTTGATGACGGGGAAATAACTACTTAGAAAAGCCGACGTGTAAACGCGTTAGCCCATTATAAGTTCTCTCATATATATGGTGACAATTTATTAAAGCTTATAATGAATGGCAATTATGAGTATACATGATTGACGCTTACACCTATTCCGCTTCGTAACTATTTAAAGGTATATCTCCAGTGTTCAAGAGACCCCAAAAATAGAATTTAAAATAATATAAGATAACATTGTTCGTTCGTTCGTTCGTATGGTTGCCAACAAGTCAGTACAGTGGGCGATTAAACAGGCAGGCTGGAAGAAAGCCAGTCTGCCGTGTCATCATCAAGGATCATTATGCCATCAAACCCATGTGGGGCATGGTAGATTTTGCAGTTGGAGACAATATGGTCAATGGTCTGTGTTTCACCGCATTCACATTTGTCGGATTGCTCAGCTCCTATTTTGTAAAGGAAGTGCTTTGTACGGCCGACGCCTGTGCGTAGTCTGTTAAGGTTGACCCAAAGCTTGCGGGGAAGGTCACAGCCAGTTGGCTTGGTTGAAGGGCTGTTGTTATTAACGAACAAAAACAAAATTATGAAATTCGGATGTTGGAAATTGTATAAAAGCGATATTTAAAACACGCTTGATTCTGACGGCCGCGCTGGCCAATCGGTAAACATGCACATGCCCTCGTTCAAGCTGTGAATTAAAACAGTGGTCCAGCATTTTATTAATTTGAGTTTTTATTTTGCTGGTACTAATCCTTGACGGATTTTTTCATTCAATGTTTCAAGTGAACTTCCTTAAAACCCTGCGGTTCATGGTCGCAATATATTCACACAAACACATGATGGGACTAAATCATTTAGTACGTTTGAATAGCGTGTAAAACGTTCGTATAGGGGCATACAATCCCTTCTCAAATGGTGTAAACAGACTTATTGAGTCCCTCTCGACCCAAGAAAACAATTTCAAGCAAAAAAACAATTTATATGGGTGACCAATATACAACCTCGCGCGCATGAAGGCACTAAATCATTTAGTACGTATGCCCAATATACAACCTCGCGCGCTTGAAGGCACTAAATCATTTAGTACGTATGAATAGCGTGTAAAACGTTCACATTGGAGCACACAATCCCTTCTCAAATGGTGTAAACAGACTTATTGAGTCCCTCTAGACCCAAGAAAACAATTTCAAGCCAAATATAAAGTTTTATATGGGTGCCAGCCCACAATCCCTTCAAAAAAAAAAGTTACCCAAAACCATTTTTTGCACTGCTGACATTCTACAGAGAAACCAAGAGATTCTATTTGTCTGGCCATTCTAATATCCACAACCAGACCTCAAAATAAATATCCCAGGTTGCCGAAATGTCTGGGCTATGTCTGGGATTAGTGCGGTAATGTCAATTGATAACAGCTGTACTGTTTCAATGGGTTGTCTGCTGGCAAGGCCCCCACCCCTTACTTTGAAAGCTGCATACAGGGTCAATGGTTCACCCCAGGTTGAAACTTTTTTTACCATGTTATCAGGCACTGTATCAATAGAGAACTTATGCAAAGTGGCTGAATTTGAGTTTTCCATGACGTAGTAAACAACAATTGTTTACAAACGGACTGAATGAAATAGCACCACCATGAACCGCAGGGTTTTAACCCTAGAAAAATAGCAATTCGACATTTAAATCTATTTTTACCATTAAATCGGCCCAAACACGGGCGATATATGTTTAACAAGTATACGCTTATATTCTTACCCGTGGTGTTAAAAATACCACTGTTGTTAGACTGGTCTCCTGTCTATATCCTCAAGGATAGAGACAGGTTCGTGGCGTACCATTCAAGGGATTTCATTGGATACGTTGTGCTGAAGATCTGACATCACGCTTCGAGGCTCGCGCAGTAGCTACCAACCAAGGTCAAAGTTGAATCTCAGGGAAAACATGGCGGACGCGGCAAGTATATCTGGCGTAATTCACGAGCCTCGAAGTGTGACGTCAGATCTTCAGGCTACACTGGTGTCAACTTTATTCTGTCAGGTGTTCCTATTGGGCGAGTTGTCCAATATGGTCTCTACCTGTGCGGTCAAGATCTTACAATGTTTATATTGCGTCAGGCAAAAACAAAATAGATGTAGGCCTATATGAACCACTGCTACATTTTTATCATGGTTCATTATTTTCAAATAATTGTATTATTATATCCTGACGGACGATAATAACTTTGACCTTCCTTGTGTTTGTTAACATTCAGTCTGGGCTGTCATCAGTGAGTACCGTGGTTTGGCAACAAATTCTACCCAAAATGGAATATTTTACGCCCTTAGTTTCTATAACAGAAAAGTTTTTCCTCTCGTTCTGCATTAGGCATTGTCTTTTGCCTTGAAAATGTAATTGTGTAATAATGTTTTATATGTCAATATTTAAATTTGATAATTGTTTTTTTAGTACAGATGACCGCCCGTAGTTTGCCAACCGAGTTTGGCCAAATCTACGATATTTTTTTTTTCAAAGGAAAGGTCTCAATTCATAACTAAGGCCAAAATAAGTCTCCGGTTTCTGGTCATCGGTCGGCTTCAAAATTTGCCAACAGGGAAATACGTGATACATGTAGACGCGGGGACCAAATTTCCCATATACAGAGTACGGTGTCTAAGAGAGGCCTCACAAATCGGGCAAACGTTCATACCCCTATGTGGGAAAAGTCGTTTAAAACACAGCACGGCAGAATTCAAACCGATCAAGCAATTTTGGCTGCAATTGGACATCGTTTTATAGCAAAAAAAAGAAGAAAAAAATAATAATAATAATAATAAATAAAAATGCCGACGCGCGGGTCTGAGGCGACGCGCGCGGAGACCAGAAACGTGAAACTTTTGGGGGCCTAACCTTGGGTGTAGATTTCGTGACAAATTAGGAGGTATCGTTTCGGTTTGCGGTAACACCATGTGTTTATCTCAACTAACGTGAAGCTGAGATACAGGTTCTGAAAATAACCGTATCGCACAACTCGTATCTCAACCTTCGTTAAGTGAGAAAGGTTCAAGGGAGAACCAATTTCGGGCAACTCGTTTTTAGGAGGTGATAAGAAACTGAAAACCGTTTCCTTCCCCCAATAAATAAATAACAGGTGCCCACATCCCAACACACCCTTTTACAGAAAATGAGGTTATGAGAATTTTATGAGAGAATCTTCAGGTCAGCAGTGGCCTGAATGGGAATTTAATGATTACTTTAGGCTCGGTTGCCAATACATAATAGCTGGAACTGTAAGGCAATATCTATTTCTGTCCCAATAAATTTATATTCCCAATCAAGATAAGACTAATGTGAAATCAAAAATGCCATCACGCCATGCATCATTAATGATTTGCCTAATCAACCCTACCGCTCTCGCGTGTGAGAACTTCGCCGATCATTTTTATTGACACCCGATTGCTCCCTGATTAATGAAATAGAGCACACAACATGTCATTTCCATCGCTGGAATGGTCAAAATATCAAAGTATTTTAGCCCCATGAAGACCTCCATCTGGACAAAAGGGACATCTCACTTACTAATGGTCAATGGTACCAGACCTTAAGATTGTACTGCTTGTATAAATTGTTGGACTCTCTGGGTTAATGCTTGATATACTGTTTGGTGGAAGCCACGATCTGTCATGCGGGTATCAACAAGGAAAATCAATTTACCAATTAAATTTGTATGGCGACCTTGGACACACGCAATTGGGAAATAATCAACACACCGCGGACATGATTACCAAGGGTGGTTTTTTTATTTTATTATTGATGTTGCGGCTGCATAATATGTCTAAGAATATTACGTCTGAGCCGTGTGTAAGCACGCAGCGTACGCAGAGATATCAAATCTCTGCGAAAAACAAATCCACAAGCGAGCAGGCGGGACTCGAACCCAAGAACCAATGAAAACCTCATTCTTGCAGAATCTTTAAATGTTTGCCGGAATATAAGATTTGCTGCGGTAGATTGATAGATCGGGTAACGATGAAACATCTTTATTTATATTTGTTTCCCCGAATTATATTTCCAGTGGGAAAAAATATTGACTTGTTGGCGCTGGTTTTCACCACCATGAGTAAAGAGCAGCGATGGTTGTCGGTCCACAGACGTCTCCGGCAGCCTGCACATGATCGTGTTGACTTTTGTTATTAGTTAGTTTTCAGTTCGCTGATCGCTCTGCCGGTGACGTCAAACCAAAAGCATCAATGCAATGCCTGTCTCGGGGGTATCTCAGGAACTGTGTTAACCAGCTTCCTTTTTTTTATCACCACATCTAAATTATTCAGTTTAAAGGCGTTATATAATAAATTTGGAGTTCTAATATATTTGTAACTTCGGGACTTTCAATTTCAGATGTTCATAAAGGACTGCTCTTTTTAAAGAGTGGTATCGTAATCATTATGCATGAGTACCGAAGCCTTCCAATGATGACGACAGCATTGCAAATCGAACATGCTAATATAGATATGCCAAACTGGAAGATCCAGTGTGGCTGAAGGTGTCATTATCAACATAGAGGGTCCTGATTGGAGCATATACTGGTATCCTCGCTGGGAGAATAAGGTTTCAATAAGAATTAAAAGTATCTCCCAATTGGGATTGTATAGATGACATCGACCCCGTTATCTCCCTATGGGGGTATTGACTAACATCTCCAATAATGATAACGCCCCAGGACGGCAAAATGCCACCCCTTCCTGTTCAGGATGTGACACTAGAATGGCTCCTGCCGTCCAAGACCGCTCGAATGATATGGCCCGAGTTAGCTGTCAAACCGAAGGCCTTAGGGGTTCGTCAGTGACACGCTCTGTCGATATACAGCAAACTACCGTCTAAGAAACAGCAGTCCGGGCCAAGTTCCAATGATTTTATAAAATTACTTTTTGATGTTTAAATAATACACGCAACGAACTACAGTGCTGGATATACCTTTCAAAAGATTTGATCTATATGACAAAATTGCTCCTTTGTTGTGAGTTTTTGAAGTTATTTTCACGATATATTGAAAGAAAATAAATAAATAGCATCAACTAAAGAGTTGAATGATATAAATATTCGAAATCTACATAATTGTCCAATAAGAATAAACCCATTTTCTGCTTTTTAAATTTCGATATGCAGTTAATTTAAAAAAGAAAAAGCAGTTATCTCGTTATGATCTGAGAAGGTATTCAGTTCCTTTGTTATCTAGTGACCTGTTTTACACATGAATAATTGTCCGTACACGTTTTGAGGTCGGATATAACAATTTAATTACACAGTCCATGTAAATTTCATTTTGAAGAATACAAAAATATGCTGTACATCAAACTGTGTTTTATTTTTGAGCTTATCTTTGTACAAGTCATGGGAAAAACATTTTCAAATGTTTTAGTTTTTGGAATTTATGTGAAGCTTTCCCTCCCCTTTTTAGCCAAAAGCAACTGATTTTCGATTGAATAAAATTCATCTTCTTTTCTCAATAACACTTTCACTGTAAAACACACGAGAAGTACATATCACAAGATCTCCTTTTTAACGATATACTGCAATAGACTGGCAGAGACGGAGATATAATATTCTGTCGTTTCATGCCAATGAAACTGGAGATGAACACCGGCCTAACATGGTGAGCCATTGTGGCTTGGGGCATACTTTATATTGTTACTCTTTATCGGCAGGGACGAGACGATACATTATTATAGAAACGAGACTTAATATTAACTTCTTCTGCATGAGCATCGCCACAATGCTACATGTCATACCCTCTGCCTTATGGATTACAAGATGGAGACAAAGTTATCACCGTCAAGCCGGGCGTGCTCTCTGAATGAACTGCAACAGGAGAGAAGAAGAATGCAGTCCACACCATGATCAGAAATGAAGATAAGAGGAGCATACCGAGGGAATGTAATAATGCTAGCTGATAGCAGACTAAATACCCAGGAGGCCTATTTGCGTGCATTACGTATAGTGTGTGAAGATTACTATCCTAACTGATATCATAGAGAACTGAGTTATTAGTGTAGACTCAACCCTTCTAACATGTTGTACTTCGAATTGCTATAAGGTATGCACCTGCAAGAATAAACGGTGAGTGATCTACCACTTAATGAGAGTTTTTATAGAGCGTTCAGGTCTCGAAGCATCACGTCCACTTCCCACGCGAACGTCTGGGTACCAAACACTGACTAGTCTAGTCACGGACCCATTGGTTATCCATACACACTACATAATTTTGATGTGTACACTCGATTGATTTGTCCAATATTAAAATGAGTTAAGTTTATAAATTAATTAACAATATATTCAGTATATAAGTTTTGAGGCTTTGCATGGTGGAATATCGATATCGTTTCGGTTTGCGAATAACCCGTTGAGAATAACCCGTGAAGTCCCTATGGTTCTCCCTGAACCATATTAACCCGTGAAGTCCCCGTGGTTCTCCCTGAACCATATTTCTCACTTAGCGACAGTAGAGAAAAACGAGTTGCCCGAAATTGGTTCTCCCTTGAACCTTTCTCACTTAACGAAGGTTGAGATACGAGTTGTGCGATACGGTTCTTTTCAGAACCTGTATCTCAGCTTCACGTTAGTTGAGATAAACACATGGTGTTACCGCAAACCGAAACGATATATTCAGTATGTTTGTATAAATGCTTAGCCTATAGGATTGCAAGCTGTAAGCCTATTAACAATTTTAAAACACACACACACAAACGTATTGTCACACTTTCAAGTTCATATTCTCGGTTACTCTAAGTAGTTTTTCAGGTAAATTTAAATGCTCTATAATCTTGAGTTAAAATAATTTCTGTTACATTTCTAATGCACTGTAACAGATCAACTTTTTCCTAGGTTGCATTCAAATTAGCTCTTTGAAAGTGATTGTTTAGAATATTGTTGAGCGTGGTGTATATATATAAGGTGTTTGGCAATAAGTATAAAAAAATTAAATATCAAAGGCCAAAAAAAAGAAGTCTCCAGTTTCTGGTCATCGGTCGGCTTCAAAATCGGTGCGGTGACGCGCTTTTTTCCCTTTTTTTTGAGCCATCTTTTTTGCCAACAGGGAAATACGTGATACATTGTATACGCAGGGACCAAATTACAAAGTATGGTGGCTAAGAGAGGCCTCACAAATCGGGCAAACGTTCATACCCCTATGTGAAATAGTCGTTTAAAGCACAGCCCGACAGAATTCCAATCGATCCAGCAATTTTGGCTGCAATTGGACATCGTCTCATAGCAAAAAAAAAAGGAGATGGGGAAGAAAATTAAAAATGTCGACGCGCGGGTCTGAGGCGACGCGCACAGAGACCAGAACTGGAGACTTTTTTTGGCCAAAAATAAATTTTTATGTGAAAATTACTTGGTTTAAATCTGATGATGGTATAAATATTCCATAGAAAGAATTTTGTCTGAGGTGCTGTCACTATTAAACGAAAGATACACCATTGGTATTTGGAAACGTACATTAATTTAAATCCTCTAGATTTCAAGAAATGTAACATAAAACCAACATGTGTAAATATTACTAAAATAAGTGTTCTATTTCATGAGAAAATGATGAACAACTATTACATGTTTTCATTACGTCTAATAAAAAGATGCCAGGCGGAAACTTTTATTAAATTCAACATATCAATTTTTTTTTTTTTTCTGTATTAAGATGAAAGCACTTCGAATGAAAACATTACGCCAAGTGAGTTTTAAAATAATAATTCGTTAATTTGATACTCTGGTAGTTACCGATGTGGTACCAATTCCCTTTATGAAAAGTGAAATATTTTTGAGTTTTGAATTTAGGAAAGAGGACTCTGTTGCCTAAGTTTCACGTTACAATGAATATGACCAATCGGAATGCATTTCCACTATATTCGACACAATGTAACAAGCTGAACATTTCACTGGTTGGTTGTTCAATGTGTATCTTCATTCAAAGAAAGTAACCATACTCGTAGAAGCAATTTTGCCAACATTTACCAATATTGAGGCACACTTTAATTAAACGTAAGTCAATGTAATACCGTTGTGTGAAGCGCTGGTACTTCTGGGACCTTTCACATAGCTTCATATATAGTTATAGGCTATGTTTAATAATGCGATTAAATGATTAAACATCAATATTATCGCAGACAATCGATGTCCTTTAGTCAACAAAAGGACTGGGACGCCCTGAGCACTTGAACATTCCCGCTGAAAATCGGACGGAAACGTGTCACTTAATTACTTAAACGTGACGGAAAGGTCTTGGACGCCTTGAGCACTTGAAAATTCCCGCTGGAAATCGGACGGAAACGTGTCAATAAATACTTTAACGCTGACGGAAAGGTCCGAGCTGCTCGCGGGATGAGAGTATGATCTGGATAATAATAATAATTTGAAAGAATGAAATGCTTTTAGCTAGGCATCAAAACGTCTTACAGTGTATTGTTGTTCGTAAGGTCGATGTCAACTAAAACCATTTCGATTTGGAGATTCCATTATTCTGATTGAAACCACATTCTCCCATAATCTATGCAGTTGCATTTTTGAACTGAACATAGCAAACAGAATAAAAGGATGGCTAGCTGTTATTCAGTGTGATTATAACATTAATAGACAGTATCTTGGGAGGTACAGTAAATTTTCCAGTATTTTTGTCGTTCGCTGGACCAGCGGTATTTGCGGTATTTGCGAAGAGGTCTCTGGGTGGCAAGGGCATTGTAGTTGCACTCAAGAATCATGGCAATATAAGCTCATCCATACATCAAATTTCACACGAGTTATCGATGTATTTTAGATTGATGGTACGTATACAAATAAGCTAAATTAGACTAAAACTAAACATAACCACACTTACTGGGATCCGAACCCACATTCTGACGACTCGGCCACTACCTGAACTCGAGTCCAGTGCGCTACAGACCGCTTGGCCACAACATTCCACAGGGATTTTTTTCTTTTAATATAAATCCACTTGAAGTCTCTATCATCAGATATTCATTCGGCCTCATTATAGTCATGGAGGATATGTCCTCGAAATAATCTAATGACGGGAGAGGTAAGGTGCATGAGTATATATGGACTACTTGCTTCTCTGATTAGGAAAATCAAAAAAGAAGAAACATTCGGCGGAAAGTTTAATAATCAATGGGTCTGCGTGTTTACACAGCGAGTGGCAGTTCTTCTCAACTTCCCGCAAGGGCATGGTAAATGGGTCACCGCAGGCACCTTATTCTTCGACATCGGAACTGTATGAAGAAAATTAAGATGGCTGCTGTATAATAATGTATGTCCTCTTCGTAAATGAGTTTCCTTCGCACTGAACTTCCCGTCTCCAACTACGTCATACTTACGAACAGGACCAAATGTCAGAGAGCCATCAATAAAGCAGTGGATTCTTTGCCTTTAATGTGTTTGCAAACTGTAACTAAATGTATCACCCAACTTTCTGAATAATTTTCCTTTTCATCGGAAAGCATTTCACTTCAAGAAAGGAAAACTTATGTTCTAAAATAATCACGGGAAGCAGAGATTTACAGTAAATATGCCCAAATATGGTAGTCCCGTCATAAATTCATTTTGGGCACATAATTACTAAACCAATCTTTCGTCAACTATTTTGTGAAATATCTCATTTCAAAGTAGATCTATTTGTTTTACTTTCTGAAAGAATAGAATCAATATTCCGAGGAAAACAAATAACCGGTACATAAGCGGAAAACTCAAGCGGCCGTACGCGCTATTGTTGGCATTGCGATCCATGGTGCACACGCACGCGCCATTCTGAATTTTCTTGATCACTTGTGAAATACGTCTAGCGGATTATTTCTGCTTTGCATTAATGGGAATCATATTTCAGCTCAACGACGTGGTCCGAGAGGGTTAAGTCATCTACACTAGCAAGCAGGAGATCCTGGGTTTGAATCTCGTCTGAGTCGCCTGTGGATTTGTTTTCCCAGAGTCCATCAAAATCATTGATGAGTAATGCGCTGATCTACGTCAATGCAATGACATCATCTAAAGAATTGTCTTCTGTCATATTGACAACAATATTTTTCACAGCTTTTTCTAGTACCGAAAGAGCTTCAATGAAGCGAAAACGCCAACGTAGATAATTTCCATTCCTTCTGACGACACGAACCTCCCCCTCAAAAACTAAATAAATTTAAAAAAAAAAAATTAAATTTAAAAATCAGTATAGAGGGAGATTGATTTTTGTTTTCTGAACGTACTTCGTGTCACAATTAAAAATAGAACGAACTTTGCCCGGAATCAACTCTCAAACACATACAAGGTAGAGTGGAATAAAAAAAAAAAACATGGACAGCTGGATGGATCGAGAAACTCTTTACAGTGGCTGCCTTTGCCGGGCGAGAAAGGTGAAATCCCGGTAGAATTTTACCTCGATTTTTTGTCATCAACAAAATGGAAGCGATCGATATCAACCGGTGAGGTTTCTGATTTCTCTCAGCGGCGCACTCCAAATCAGAATCAGTCCTAATTATTTTCTTCTTTTTGTTTCTTTATCTCACCGACCGGGTAATCATGTCATGGATTCATATGCAGTCCTGCAGGTTTCAAAGTCTTAAAAACAATTCGTTTCCATTTAGTTCGACGCCGTTGCTTTCAACTGTGAAGTAACCAAATTTTCCCAGTGCTTGTTCTGCCGTTAGGTGTAATTCCATGTGTGTTTTTTTTAGACAGCGTCGAGTGAGTTTATGCCTTGCATGAGAAGTCCTAATCAACTTGCCTGTTTTTAATATACGTGTAGTGCCGTCACGGTGAAAATGTTCACAATGTCCTGAAAAATCACATAGGATGCATGTACACAACCAATAACCATCATAAAGTCAAGTATATACATGAGGTAACACATGGTATAATTTAATATTAATTCGGCAACAGTTCGTGATTATGAGTAGTGTATGTGCCCAATCACGAATTGCCGTTATTAATACACGACCAATGTTATTCCCATAGCGCCATTTCTCATTTCAAAACAAATATCCCTCAAATAAGAAAACGACTGGGGCGAAATATAAAATAACTTTTTCAGATAATGCGGCCGGGTGTTCTTTTTTTTTCTTTTTTTTTTTTGCTTCCCAGAGCAGCCAGCAGGTATAGTCGCTTCTACGCCCATTTCGAGAAGCGTGTTATCTGTCACCTGCTGTGGTCACGGTCGCACTTGAAAATCGGAATGAAATCAACGAGGAAGGGGAAAAACAGGTGGAAGGAGATAAACCGAGTGAATATCGGTCTCTTTTAAATTTCCTCTCTCTCTCTGGATAACCGGTCTCCGGGTTTCTTCTCTTTGAGAACTGATCATATTGATAATGTGTGAACGCATGTGTATTTGATTGGTGTTGTCGTATCATGATTACTGCTGTATGTATAGCACATCTGATTTATGGAAAATTTGTATTCTCCAATTTTAAAAGCTTTCTGCTTCCGCGATCATCTTTTTCGTCAAATGTTGGTATCGCTGCAAGAATTCAGATGGTAAGGCTAGGCCTAATTCGCCTTATTCATAAGTTAGCCACCTTATATCTTATTCCTGAATACAAGGGGTTGTGTACCCTTAAATGCATATTATAGTGACCTGCCTAATTTTGTCTGTTCGCAAGTGCCACCTCGCTTTCAAATGTCATTGAATTTTAAGTGAATGAATGGAAATAGCTACATCAATTTATTTATTTCTTAGTCAGGAATGAACTTTTCTTTGGAACTATCAGATTATTGGGTCTTCTCGCTGGTGCATGCAGCATGTAAGCCACAGAGTGTGGTTGTGAGAATAACAGCCTCACTTTCATATTACTCGTGAATAAGGGGGAATATGTGTAAAAAAAAGAACATGTCTCGTAACCGTACCACGTAAAGTACCTCGTCAAGCCATGTGCTGACATCTTGTTGCCCATTTTACTGGTTGTTTTGATGAGGGACATAATGAAGTTCACATTCAGCAGTCTCACTCGTTCTGCTTGCCGTGAAATTAAAACAGGCCTACACAAACTGATGGTGATTTTGGTATGACTTGTAAATGCATTTTCGTCGCGAATGCAAAAACTGACCTTTTACGAAAACGTACAGACTACCATGTCCTTAATAGTTCTATTGCTGAAGATGATAAAGCCATATAATCCCTGAACAAACAACTACATTTTAGACCTCGTCCATTTCCCCAGATATCTGATCCCAACTCCACAAAAAACAGTAGTATCTTTCATCGATATCGACACTCTTTTTCCGAGTTTCATTCGAAATTGATACAAAGAACAGCCAGCAACCTAATCCCGCAATAAATATTACCCATAGTTTTTCATGCACTCGGAACAGTGGGCCTTTTTTAATAGCCAAGGTCTTAGTGCATCCCAGACAATTTAACAATGCACGGCTCATGAGATAACATGTACAGCAATATTTCGAACTCGAGATGTCTTCCCCAAACATTCTTGATGGTGCAATGGCTAGATATGACTCTATCGGGACGAAATAGATCGAGTGGATCTCACCCGGAGTCGAATGACTTGAGGAAGAAAGGAAAAACCACGCTGGAAAGGTCGGGCAATATTGAGCAAACAATTCAAACCCAGGACCTGGGACGAAAAGGAGGAAACAGTAGACCACTGGGAAAGAAATACTGAGGGAGAAGGGAAATATTAAATGGCATAAGTGGAGTGGTCGATCTATGAAACAAGATGTGTTTCCATTCGAGCACCACGCGAAGTTGACATCCAGATTTAAATCAACACTGTAACAGAGGCAAGGGCGACGCTATATAGTTCCGTTGTTACCGTTGCATAAGCGACAAATTAATCAATGCTGCATTGTATCGTTTCATTCAATACCGAATAATGAATTTGGAAATTCGGTTGACAGGAACATCCGCATGACAACAATGTTTGAGGGAGGAGGAACTTGAATGAACAAAGGTATAACTATAAACGTTTACAGCGGTCAGAGACCTCTACAACTGAGACGCGATTGTAAATAACTATCTAGAACAATCCAAGTCTTCTTTGAGAGCTTCCTGCAGACTTGAATGACTAGGACATGGACTCGACTCTGACTTGATTCTAATTGTTAGTGACTCGGACTCCAGTCACTATAATTATGTACAGTGACATGCACTCCGGCCGACTCGACCCCTTGGTATTCGGACTCGAGGTTTGTAATTCGGCCAAGAAGGCAAAATAACCATTCCAATATTAACAATTGTTAAAAACGTCCAAATGATAATTAATTTAAAGGAATTCCTCTGTAAACATTGGAAACATTTATTAATCATTTACAATTACAGTAAAATAGTTACATATGAATTGTAAGATGGCATTAGGGCAGAAAAACCTAGTCTGGTCTATTATTTTGTATTCATGCTAAAAATAAAACACACTTTTGTGACTCGGATTCGGACTCCAACTCGACCTTTGTGACTTGTGACCCGACACTTTTGGTACTGGGCTTCGACTCAATTATTCAGGCCACTTAAAATTTAAACCATCATCCACAATCGTGCGTTTAACACATTGGTGTTATAATGTAAATTAATAAACGGATATGCCAAAAAAGGCTCCATGCAGTGTCTGGTCTCGGCGCGCAGACCTGCGCATAGGCATTTGTAGCTGTCACTCTGTTTTTGTTGCTATGAAACGATGTCCAATTGCAGTGGATCGATTGGTATTCTGCCGCGCTGTGTTGTATATTTCAAATGACTTTTTCACACAGGGGTATGAACATTTGCCTGATTTGTGCGACCTCTCTTAGCCACCATACTTGTAGGCTGGAAATTTGGTCTGGATCAAATAACCGCACATACATGTATCATGTATTTCACTGGTGAAATCCAAAAAAACGTAGAATTTATGGCCATAAATATGCCAGGAAACATCTCAATGACTGACAGTACGGTGAAATATGATAGACCCTACCTGTATCTCTGTAAACAAAAAATTCTCCTCTGTGGAACCATGCCGCGGTTATTCGTATAAAACCTAGGAAAACTAAATACATGTGAATTCCGCGCTTTGTTTTGTTTACGGTTTATCATAAAGATGAATAAAAAATGCTATTCCTAAATTTCTCATAAATATACCTGTGGTTTAATTCAAATGAAAAAAGGACACACAGCGTTTAGGCATATATGTCTTTAAAGTTCGTTTGAATAAATTAAATAGAAAATGTTCTCTTTAAAGAGATTTAGTTTATTAAGTGAAATCATCAAATTGGTTTTAATTAGCAATTAGTGTAAACAAAAGAGAATCAACCAGACGGCTTAATAATGATCATGTTCAGACACACCTTTTTTATTATGATTTGTATACTCATCGCATTTTCTTTGTGTTTCTAAAACTCGCAAACGAATTTTACGCTCTCGTGTTTCAGCGAGCGAGACATAATTCATTTATATACTACAAGAAAAATATACAACATATTGGCATAATTTCATCAACCAAGCGCTGCAGCCAAAAGGCCCGTAATTTAATAACGAAGTTAAATGTGTCAACATTTTACAATTCAAATTTTAAAGTTCAACATCTGGGGCATAAAGTGTTTCTAATCCCTTCTTTTCCCAATGAAAATAGGGAGATAGACAATGTCTCTGACTGCCGCAAGTTTTAAATGGACATGGGCGGATCCAGAACATTTTTTAGGGAGGGCTGAGAATCAAAAACAATTATTTTTCAGTACTACAAAAATTACAATGAAATAATCAAATGGAGAGAAAAACAAAGCACAGTGAGGGAATGGGAGTGCGTTCTCCCCTCCCTTCCCTCTCTCTCTCTCTTTTTCTCTTTAAAAAAATTTTTTTTAAACGATTTTAGGGGGGCTACAGCCCCCTTAGCCCCCCTGGATCCGCCAATGATGGAGATATTATTTTGTGTGTATTGCTTCATGACATTCTCCCTCATACCCCGATTTCAGCCACTGTAACGGATCCTTGATTCAACATCCAATCAGTTGTGTCAATACTATCCAATGTCAGTGTGCACATTGGAACTGACAATCTAATAACGTGCACCATGAGTCAGCGCTCGGGAACAGTGTACCCACCTGCCAGGGTGAGAGTTGATCACGGAATGGGGGGAAGGGGATTCGTTGTTATAAAGGTTTTAATAAAATACGCTCAATTTGGCACCGTCAATTTGATATAATCTGCACTTAAATGTGGGCGTGCAAGCACTTTAACGGACTCGCCGAAAAAGTTGGAAAAATAGAGATTATAAATGTGTCATTTACTAGAATGCAAGGAAAGCAAGTCACAAATAAATACTACGTTTATAGAATGAATACAAAAAATGTGAATACATTTTCCTTATTTTCTCGCTAACGATACAACGTGATAAACTGAATAAACTGAACCTTTCACATGTTGCTTGTTTTATGCTTTATCTTGATTCAAATAGAGCACGCTCACTCAAAGAAGTGTAGCTTTGCCAACAACACCAATGTTGTATGTACCTTCCCTTGAAAGCATTACTGTATATTAAAGTATCGATACAATCTATCCTAGTAAAAGTGTGTCATATCAGGTCTAGCCCATAGCGCTAAGTGCACACATTAAAATCATTCCATCTCTGGAATATTAAGACAAAGAACATCCTGACAATGACACATTTGCGATGCATTCCTCTCATCTCGTAGTTGGATATTTCCGGCTCCAAATTATGTGGAACTCTATCGGCTGCGCTGGGAAACAACGCGCGTGCAACGGCGGATCCTGGGGGGGGGGCCACCGGGGGCCATGGCCCCCCCAAAAAAAAACGAAGCTGTACGCCCCCCCCCCCCCCAAAAAAAAAAAAAAAAAGAAAAGAAAGAAGAAAAAAAAGGGGGAAAAAGAGAGACAAAACAAAACCCCACAACTTTACGCCCCCTCCTTGTGCAGCTAAGTCTTGCTTATACGTTCAGCTTTTGTTAAAGTATGCAAATTACAACACACTGATTGGCTACATGAATGTGTTCATAATCCTACTCACGATCCAACATTGCCACAAAATTTGCAATGGTAGTTTGTGCAGTTAAGCCAAGCTGCATTAGACGAGGCGTACACGGTGATTGTATGCATGGCTTATGCACACGCGACTGGTTGTGTGGGGTTTCCTGGATATTAGGTGAGCCATGCAACGTCCGCAATGTAGGCCTACGTTTAGACTTGGCGCGAACATCGCGTGCATAAAACGCATTTCAATCTTGTGAGTACGAGCAGGAGCAGTGACTTGAAAGATTCGTCTTCCATCGTCATATGAGCAGTAAGTATCAACGTAAAATACAGTGGGCTGTTTTTGCAGCACTGTGTAGATTACACAATAATGTATGTACATACCATAACACTCTGGGGACTCCAATCACAAGGTTGCGGGTTCAAATCCAAAGCTTATTGTCGTCTAGACCCACAAAACAAACAAACCCCACCAGAAACGTTTTGCGCTCGCAAATACGCCCCTCCACTGAGCATTTGGCCCCCCCTAAACTTTGGGCCTAGATCCGCCGTTGCGCGCGTGTACCATTTTGTTTGCACAGCACTTCTGGCTAGCTCCAACTATTAGTCACATGATAGTAATACGTCATAAATCATACGTCACAACATAGTCATACGTTCATAGAATAGAATGGCGACGTCACGTGTAGATTCATGATTAAACATGTATAATATCGTATTGAAATGCATGATTCTCCCTTGACTGACGTACTTGTAAATGTTCGAATGACAATTTTATCTGCATCACATTATTATTACAAACAACCAATTGGAAAACAAAATCGAAAATTATACCCTCTTCGTAATGTTATCATTGGCTAAGGCATTCATACACGCTCGACTGAGGCAATGATATCAACCGAATAATTGCAGATAACGTTAATGTCTACTCCAAGATAGATATGTAAATATATATGTAAATAAGTAAATACGGTAATAAATAGACTGTGCGATAGGATATCAAATATCCTACTTCGTATGAATGAGATATACGGTAAACTAAGGAAATATGGACCCTGCAGATAAAACGGATCCATTGGTACATTTTGCCGTATTTCGTTCTTGCATCCTCCGTTGTATGAAAGTATTCACCAGAGTGCAATGTTCATCATGTGTTCATTCAGACGACAGAGGGTGCATACATAATAACGGAATACAGCAAACGTACAAAGGGATCCGTTTTCCCTGATGAAGGGTCCGTTTTACCTAGAGTAATATTTAAATATATACCGTACATTTACCGTAAATTGTTTAACTGATCGAAATACCATATTTGAATCACATTGGTGGTAAACATTGCAAACATCCCCACTGATTATTCCAACTGAGCATTAGATCCATTTCGATAAAACTATACATTTCTGCACAGACGTTATTTTTCAATTTGTTTTCATGCTGTGCATTCGAACACTGCCCACTCGATCAGTATTCACCATGAAAGAGGTCTTGTTAGGGCACATGTTTTTGAAGACGGTTTTTATAAAAGCTTGCCTTACCCTGGACGGTCCCTGCTCGCAAATCTATTGTCCTAAGATTTAAACTAAATAAATAAATAATTTTGTCAAGATATGGCGACTTTCGGGTTTTGGCAGCCATCTTGGCAGCAGTCATTGTAACAAACCGTAAAAGGAATAGTTTGCGTGACTTAACATCTGAAACTGCTTGTCTTAACACGATTTTATGAGAAATTGCACAATTCCTTAACGGTAAAGCACATCAGATATCGCTCGACTAGGTGAGAAAGCATGTATAATTAAATTACGTTAAAGAAACTGACCAAAAAAGAAGACATAACCGATTAAAGAAAACTTTCCATTGATCAGTTTTTGGAAATGCATATAAAGATATAAATAAAAGTTAATAAAACCCATTATAACATAATCCTATTATATAATTACTATTTCAAAGAAATAGCGCCTGGTAAAGTTTGAAGGACAGAGAAGATTAGATTGTCCAATTAAAATAGATTTATAATTAGATCAATAATAATTATGCGGTTTATCTGAATAAAGTGAATATTGATTTATCTTGTTGGACTTCTGGATAGCGGAAAAGAAATATCGATATTAAACAATACCACCAAGCGTTCTTTTCATGATCGTTCTTATGTTTATTTCATTAAACCAGACATTTCAGTTATTCTCTTCAAAACATCTTCATATCTGTATGAATAATTTATGTTAAACATTTTTATAAGCATCGCCATGCTTCCAAGATAAAATTCTTATGTCCCCAGGTTAATAGCTGAACTGAAGAAGCATCGAGCAGAGCTGGTGTGTATTTTCCCATTTGGTCGACGCCTTCTTTTTCAGCAAATTCAATTATATCCCTCCAAATTGTTACCAACGGAAGTACAGTGCTTTGCAATTCGCTATAAATAACTGTCCGGCCGAATGGTCTCACAGTTTTATTTGGGCTAGGAAAATTATATGTATGAATTGTTACCTCTTTGCGATAACATTTTTCCTTTCAAAATATTTAATCGTGTCCCATGCTCGTGTTGTGTTTTCTTCTGATAAAGAATTCAAAGCATTGTGCATTTTGTACAAATGTCATGTACATAAATAGTAACTGAATAAAATAATTACTTTGAAAAAGTACTTTTTGGTGATACCATTTTGTTGCGTACTTTATCATTATCCAAGGGGAAAAACAAAACCCGTGAATGGACTGAATAAGTACTTTAACATTTTTATGATTCAATTCTTATTAAGTTACTGTGCTCGTGTTTCCCGATTTTGGCAAGAAATACACACCATGAGCCTGATGCTATTAACACGACAGGCCTATGTCTAAAAATCAACAGGTGTTAAACTTAATCATAAAATATAAGCCTCCTACACAACGGTTGGAAAACTAGATCTAGGTTTTTACTAATGTGGGCAGAGCGTGCTTAAAAAAATCCCCTAACCGAATCCAATTTAACAGCAATAGTGTCTCGACGTCGTCTGAAAGCTTCAAACCTCTTATCATGTATTAACGTATGGCGAGCCAATTACGCTTCATTTAATCCAGAATAGATCAGTGAAAATATAGTTAAATTTTGTATTGATGAGCCAATTGCAATAACCTGATAAACTCACATTATTGCACAAAGTGAATTTCTGTCATTGACCCACCGACAGATCCAGGGAGCCTGAAAATCTGACGTCACGCTTTGAGGCTCGTGAATTACGCCGGATACCGGTCGTGCGACCGCCATATTTGTTTCCCGGCGATTCAACTTTGACATTCGTTGGTGGTAGCTAGCGCGAGCCCGGAAGCGTGACGTCAGATCTTCAACACAACGTATCCAATGAAATCCCTTGAATGGTACGCCAGAAGCCTCTCTTTATTCTTGAGTCTACATGTAGGCCTACGTCATTTATGTAAATGTACGATGATCCTGGATATGCAATTACATTGACCCATCACATTTATACGTGTGTCATATCATATCGCCCCGTGTTTGGCAATAGCTTTAAGTGTTGAATTGCTATTGATATGAGGTTAAGGAAGTTATAAGCTTTCATTTGAGACATTGAATGAAAAAATCCGTCAAGGATTAGTACCAGTAAATTAAAAACTCAAATTAATAAAATGCTGGTCCACTGTTTTAATCCTCAGCTTGCACGTGATCACAAAATTGATTGTATGTTGGCACGGGCAGTCTTCTGATTGGCCAGCGTGGCTGTCAATCAGAATAAATTAAAAACTCAAATTAATAAAATGCTGGCCCACTGTTTTAATCCTCAGCTTGCACGTGATCACAAAATTGATTGTATGTTGGCACGGGCAGTCTTCTGATTGGCCAGCGTGGCTGTCAATCAGAATAAATTAAAAACTCAAATTAATAAAATGCTGGCCCACTATTTTAATCCTCAGCTTGCACGTGATCACAAAATTGATTGTATGTTGGCACGGGCAGTCTTCTGATTGGCCAGCGTGGCTGTCAATCAGAATAAATTAAAAACTCAAATTAATAAAATGCTGGCCCACTGTTTTAATCCTCAGCTTGCACGTGATCACAAAATTGATTGTATGTTGGCACGGGCAGTCTTCTGATTGGCCAGCGTGGCTGTCAATCAGAATAAATTAAAAACTCAAATTAATAAAATGCTTGCCCACTGTTTTAATCCTCAGCTTGCACGTGATCACAAAATTGATTGTATGTTGGCACGGGCAGTCTTCTGATTGGCCAGCGTGGCTGTCAATCAGAATAAATTAAAAACTCAAATTAATAAAATGCTGGCCCACTGTTTTAATCCTCAGCTTGCACGTGATCACAAAATTGATTGTATGTTGGCACGGGTAGTCTTCTGATTGGCCAGCGTGGCTGTCAATCAGAATCTACAGGGTTTTTTTTCGTTTAACAATATTATCTTTCAAAATTCGTTCGCTTTATAAATTTTATTTTGTGGGTCGTCTTAGCCAAACACGGGAGATATAACTTTAAATGATATTATTTCATAAATCTTCTTTACAGGAAGGGATGAGAAGAGAAAATACTCACGAATGAAATGACATTGACAGGAACTATTTCATGTAACACTTTCACGCTGACCGATTCGTTTATGACTGGGCGCACTAGTTTGTTGTAATCCTTAAGTATATCACGCATAAGAGGTCTGGTGTCCGCTCTAGCCACTGCAGGAATACAAGAAAACAGAAGAATATTGTAAGAAGAATATCGGGTATATGTATTCAATAAGTCGAGCCCTTTCTAATAACATTTTAAATTATTGGTGAGAATTTTGAATGTTAATCAGAATTCTGAAAAGCACAAATTTTTAATCCAAAATCAACGTTAATCAACTGATTAATTAGAACATCCATTTTGCAATGTGCAACATATAGTGTCTTTATAACGGTTATTCGGTTTACTAAATGAAAATACCACTGTACAACTGGAACAAACTACCGCTATAGGCCTATACTGAAGATATAGCATATTCGTAATAGCAATATTTTCCAAAATATAGAAATAGCTTCCTTTTCTCGGTCAATTAGATTTGGAAGCGTTTAAGTGGTCTGAAGGTCGATCAGTGTTGAAATAAAGTAAATCCGCTTTCTCGTATGGGAAAAGTTTGTGATAACAATCATAGCACACTGCAGGTCGGACTAGGTTTGCCTCACATTGTTCAGAAGCGTACAACGAGGGAGAGAAAAACTAGATATGCCAGAATTTCATTTCATTTTGCATAAAACCACTCTCACATAAGAAGGAACGATACAGTATAGCCCCAAACAGCCTCACAAATCGAAATGCCTTGGGTGCGTCAATAATAATTGGATTTACCCAATAGTTATTCGTTTATTTATCCATTTATATATTTATTTATTTATTGTAAACAGGATTACCCTTTCCTTCTCAGTAGATGTGCTTCCCTCTAACACATCAGCCATTGCCCTACTGAAACTCTAATTTGTCTTCGCCCGGAAAAAATTGTCAGAAATTATACCAACTTTGTGTTTTCACTACAGTAGCTTAAGAAAACACACAGGCAGTGAATTAAAAAGTAGGGCACTCGGTGAGCGCAGTCTGCATAATCACCCGTGTCGGCAATTTTACAGTAACAGAAAAGACACTTCAGCGAGGCAATATTAGTTTAGGAAGTCAGCGAAAACGGATGAGGAGACAGTGCTCCAAGCTGCTTTGTCAGAATTGGTTTTAGCTTGTACGAGTGATTGAAAAGCCCTTGGAAATCCATATAAATTGTTATTAAATGTTCGGGAGACCCGCTCGCAACATATTGCCAGATTTACAAACATGAGACCCGAAAGAGGATTTTGAACTGTAGCTTCTTGGATGAATTAAACCATCCCTCTTGCCTCGCTTTAATTGTTGGTATGGTTGAGAATTTTATAGCCTAAAAGCAGTTCGTGTGATAATGGACTAATTAAACGGTTTTATGAATTTCCAATTTCAACCACTGAAGTCATTCAGGAGGAACATTTTGTTAATTTTTATTAAATGTTTCATTATATATATATATATATATATATATATATATATATATATATATATATATATATATATATATATATATATATATATATATATAATAAGGAACTCTGTACTTTATTTCACTGTGACCTCCGTAATCGATCCATAAATACATACCGTGATGGAGTTTGGTCAATGGAAAGGAAACGATTGACCCATTACCCAAGCAAAGTATCCATATAACATGATGCCCTTTATCACTGACAGAAACGTCCCGCTCGCGGGACAATGACATCAGCTTGACCCCACACGGACTGAGGTGCGATGGCAGATCTATGATTTGGCCAACGGGCCTCAAGTCAGTTCTCTGAACTGTGTTTGGGTTCACTTGGAACCCACCCAGGAGGTCCTGCGGCCGATTTCAAGGAACGTTACGCAATTGTGTTAGTGGGTAAGTTGCACCATAATATAATGATCGATATCACAAAACTTAGGCATTGCGTAAGCCGGAAACTTGCGCCACAAAATGTGGCGCTGGATACGTAAGTACGTGAAAAAACGCTTTTCTGGGCGTATGCTAATGTTATAGACTATGACCCTACACGTTTACATAGGGCCTAGCTTAAACCATTTTTTACAACGCCTTAATTAGCCTTAATAAGGTAAAACAAACAAGATAAAATCTTAAGGCCAAAAAAGGTCTCTGGTTTCTGGTCTCTGCGCGCGTCGCCTCAGACCCGCGCGTCGACATTTTTTATTTTTTATTTATTTATTTTGTTGTTGTTGCTATGAAACGATGTCCAATTGCAGCCAAAATTGCTGGATCGATTGGAATTCTGCCATGCTGTGTTTTAAACGACTTTTTCATGTATAGGGGTATGAACGTTTACCCGATTTGTGAGGTCTCTCTTAGCCACCATACTTTGTATGAGGGAAATTTGGTCCCGCGTATACAATGTATCACGTATTTCCCTGTTGGCAAAAAAAAAGATGGCCAAAAAAAGCGCATTACTGCACCAATTTTGAAGCCGACTGATCACCAGAAACCGGATGCTTTTTGGCCTAATACACGTCTCAACAAAAAGGCAAGTTAATATTAAAAATATCTCATTAGCTTAATTAAGTTTTAATTAAGGAACGTAGTTACGTATCTGGATCTGGATCTGGATTGTTATACTCCGTAAAAGCGGTAAATCCGCATCACTACAGAGTCACAAATTATTGTGACGTAGTCACAAATTATTTGGGAGATTACTCAAATCATTGGCTTCAAATCAACAGTCTGAATGCATTAGCACAACACAGTGAAATAAACTGAAACTTTCACAGGTTGGTAGGTTGGGGTGTCGTGGCCGAGCGGTCTAGTGCATCGGACTCAAGTTCTGGTGTTGTCAGAATGTGGGTTTGAATCCCGGCCTGGCCAGTCACGGCGCTTGTGTCCCTAAGCAAGACACTTAACCATAATTGCTTCGTCCTTCGGATGGGATGTTAAGCCGTAGGTCCCGTGTACTAGATTAAGTAATGCACGTAAAAGAACCCAGAACACTTATCGTGGAAGAGTAGGGGTTTACCCAGGTGTTTCTGGTTCACATAGCAAGCGCCCTTGTTTACAAGTTTCCTCAGGCTTCCGAGCTACAGTGCTTAAGTGTGCTTTTGAGGCATCCTTGGTTTCATTACCAGAAAGGTATAATAATAATAATAATAATAATAATAATAATAATAATAATAATAATAATAATTATATAGGCTTATATATCTTGATTCTTTTAAATTAGGCATAAAAGATATTGGGCTCAAATAAACCATAGCTAGTGTATAGTTGACTCAATCAAAAATGTAATGTGTACTGCTTACATTTTCCCAATAAAGTAGCATTTTTTTCTCAAATGTTACCAATGAAGTTCGGTCTGAATAGGATATGGTATATATTATTGGTGACTGTAAATGAACAGAAAGCAGACAGCATGTCTACAGTTTGATGTCGCTGACATTTATAAAAGGGCGCCAATTTCAGAGGCAGACAATTTTTGAGCAGGGATACAGTCATGAATCTTAATATGCGGATGAATCTGGCTATAGATGGTAGTGACGTAACCTGGGGATGCAGCTGCCCCTAGCAATATTGTCTCTTAAAATCATGTAATGTAAGGGTACGCCACTGCTAATGCGATCAGGGAAATATATACAGGTTTGAAATAGAAAAAAAAAACATTATGAGACTGCCCTAGTTTCGCATGTGATTGTCTCAGCAGAAGAGCGCCACTTCAAGGCCACTGGGACTCCTTCATGATCTACACATTAAGTGTAGCCTACGTACTTTACGGGAGTAAAAACATGTTTTTTAAGTGAGAAAAGGAGATTTGCAGCAGATTCTGTATATCTTGTTCCAAATACGGTTTTAATAGGGTGTATATTAAAGGTGAGGTGGGGCCTACACGTTTGGAAAAGTTGGAAAATTGCTTTTTAGAGTATACTTTATACTCTCTTTGAATCGAGATATTCATTAAACAACCAATCTGTAAAAGTTACAACTTATTAGGCCGTGTCATTCATGAGAAAATCGTGAAAATAGAGAAAATGCATTCACATTTTGTGGTATTCATTCTAACAGTCATGGATCTCAATATGCGGGTGAATTTGGCCAAAGATGGCAGTGACGTAACATGTGGGTGGCAGCTGCCCCTAGCTATATTGTCTCTTTAAAAGCATGCACTAGATACGGCACTGCTAAATGGGATTAAGGACGGATAAAAAATGATGAAAAACATTTTAAGACTGCTCTAGTTTCGCACGCTCTTGTATCTCTGCAACACAGCCCCGCTTCAAGACCATAGGAACCATATTGATCTGCTTAGAGTCAAGTATAGCCTGTATACTTGAATGGGGGCCTACGTGACTTACTGATTTACTGAAGAAAAAAAATTAAATATTATATATATATATATATATATATATATAATTTTTATTATTTTTTTTCAGTAAATCAGATGCAAACATATATATATATATATATATATATATATATATATATATATATATATATATATATATATATATATATATATATATATATATATATATATATATATATATATATATATATGCATCTGACCGGGGCTTGATCCCTGGCTACTCGGCAGATATGGTTTGGCCTCTGACTTGGCCCCATAGAGCAATAGATAATTGGCATAAGTGGACCGCCCACCAACATAGGGGCTGGTTAGCTCAGTTGGTAGAGCGCTCGTACGGTAATTGAGAGGTCGCGGGTTCGGGTTCGAGGCCGGCATCAGCCAATTTTTCTTTGCTCGCTACCCTTTATAGATATAGATATAGATATAGATATAGATATAGATATAGATATAGATATAGATATAGATATAGATATAGATATAGATATAGATATAGATATAGATATAGATATATGAGATAGATATAGATATAGATATAGATAGATATAGATATAGAATATAGATATAGATATAGATATAGATATAGATATAGATATGAATATGATATAGATATAGATATGATATAGATATAGATATATAGATATAGATATAGATATAGATATAGATATAGATATAGATATAGATATAGATATAGATATGATATAGATATAGATATAGATATAGATATAGATATAGATATGAATAGATATAGATATAGATATAGATATAGATATAGATATAGATATAGATATAGATATGAATATAGATATAGATATAGATATAGATATAGATATAGATATAGATATAGATATGAATATAGATATAGATATAGATAGATATAGATATAGATATAGATATAGATATAGATATAGATATAGATATAGATATGAATATAGATATAGATATAGATATAGATATGAATATGATATAGATATAGATATAGATATAGATATAGATATGAATATAGATATGAATATAGATATAGATATAGATATAGATATAGATATAGATATAGATATAGATATAGATATAGATATAGATATAGATATAGATATGATATAGATATAGATATATAGATATGATATGATATAGATATAGATATAGAATATAGATATGAATATAGATATAGATATAGATATAGATATAGATATAGATATAGATATAGAATATAGATATGATATAGATATAGATATAGATATAGAATATAGATATAGATATAGATATAGATATAGATATGAATATAGATATAGATATAGATATAGATATAGATATAGATATAGATAGATATAGATATGAATATGAATATAGATATATAGATATAGATATAGATATAGATATAGATATAGATATAGATATAGATATAGATATAGATATAGATATAGATATAGATATAGATATAGAATATAGATATAGATATAGATATAGATATAGATATAGATATAGATATAGATATAGATATGAATATGAATATAGATATAGATATAGATATAGATATAGATATAGATATAGATATAGATATAGATATAGATATAGATATAGATATAGATATAGATATAGATATAGATATGAATATAGATATAGATATAGATATGAATATGAATATAGATATAGATATAGATATAGATATAGATATAGATATAGATATAGATATAGATATAGAATATAGATATAGATATGAATATAGATATAGATATAGATATAGATATAGATATAGATATAGATAGATATAGATATAGATATAGATATAGATATAGATATAGATATAGATATAGATATAGATATAGATATAGATATAGATATAGATATAGATATAGATATAGATATAGATATAGATATAGATATAGATATAGATATAGATATAGATATAGATATGGGGTTCTACATCATTGGTAATGTTGGACGAATTGCTTCTAAGAGTGTGGTTAATCTCTTTGAAACAAGACCTAAATTAAACAATCTGTGAACGTTTCAGCTTATTGGGTTGTGCTGTTCACCATATAAACATTTCACGATGAAAATTGTGTTCATATTTTGTTCTATTCATTAATCATTCGTATGTGGGATATTTAGGATAGAGTTTACACTTGAAAACGACAGCATTTTACACAAAAACATTTACAGGGAAGATTGATACCATTTTTGACACTAAAATTCGACCCTTTTTATTTACTTATTTGTGTATTTATTTTAATTACCAAAGATATCTTTCAACACAAATTTTAAATTTCAAATTTCCAAATTTACGCAAGATGATTGAACTCATTGGGGGGAAAAGTCTAGAGGTAGCGAGCAATAAAATGTAACGTTTCATTTGTATTTATTTATTTTTTATCTTTTTGTGACGTGAATCGAGAGTCGTTCATTACGGCGTGGATTTTCCACCTTACGCGTCTGATTTTGAAGGTGATGGTCCATTACATTTCAAAGGGTTTTTATGTGACTTGTTAGAGGCTGGACGTGACTATTCTAAACTACCACTCAAAATAATCCTTCATGCTTCCATTCTGACCAGTAAATTCAGTTTAATACATTTCAAAAGTACACGCACCTCAAATGAAATATGCATTAAATTGATTTGATTTGCCTGTTAAATAGATTTGATTTGTACCTACGTACGATGTTTATGCAATATTTCGCTCGTAAACTTCTTTACTTGTCAAATTAGTGTCGCCGAGATCTTCACATTAAATTCAACTTATCAAATGACTTTTATCAATGTTGCATATATTAAATATATATGTATGAGAAGTGATAGGATAAATACAACCAACTAAATCCATTTTCACGTTAATGACACAACGTGTTTGTGCCGATTTGACGGTACTAAATAGATCCAAATGTTGAATTGCTATTTATCTGGGGTTAAGGAAGTTATAAGCTTTCATTTGAGACATTGAACGAAAAAATCTGTCAAGGATTAGTATCAGTAAATTAAAAACTCAAATTAATAAAAGGTGGGACCCCGCTTTGTATGTAACGGGGGCGTGGGCAGTCTTCCGATTGGCCAGTGTGGCTGTCAATCAGAATCAAGCGCGTTTGAAATACAGCTTTTATTTACAGTTTCTGACATCCGAATTTCATAAAAGAATTTTCGTTTAACAACAATATTATCTCTCAAAATTCGTTCATTTTATAAATTCTAGCTTTTTGGGTGGTCTTGGCGAAACACGGGCGATATATCTATGTCTATATATATCTATAATTTAAATCTTGGTTCAAAGATAGTTATCATACTCGAAGAAGTACAGTAGTTTTGTCAACATTACCAATGCTTTACCTTACCATTAAGATGTAGCCTACGTGAATTATTGATGTTCATAGTTAGGTAGAACGCATGTTCTTATGGTGTTGCAAGCACTATGGCAATGCAATGGCCCCGGCCCAGGGACCCGCGACCGTAAATTGGGCATAAGTCCTATCACAAAAATATAAATCAGAAATATAATTTTCCCAAAATGTCTTTGTCACATAACTTATAAACTACACGATTCTCGGTAAATATACGTGAATTATTTATGTTCATAGTGAGATAGAACGCATGTTCGTATGATGTTGCAAGCACTATGGCAATGCAATGGCACCCGGCCCAGGGACCTGCGACCGTAAATTGGGCATTAGTCCTTTAAAAAACACACAAATCAGAAAAACATTTTTAAAAGTAATATAATATAATTTAATGCCGATGTTGTTCGCGCCGTTTCAAATAAAAATTTACATTCACAGCACACATTGTGTATGTGGTGTTTGTGACGAACAAGGCATGTAATAAGCGTTTTTCATCTCAACATTGGAACAGCGCAAATACCACTAGTGTTTCAAAATAGGCCGACCCATTAAGCCCCACCCACCATAGTAACCTGCTTCGCAACGACTTACGTGGGTACAACACGTGAGCCTCGCCCCTCGTCGATCGTCGAACCGCCGACCGGCCGCCATAAGCGTACACCTAGGATTTCATGGCTGTGATTGGTCAATACTTAATGGAGCGGGGCTTAATGAATCGGTGTATTGATTTTCAAAACTGGGCAACCAAATTCGGGTGAGCATTTCACCAAATCAAGAATATAACGGGCATTGTGGATATTATTGTATGTGTAAATTATAATAACAATAATGAGGGAATTGCTTGTATTTTGGACACATTGTATGGCAAGAGTATAGATGGTGAAGGCCTAAAGACGAATCTACTCTGTCAAGCCATTTCTGCCGCGCACGATTCCCCGCTCCACTCTAATGGATGTATCATGACTGAACGAAATAGTCTTAAGATGTGTCGGCACATTTTTAGGTCGTCCGTGATAATGACAAGTGTAGGGTGTGGCCTCGCTCTCCGTGTCTCAAGGATGCCCTCGTCTTCGTGTTGCGCAGATATGTTATCTGTCCGTGACGTTAACCATTCGATGGGGGTTAACTAGAAGGTTGTTTCTATTATGCTTTATTTTCTTAAGAGGGAGTTTTAAAGCGAGGTGATTTCGTACCCCAACTGACGTCGCATGGTTTAAAACAAAAATCAACAACTTGTCAGCAACACGTTTTATTATTATTACGGTATTTAAATTGTAATTGTTATTGGTTTATTTCTCTCCACTACTTACAAAGCAAAGACGGAAACACAAATAAAACCCCATAAATGACATAACAACTTTTGTATTCGTGTATGAATGTGTGTTTGTATTCTGTCTCATTTGCCTTTGAGAAAGAACCTGCTAGGTTCGAAACGTACGGTAAGGCCAATAACCATTACTTTGCATTTATACTACTGGTCCTTTAGGTTGGTAAGCAGTTTGCAACAGCTAATTCTTTATTATTTTTTAAAAAGTGGAGATGGCAAATACTGAGGAAGACGCAAATAGTGAGGAAGAGGCAAATAGTGAGGAAGAGGCAAATACTGAGGAAGAGGCAAATACTGAGGAAGGGGCAAATAGTGAGGAAGAGGCAAATACTGAGGAAGAGGCAAATAGTGGGGAAGAGGCAAATAGTGAGGAAGAGGCAAACATTTCATTTAACAAAATGGTTCAGTCTGCCAATAAAACAGGAATAACGAATGGCCAGAATTCAATTTCAATTTCTAAACATCTGTTTATAGTGCCCAAGTGAATGAGTGAAGTGGCCCGGCTTATTATACGAATCGGGTTTCTTCATACTTGATGGGACACCAGTGGGGTTTAAGCGCTCTAAATTATTGTCAGTCACTCGTCTATGCGAATGTAAAACACAGGCCATATGCTGTATATGATGACAATTCTGACTTTGAAATTGGTCCTATTTAAACGCTAGGCCATTCAAAATTGAATGTAAATGCAATCGGCTGTTATAAAAGCACAAGTTGGCAAGAGTCGACGTCCGGGTATTTTGTGAACGATTATGGATATTTCGTTTCCATGACTGCAAGCCGCATCGTTCATCTTTCACCTTTTCATTCTATCAATTATTAGCTTCAGCCATTACCCAATCAACTATTCGCAGCCGACCATGTATTTTTGCAACCTGCTTTCCACTTGGCGTGATAAACAATTCAAATGCATCTCCGTCTTGTTGGATGCTTTCTCACCCTATATTTTATATACCTCTATCATTGTGTTTCCATCCTGGGTTACCTTCTTTTTTACAATCAAAGTGACCACACCGCGGCTATAGGGCAAAATAGTCTGGTCACTTTTTTGCTTTGGGAATGAGCTCAGTATTAATCGTACTTGCGCAGGACACTCGGACAAAGATGGCTGCAGTACGATAGAGGTATTATTGCTCTATCTCGATGTACTTCTGTTTGGGGTTTTGTTCACATTCAGAAGTGTTTATCGTGCCCGTTTCAAACGTCGCGCTCCTGCCGTGTCGAATTCAAATAATTCGATTTTTTATCGATTTGACACGGCAGAAGCGCGACGTTTGAAACCATTTTTAAATTCGGCTCGACATGGGCACTTGGTTCGACAGTCTCTGCCGTGCTATGCGGGACGGGTCGACAGGGGCACTTGGTTCGACAGTCTCTGCCGTGCTATGCGGGACGGGTCGGCAGAAACACGGCTTGATTTCAAACGACGTCCCGCTGCCGTGTCAAATCGAAATGAATTCCAACCTGGTGCTACGTTTCTGGTATCGTTGGTCCTCCATTTCTGATGTATTTTGGGACTTTGATTAAAGGACGAGGTTTGAACCCACTGACGTGCCATTGCTGCGCTACTGTCGCACTTAATTCATTTGAATTCGACACGGCAGGAACGCGACGTTTGAAAAGGTCCGAAGGGGTAATTTTACCCCGTTATTAAAAAAAACCACTCTGTATAGAAAGCGACTATTCGAGGCGGGGGTGAGACCATGCGTGTGCATTTGTTACAAATACAAACTGTTTTAATCATGTTGAAATGCCAGGGTGTTGGAGAAATAACTTCATGTTCACTCAATGATATGGCGAAATGAGAGGATAACTCCTCTGAACTCACCGACTGTATTTGTCATTTTATCCAAAATGCAACTTCGGACAGAGAACATATGAGTGTCCCCACTCACCTTTTTAGAGAAAAGTACCATAGAAATTAAACATTTTCTTCCTCAAGTAATTGAGTCAAGGCGACCCGACCCGTATTTTATTCATGTTCCTCTCTATACACAATTCCGCAGATGAGGCTCCAGGTAACAGAAATATGTAATCAATATCAATTCGTAGCTGATGCTTTTTGGACGTAGCGACCCATAAAATTATATACCGGTATGCCATGTCTCGTATGGAGCGTGACGGTACATAGACAACCTCGATGTGAAGTGTCCCAGTAAGTAAATAGTTCCTGCGCAGTGCCCCCATTCACACCCCCTGGTTGAAGGCTCGTTTATATCATTCTTATGAGATATATGGCCTTATATTGTCATTGAAATATTTATAAACCCCGTAAGATCAGACCTGTGGTTGAAAACACTTGATTGTATTCGAATAGTACGAATAGTAACCTCCAGTTCTTTTTTTCACATAGTGTCACCGCAATTAGTCTTACTTATACTCGTATTCGTATTCGTTTCTGCCGCATTTCATTACATTTCGTTCGGAGAAATAGTATTCGTATTGGTACTTGTATTCGAATAGAGCCTACATTTTAATTTGATAACATTTCAATATATTCGAATCCCGGTTTGCAAGTATGAGAATCGGTGTTAGAGTAATCAACACAAGGTAACCTTTAGCCATATTATTGTTTTTCTTACATTCAAATCAGTGTGACCAAACAGAGGCTGGAAGGAAACAATAATCTGGTCCCTTTCATGTACTTTGAATCAGCACTATAAATCGTACTTGAGCATAGGGGTTCTAACCAATATCACAGCAACGTGATCAAGGTTTATATTGTTTCATATGTTGCATTGACCATTTTGATGCAACTCTTATTATCAAGGATTCGCCACAAGTTCTTTAGCCTACTGCAGATATCAATTTGCAGTGTATCAACTTACTCCAACCGAATTTAGCGAAACTTCGCTGTTTAATTAAGAACTGTAACACGAACCCTGTATTTGTACTGAAGGCAGTTTTCAACTCGCATGGAAATCCTGACTGCGTGAAATACCTAGTTACTGCTGCTATCGTCTGTCGTCAAGAGTTATTCCTCTTTTCTTTTTTATTACTTCGTAAGAATGCTCTTGAGGATTGTATTTATTGAGCAGTCGAGTAACTGGGGTCAGTTCAGTTGTTGCTGCTGCTGTTGCTGCTACTGCTGTTGCTGTTGCTGTTGCTGTTGTTATTGCTCCTGTTACTGTTGCTGTTGTTGCCGCTGTTGTTGCCGCTGTTGTTGCTGCTGCTGCTGCTGCTGCCGTTGTTGCTGTTTCTGTTGCTGTTGCTGATGCTGTTCTTGCTGTTTTTGTTGTTTTTGCTGTTCTTGCTGTTCTTGCTGTTCTTCTTGTTCTTGTTGTTGTTGCTGTTGCTGCTGTTGCTGCTGTTGCTGCTGCTGCTGCTGCTGTTGATGTTGCTGTTGCTGTTGTTGTTGCTGCTGCTCTTGCTGCTCTTGCTGCTCTTGCTGTTCTTGCTGTTCTTGCTGTTCTTGCTGTCCTTCTTGTTCTTCTTGTTCTTCTTGTTCTTGTTCTTCTTGTTCTTCTTGTTGTTCTTGTTGTTCTTTTTTTGTTGTTCTTGTTGTTGTTCTTGTTGTTCTTGTTGTTGTTCTTGTTGTTCTTGTTGTTGTTCTTGTTGTTCTTGTTGTTCTTGTTGCTGTTGTTCAGGGACACTGTGGGGCACTTTTTCACAAGCCTATTCTAATGTGTGGGAGGGGCATATGGGAGCGAAGGTATCAGGCACGTTCCCCTAGGCACGTTACACCACTCTTTCTGAACGATATTAATCAATTATGTACATATTAACACATATAGCTATTTGTTATTGATGACATGCTGTTAGAATGTCACATCCATTAGGAATTAAGATGACAGCGAGAAGCATGTGACTAACTCAGCTTGATCTCAGTAATATTGCATGAGGCCACAATAAATTATTCATTGAAGCTGTATTATAAAAAGCTATAAGATCATACGATGAGCGATTTTAATCTTTAAAAAGTATAAAGACTATTACAACATCGATCATAGTCATTGAGTGAAATTGACAGAATGTGAAATTTGGGGCCTTTCAATACCCCCCCCCCCTCAAAAAACAGTGTTTTCTTCTGAAAATACTTATTTTACTAAGAAAGGAATATTTTGTAGTTTAAAGATACATGAACCGTGTTTAAGACTATCCTCTGGTGATTTCCCCCCAAATGTAAAAAGGCGATCAACATTTTAAATTACATATTTCAGAAAACAATTCGAGAGAGGCATGTTTTTACGGTATAAATACAGTTCCAAAGTGACTTTTTACGACAGTAATGAAGTTCTGAAATGAATTTTTGACGGGTCCCGTTATACACGTATAACAGGCACGTATAGCTATACTGTTAAAACCATTCTATTTGATAATTTTTTTTAACAACTTCAGGTTAAACTATTTGTTTGTATTCGTTCAGCTGAGAAAAATAAAGAAAATAGAAATAGAAGTATTAATATTATTATTATTATTACATGTTTTTGTTTAAGGAAAATCAAATCTCCAGTTTCTGGTCTTCACGCGCGTCGCCTCGGACCTGCGCGTCAACATTTTTTTTATAGTTTTTTTATTGTTTTTTTTGCTATGAAACGATGTCCAATTGCAGCCAAAATTGCTGGATCGATTGGAATTCTGCATTGCTGTGTTTTAAACGACTTTTTCACATAGGGGTATGAACGTTTGCCCAATTTGTGAGTAGGCGCGTGGCAAAGCCCTTTTTTTGTCCCCATTTTAAGGTTCAGATGATTTAAGCTACATGTCAGAACTTGAACGCGGCGCACAAGCGTAAATTATACAAGAACGAGACTCAGCCAAGCTAGCATCGTCGGCATCACCACACCTTCCACAATATAAAATAATGAGAAGCAGATCACATCGTGATATAAAAACAAGTACCGAGTATAAATAAATGCTTATTTTATTGCTGTTCCAGTTTGTCTTGTCTTTTGCTAAATGTTTGCCGTCCCCCTTTTATTTTAAAATTTCTGTGGGGGAACTTTTCCCCCTTGCCACCCCCCCCCCCCCGCCCCCACTGGCCACGCCACTGTTTGTGAGGTCTCTCTTAGCCATCATACTTTGTGTATGGGAAATGTTTACATGTATCCCGTATTTCACTGGTTGTAAAAAAAATATTACCCCCAAAAAAAGAGGAAAAAGCGCGTCACCGCACCAATTTTGACGCTGACCTGTGACCAGAAACCGGAGACCCTTTTTGGCCTAACACAAGTAATGCAATCTTTTTATAGTAATAATCAGCCTTATATGGCTCGTGACTCGGACTTGGACTCGGACTCGAATCCGACTTGGGTCACTTTTTTGGTGACCGGGACTCGGACTCGAGTCACCACGTACAATGACTCGGACTTGACCCATCGGACTCGGACTCGTGACTTGGACTCGATGTATGTGACTTGGACTCGATGTATGTGACTTTGACTCGACAGCAAAATACCCAATATTCACTATTTTAAAACACTGAGAAAACAAAGAATGTTCTTGCAACATAGTGTTTAAAGGTCCTAGGAAATAGAAATTTTTAACAGTGAAAACAATAAAGTATACCTATTGGAACATATATTTGTCATTTGTCTATTTTATCCCCGCCCCTTTGCACCATTAAAAAAATAAAATCTAAAATTAGGGGGGCGCCACGCTCCTCCCCTACCTCCTCATTATCATATTATAATCCGCAAATCCGTGACGTAGACCTAGGAAGTTCGAGCGCTGCCTGCGATGAAGTTTCAGTCAAGTCGTACTCAAAACCACTGAAGTTGATGTGTCATATTAGATCTTCTTTTCAGCTAAATTTAGTAGATATCCCACATTTTTGGGAAATGCCTTGTAGGTGTGTTGTTGCTGGGTGTAGCAACACCACAAAGGAAGGTGTCAGCCTTCACCGATTTCCACCAGACCCTAAATACAGGCGAATTTGGACGGCGAGTGTGAAGCTGACCAGGGCGAAATGGTCAGGACCAACGGAGCACTCTATGATATGTAGCGCTCACTTTGAGCCAACATACTTTGACCGGGGGCTCCAGAGCCAGTTTGGCATGAGATTTAAAGCCATGCTGCGCCCTGATGCAGTGCCAACAATATTTCCTTAAGTCAGAAGGCCAAGAAACGTCCAGAAAAGAAAAGTAGCTTTCTTGAAGCGAGAAAGTCTCAGGGTAAGTTGCTTTGTTTTCCGTGTAACTTACATGTGTATGTGCACCCACAAGCAATAGGCTTATTACTAACGTTAGAGGTCGATTGTTACACTTCGCACACCACATTAACGCTAAAAATGTCGTTTCATTGTGAAGTCACTGAAGATGTCATTGTACAATTCTTTGACAATGTTAATTATGTGTGTGATTTTTGGATCTTGTTTCAAAATCATCGAGTGCAGAATTATGTTTTGAAACGGTCATAACGACGGCTTACACAATTCACCAATGACTCCTGGCCATGTGTATCCATGCCATTGATTCGACGGGGCCTTGCGCTTCGTTTTACGGTAGAGCCTACAGTACAGATTTATCGGTGCTATACGGTCATGTTTACTATGGAACTTGCAAGTCGTGTGCACATACACTGTACATGTGTACGTTGCGCACAGTTTATGACCCTTTTTTATAATCCCACGGTTTAACCATGGAGCAACTAAACACAGTGGCAACATTGGAGCTTAGTTTATTCATGGTTTATTGCTCCATGCTAACCACAATTACCGTGCCCCCGGCCTCCTAGGTCTACGTCACGAACAGCGCCACCGCGCGTTGGGCAGCATTTGAAATTAGATGAGGCAATTTTTGTAAAAATCAAATTAAAAATAATTAGCCCAATCCAGACAAAAATTAAACGTAAAATTGTTTTTTATTCATATCAATTGATAAAATAACAAAAGAAAATAAATAAGCACAATTTGACTCTTCCTAGGACCTTTAAGTCTTGTTACTTAATTTAAACAATGCGAACAGTTTCATAAAATTGATACCGTGCATCCTATTCCGTTGTAGCATAGCATTGATTACTATGAATTATGTGTCGAAGCTTCAGCGTACTACATCTTGGGAATAAAAGCACGATAGTGATGCGTACCAGACTTATTACACTGTCCCAAAAACTGGTCTCTCTTGGTCGAGCGGTCTAGCTTACCGGACTCAAGTTCTGGTGTTAGCAGCAGAATGTGGGTTCGAATCCCGGCCGTGACACTTGTGTTCTTGAGCAAGACACTTAACCATAATTGCTTCTCTCCACCCATGGGTTAAATGGGTACCTGTGAGGGCAGAGTTAGTTGATTAGCCCTATATGCGCTGTAATGGCAGCAATTGAGCTGTATACTCCCCAGGGAGCTGAGATGGTTTCAGGAATGATTTATGAGCCTTATGAGCAGGGGTAATAATATGCGCCTTGAGCACCACTCAGTTGGTGGATACGTGCGCTATATAAGTCCACACATTATTATTATTATTATTATTAAATTCTGGAGAAATGGAATGAACATTTTGAAAATTTTTCATTTAGGAGGCTCTGTGTGGGCATTTGTGAGCTATTTCAGCGTATAAAATGTGATTTTATGGAGTTCATTTTGGAAACAATTTCTTAGTGCAGATGTGATAGTAATATCTTTCCCATATGTTCCTAGTCCTGTAGACAAAGCCAAATCAATATTTAGGCTAGACTGCATTGTCAACAACAACAAAACCTAATAAACTATGACGACTTTCTTTGGGAGTGAGGATGGGAGATGAATATGCGAATTCCCTCCAAATTCAAAATGCTGCTCATTTTTATTTTCGGTAATATATCACATAGCTGTCAGACTAACACATTTATTTCTATGGCTTTTTCAAAAGAGTTTAACATCTGTGTTTATTGCATTTGGTTTTGGTGAATTGGTTTTGGGACATTATAGAGCGACACATTGTTGTTATTTAAAAGTTATTCTAGCAGTATATTATATTGGCTGCAGGCCGAAATGTGGGGGAAAAAACATTTTGCTAAATCCATCGTGATTATTGGGAAATTGAATCAGGCGAGAGCAATGTACAATGCACAACGGCGTGCACTGTAAAAAAAAAACATGTAAATTTACAGCAAAATGTAGGCAACTCTAGTTCCAAAAATTTGCTGTATTACAATATTACATAACAAGTGTGTTAAACTGATTTACACAATTTCTGTAAACGCTTAATAATGAAACTGCAGTACGTTTCCATATTTGTTTGTTTTAGCCATTCTGATGCTCTTTTTCGGATATGTCCAAACAAATATGGAAACGTACTACATATTTTTTTACAGTTTGGGGTCATGAGAATTATAAAGTGTTCTTAACTTTGTCGGGGGTTTTTCTTCATTATTATGCACAGTTGAAAAATAATGTCTGCAAAAAATATGTAAATTTCAAAGGATGATGCCAAATTCCAATTATAAACGTTGTCCTAACGGCCTTCCCAGGCCACCCAACAACATCTACCTGAACAAAACATAAATATATCAATCGGGTTCGAAACATTAATTTGTATAACAAACGAAAACATTGTTATTACGAAAGATTTAAGAAATGTCAAACCATTTGTGACTCGTGACTCGGACTCGGACTCGGACTCGGACTCGGACTCGGACTCGGACTCGGACTCGGACTCGGACTCGACCCACATGACTTGGGACTCGGACTCGGAGTCGACCCACATGACTCGGGACTCGGACTCGGAGTCGACACTGGTGACTCGGGACTCGGACTCGGAGTCGACACTGGTGACTCGGGACTCGGGACTCGGACTCGGAGTCGACACTGGTGACTCGGACTCGACGTTTGAGGACTCGAATACAAGTCTGGTAATAGTTACATCATTACTGTGTGTGCTCCGAGTGTTTTGTTGTCGCGGAAATAATAATAAAGTCGGTTCAAGGACTTCGATTTTTATTTAAAATCCAGTGAAAACAGCAGCGAGCTGACTTTTGAGAATCTGTGCTTGTGTTTTATTATAATAAAAGAAATCGTGACTAGAGCTGCATTTGAAATCGTAATCAATATTCAGTGAATACACACACTATGGAGTATTATTGTTCTGTAGTTTGTCTTTAATAAGCAACTAGCATTGTCAGTGAACTCGCCATATCTTCTTTGAGTCAATGACCTTTGTGATAAGTATTTGGATGCCTCAGTATTTGTCCAATTTTATGCTAAGCTAACTACATGATGTGCTTTTTATACCGTTAAACATTCAGTTAGGTATTTTATATTGCCGTACGCTACATACTTTGTACACAAATATTGGTTTGTGATTCTTAAATAAAATTGTATTTATTAAATTGTTTATTTTTTGGCAACATTAAACTTGTTATATATGTACAACGTTTGGCAACGTTTTGGTCAATACAGTCAATTCCTAAAAGAAAAATCAATACCAATATGCCTAAAGAGAAGACTAATGAACAATGTCATCCTACCAGCTATGACATATGGATCAGAGACTCGGAGGTTAACAGAAATTAGCAGTAGGAACAAAATTAGCAGGAACAAAAATTAACAGTAGCACAGAGGAGCATGGAAAGATCACTGTTCAAAATAACACGGAAAGACAGATGGAGAAACGAGGTAGTGCGAAAACATACGAAATTAGAGAAAGTGGCAACGCTGAAATGGGAATGGGCTGGACACATAGCTAGAATGGACAAGAAGAAGATGGCGAGACGACATCGAAGCAAGAACAAACGTCACATGGATGAGGATAGCACAAGACTGTAAGAAATGGAAAAGTTTGTGGAGGCCATCTGCCTGCAGTGGCATGAACGGCTGATGATGATGATACGAAATTGTAAATTGAAAGAAAAATTCATAAAATAAGACAGCATGTTTAGGCTACTAAATATTAAAATGTACAAAAGACCATTGCCAATTTCTGAATAGGAAAATTTATTCACTATAATGTCTGTATGACTTTGACAGGGATTATACATACATATTAGCAAACCACGACAATCCCCAATATAATACTTAATAGCGTTTCTTATGGCTGCGTTCGGGTAATGGCCATTTGCCTTAATAAAATTGATTCCATTCGTCAGGTCAGCCAAATGCATTCTGGTAATTTTGACAGTGAAAATTGGCCTAATGGGTCCATAAAATATAATGCTCAACACGAAACTATGTGAGCCCTAAAATGACTATGTACCATTGAAAAAAATGCAATCTATGTCTCAATGCATCATGTGAATAAAGACATCTAAATTAAATCAAACTGTGACAGTTTCAGTGCATAATGTCGTATCGTTATAACGAGAAAACTATGAAAATACATTAATAATAATAATAATAATAATGTGTGGACTTATATAGCGCACGTATCCACCAACTGAGTGGTGCTCAAGGCGCATATTATTACCCCTGCTCATAAGGCTCATAAGGCTCATAAATCATTCCTGAAACCATCTCAGCTCCCTGGGGAGTATACAGCTCAATTGCTGCCATTACAGCGCATATAGGGCTAATCAACCAACTCTGCCCTCACAGGTACCCATTTAACCCCTGGGTGGAGAGAAGCAATTATGGTTAAGTGTCTTGCTCAAGGACACAAGTGTCATGGCCGGGATTCGAACCCACATTCTGCTGCTAACACCAGAACTTGAGTCCAGTAAGCTAGACCGCTCGGCCACGACACTCCACATTGAGACATTTCGATCAGTGAACACGAACTTCGCTGTTATTATAACGTGAACTTATTTAAGTATTGGGCCCAATTTCATAGCACTGCTTACCGGTAAGCATAAGCGTATTTCAGAGCGGCGCTTTCAGCCTTTCACCATGGATTTGTATTATTGGGTCACTCATTTGCTAGCAATAATGGCTAGCAAGTTATCGAGCCTTTCGCTAGCAGCGCTATAATGAAAACGTACAGTAAACATCTGCAATTGGGCCCAGTTTATCATTACAATATTAAAAACATATGTATAGCCTTTATTCAAACTAAATATTTGTTAATATTAGGTATTTGGCTCAATATATGTCTACTAATATATTTATTTGATTTGTTTTAAATTATATAAATATAACATGTTATCATGCCGCTAGAATTACACATTGTGGTCGATTTTGCTTTTATTTGTCTGTGCCATGGCGAGTGTCATGTTTTTCACTAATTAAAAAATGCATGTGAACGGCAGCTGGTAAATGCATCCTTACAACAGAGACTCACCTGTCGTTTGTGGACGCAAAAAGTTTAGTCCTCCAAAAGCCAAAAAAAAAGAAGGTCAGAAGAAGAAAATATCAATCGATTTCAATTAACACAATTCTGGAACCGCTTGAATCTTTCAGACAGACCCAGGGCCGCCGTCTTTTAACTGTTATTTGCACTCGAGTGGTCGGTAAGTACAAAAGAGAGAACGTGGAAGCAACTTTCACAACGAGAGGAAAGGATAAAAGTTGCTGGAGGAGACGAGTGCAGAGTTCTTTTTAAAAAGTCTGAAGGACATTTTCTGTTTTCGTTTCTTCGTCCTTAATTTTTTTCTTGTTATGTTTGGCTTGCGGAATGCACAAAATGGATACGAGATACCCAGCCGTAGTATCAGTTTAATAACATATTTCATTTTATCGGATAGAAAATGAGTCCATTGTGTTCGACGGAAATCAACTAACAAAAGCAGCGTATGCAGCAATTCAATAGCCAACAGAGAAAAAAAATATATATTCCCATGGCAACATCAAATTATATGGGTACGTAATATTGCTATTTCTAGGGACGTTTTGCCGTTATGTACACTATTTAAAATTAGGAAAATAAATTAAGAAACCGCTGCATTGGTAGATTTGCTTTCGTTTTGGAATGTATAGCTTTCTTGGTTTGAATTCTTTATTGTATAATTCGTCACGTTCTGTTCATTTAATTTCTCGCTTGCATTCCTACGAAGGACTCGTGTCTTGTTATTCGATCGCGATTTGATATTGAGTTATTTCACTTCTTTCCCTGTGAAAAAGACGGGCCAGGGACGTGTGTCTACTGTCTTATATCCTCTTGCAGAAAGGTACACAGTCTATAAAAATAGTTTCGAAATATGTCTCGAGAAACCAGGGGAAAATTTAATAGAGCTCCTAAGCAGAAACAAATGCTTACCAGAAAGTTTTGCTTAGCAGATTTCTTTGGTTACCAGCCAAACGTTCATACAAAGTGTATGCATTTTGGCTGGTAGTCTGTTTTATAATGCTTAGCAAAATTCTCTGCTTAGCAGCTCTATGAAATTCACCCCCTGGCTGTGGATTGTGTGGAAATTGTAAGAGCTCAGTATACAAGGCCTCATAGTTTACATTATCGAGACTTGATAAAGGTATTCAATTAATATAATCACTTCAGACAAAAGTATTTCATCATAATTATATATACAGCTATTATATCAGTTATTTTGGTTTGCTTAACAGGGGCTCCCAGCAAATATAAAAAGTTGACCTTTCCCCTCATTTTTACAAAGGTTATTTCACATGGAAACTATACAACCTAAGTTTAAATATCTCCATACACGGTACAACATTGTTAAAGGTCAGTTTCTCCGAGCCCTCTTTGTCTTGAATTCAAAAATAGTGGTTTACGTTTTGGCGGCGCTCTGCTATATTTTACGGTCTTGTGTTCATTGGAAATTAACCAACCTCTTTGTCCTCATTATAATAAATTTGATCTGATTTAATAACATAATATGACGTCACTATTTTTCCAAGTGGAGAAGAATGAACCCTCACAATGGTGATGCTGTTTTAATTGACACTTATCGTTAATGATGTTATCGGCACCGTGTATCTGCCAAAGCATGCAATGTACACTTTTGTACGGGTTTTCTAAAATGTGATTTATTCTGAACGCATTAGGCTAATTGCGATCAGTGCTATAGAAATACAATACTACAAAGATACTGGCGACATGATAATATCCACAGAGAAGGTTTTTTTTATGAAAAACATTTTAGACGGTACATCCATATGGATGCATGCGTACACAATAATACACTTCAAGCGTTTTAGACATCAGTTTGTCTTTGCAACGCCCGTACGGAATTCCACCATTGTCAAATTTAATTTCGAATGCATTCGACTTACTTGAACAATTTAATTTTTTTGTATTAAGAAAAATGATTGCTACCTGAATGTGAATACCTGAATAAATTAATGAATACTTGAATGTGACCACAATAAATGAACACCTGAATAAATTAATGAATACTTGAATGTGACCACAATAAATGAACACCTGAATAAATTAATGAATACTTGAATGTGACCACAATAAATGAACACCTGAATAAATTAATTAATATTTGAATGTGACCACAATAAATGAATACCTGAATAAATTAATGAATACTTGAATGTGACCACAATAAATGAATACCTGAATAAATTAATGAATACCTGAATGTGACCACAATAAATGAACACCTGAATAAATTAATGAATACTTGAATGTGATCACAATAAATGAAACCTGAATAAATTAATGAATACTTGAATGTGACCACAATAAATGAACACCTGAATAAATTAATGAATACTTGAATGTGACCACAATAAATGAACACCTGAATAAATTAATGAATACCTGAATGTGACCACAATAAATGAACACCTGAATAAATTAATGAATACTTGAATGTGATCACAATAAATGAAACCTGAATAAATTAATGAATACTTGAATGTGACCACAATAAATGAATACCTGAATAAATTAATGAATACTTGAATGTGACCACAATAAATGAATACCTGAATAAATTAATGAATACTTGAATGTGACCACAATAAATGAACACCTGAATAAATTAATGAATACTTGAACGTGACCACAATAAATGAACACCTGAATAAATTAATGAATACTTGAATGTGACCACAATAAATGAACACCTGAATAAATTAATGAATACTTGAATGTGACCACAATAAATGAATACCTGAATAAATTAATTAATATTTGAATGTGACCACAATAAATGAATACCTGAATAAATTAATGAATACTTGAATGTGACCACAATAAATGAATACCTGAATAAATTAATGAATACCTGAATGTGACCACAATAAATGAACACCTGAATAAATTAATGAATACTTGAATGTGATCACAATAAATGAAACCTGAATAAATTAATGAATACTTGAATGTGACCACAATAAATGAACACCTGAATAAATTAATGAATACTTGAATGTGACCACAATAAATGAATACCTGAATAAATTAATGAATACCTGAATGTGACCACAATAAATGAAACCTGAATAAATTAATGAATACTTGAATGTGATCACAATAAATGAAACCTGAATAAATTAATGAATACTTGAATGTGACCACAATAAATGAATACCTGAATAAATTAATGAATACTTGAATGTGACCACAATAAATGAATACCTGAATAAATTATACCACAATAAATGGTATCAGGATTTAGGCCAAAAAGTCTCCGGATTCTGGTCTCCAAAAAAGAAGATTACCAAAAACAATCAAAAAAAGTGCGTCACCGCATCGATTTTGAAGCCGATCTGTGACCAGCAACTGGAGCCATTTTTGCCCTTATCGTCCCTAATTTGCCATAGTGACCAATCCGACAGACAACTTTTTTCAGTTTTAAGTTTTCCCGCCTATTAGTACATTCAGGAAGAGACCTACCACTGTATCTAATCCACATGCATGTATTCCAACTTAATTCGGGATTGGTCACTATGGCAAATTAGGGACGTTATGTCTCGTGGTTTGCAATTAATGTTTCTGTTGTTCGCATAAACGAGATTAAAGGAAAGGATTTTGAGATGTCAAATAGTGAACCAGCGGCGGATCGAGGAGGAGGGGTTTAAAGCGGATTAATCTCCCCTGCTTAAACCCCCTTAAACCTCCCCTTATTCACTTCGAATTCCCGAAAACCAAAAATATGATTTTTGAATATTTTTTTACCAAAAATATTAAAACACCAATTAACCTACGGTACAGAAAAGACAGATATCAATTCATATTATAGACTATTGGGCAATAACCTTTAAAAAAATAATGAAAATTTATAATGTATTACGGCGGCCATATTGGATTTCTAAAATACATTGGAAATCTTCACATGATCAAATGTTATCAAATCAGTGTTTAAAAGTTGACTACGAACCCAAAACACATATTCAATATTGTTATCTAACAAGTGGAACTTAGTTTGGCCTGTTCAAAATAAACGGTTGCCATCGCAACTAATGAACAACTCAAACAAAACTTATTTGGTGTAAAGCTGACGATGATATAAAAAATCATTGGAAATATTTATCTCCAAGGAATTTTCGTTTTAGTAAAATTAGAAACAAATTCCGATGAAACTATATATACAACGTTAGATTAAAGAACAAGTCTCTGAAAGCATTTTTATTACTTTCTCGATACAATGACACAACATAAATAATGTTAGTGTTTATCTTGAAGCAGTTTTGCCGACATTACCAATGTTGTACCTTCCCTTTAATGTATATATTGATTCAAAGAGAGTAAGCATACTCATAGAAGCTGTTTAGCCAACATTACCAATGCTGTACCTTCCCTTCAATGTATATATTGATTCAAAGAGAGTAAGCATACTCATAGAAGCAGTTTTGCCGACATTACCAATGCCGTACCTTCCCTTTAATGTATATCTTGATTCAAAGAGAGTAAGCATACTCATAGAAACAGTTTTGCCGACAATACCTATGCTGTACCTTCCCTTTAATGTATATCTTGATTCAAAGAGTAAGCATACTCATAGAAACAGTTTTGCCAACATTACCAATGATGTTCCTTCCCATTAATTATATAAACGATACTGTTATGAAGAATTTTCCCCATAAATTAGCATATAAGTCACTCCAGACCTTTTCAGAGGCGACACATAAGAGCCTTAGAAGTGTCACTCACTTGAGCACTTCAGATTGAAATGGGGTGAGCATTAACCAGTCCTTGTAAAATCTCACCTGCTGTACGGATTACAATTTGTTGTATACATTAACATTTACAGCTTAATACTAAGCTTTTTAGCATGGCGAAAAATCTATACAAATTGCATTAAAAAAAGGTTTAAATTTTCATTGAATTTTCTAAGTTTTTCATCATGTTTTGATTAAAGATTATTGATTATTTTGTCTTCCAGAATAGATCAATTGCCTTGAATTGAAAAAAGGGTGTGAATTATCAAGGTTGGCGCCATCCAATGCACTATAGCTGTAAACCTTATTGATTTTCCTCCTTCTCAGGGTGCTTTGGTAAGCGCAAAAATAGTGCTGATCCGTATTCGGTAACCGGTTGTATGAAACACAACTCCAAATTGGGGGTCCAATTAGGAAAAAACACTGTTTTGCGAAGTGGCGATAAACTATCAACGACTGATTCGTGTATGTATCTGGTGCCCTGCAAATAGTTTGATTACACAAACGTTGAGGTGGGTTACCCTGCGTCATATTTACTGGTACTCAAACGTACAACAGAATCAATTCAAACTGGCCCATCAGCGAATACTCTAATTGATTTACTTTTTAATATATTATAATAAAACGAAACAGTCGTCTTCACAATAAAAAACAGGTGTCTGTTGTACATCGCGGTGGATGATTTAATTTGGAGTGCGGAGGGCAAACACTCAATTCAGTTGGCAGATCGTTCAGTTTACTTTCTGTTGTTTTACCAACGGTTTGTCTCATCTCAGAGCAGCCATTGTGTGTATCCACAACTAAGAATACTGGTGGAGTGGTTGTCAAGCAACCCAATCAAATAACGCGGCAATCGCAATCATTTAAATTACAAGATAGCCTAATGCAAGCGATAAACGACGGTGCATGTTGAACAAGACCCGACTCCCTTCCCGGTGACCGAGTCGAGGCGTTCGATCGGTTACCTTGGCACGGCATGTTTTTACACCATGTGCGGGGCATGTATTGATTACGTGACACCGAGAGGTAGTTCTTACCGGAGGTTTCCATCGCCCAATGCCAATGCATCACTATATTTTTTTTCTTTTCTCTCTTTTTGTTTACGAACCGTACCCTTCCGAAGTATTCGAGATAAAGCGATAGCACATGGCTCGAAAGCAACAAGCTAGGCCGATGCAATATTATGAAAGACACGTTCTCTTTCATATTCAATATTTGATAAACTTTCACTACCATTCATGTCACGAAATATGTTTAGGCATAGACATGTTGAAGTTTCATTTCGATGTGTATACACGTTTTTGTGAAATTGAAAATGTGATTTCAGCCATGGACGTTTTTTGTCTGCGTTTATATAAAGTTCCCTTTCCAAAGATGCGTGTGTTGTGTTAGCCTTGAATAATAACTCACTAGCCTTGAATTAAATGAACTTCCAGAGGATTTTAAAGAGGAGGTACAACAGTGATATTTGGTAAAGTACGTTTATTTTAACCCATTAGTTTCAAGATACATATCTTAAAACTATAACCTGTATTAATTTCATTACAATATGGTACTCACGTTTTTGAGAAAACGAAAACTGTTTTGTTTTTGTTTTTTTTTAATTGTTTAGTGGTCTACAAAAAGTTACCGTCCGTCAACTTTTTGTCAATTCGATATAAAAATCCCTGATTTCTCTTAGATGAAAGCGCAACAGATGGACACCTTTATCAGGATTATCTATATGCCTACTGGCACAACTTTTTAAAAAATGTCAAATGCCACTAACCATCCTAACAAATAAATTACGAAGCGTTGCAACACTTTCTCTGTATATTACCATCTCATGATTTTTTGATCGCTTCCATTAAAGAGAAGGTTCAGCATTGGTAATTTCAAGGATGTCAAATAAACAAATTATTATCTAAAACATTATTTGGCGTTAATCAAAAGCTTGACATAAATATCTCGATAACTGGTAGTTACTAGTCTTTGGTGCTGGTGTTGAAGATATATCGCCCGTGTTTGGCTCAAGAGACCCCAAAAATTGAATTTAAAAAGCGAACGAATTTTGAAAGATAATATCGTTATTAAACGAACAAAAAACATGAAATTCGGATGTCGCGGAAACTGTACATAAAAGCAATATTTAAAACACGCTTGATTCTGATTGATAGCCGCGCTGGCCAATCGGAAGACTGAAGAACACGTCCTCGGCCGTTAAGTACAATAAATTGTGTGGTTACATACATGCAAACTGAGGATTAAAACAGTGGGCCAGCATTTTATTAATTTGAGGTTTTAATTTACTTGTACTAATCCTTGACAGATTTGTTCGATGTCTAAAATGAAAGCTTATAACTTCTTCAACCCCTGGAAACTGCAATTCAACATTTAAATCTACTTCTTACCGTCAAATCGGCCCAAACACGGGCGATATATCTGTAATCAAAATTAATCAATTAGAATTCATTTTCTTAAACAAAACAGGCGACGCCGTATTTCTTCCCCGAGATTCTATGCAAACTCGAACTGGTCAAATGCAGGGATGGATCCAGCTGTCAGCATGGACACCGCGTCCAATATTGACTGGAAAATTAGGCTAGTGTCCATCATCAGAGTGGCCAGTGGGATAGGGCCTTAATCTCTTCACGGGTCAGGATAAAACTGTTGGAAAGTGTGTGCTCATCTCCCTGACAGTTTTAGGCCAACCGCAATCGATAATGTATTCTATTTCACCTGTCCATCGTTTACATTTCTAACAAGTGGTTAGAATTACAGTGCAAAATAAATACATTGCATGTTTGTTTTTCTGGAAAGTAAGGAAATATCGATTTAATAATTGCAAAAAAGATATTATATAATAATCGGCTATGTTAAAGATATGCCATATCATTTAAATGTGTGAAGTTAATTTAAGCGCTCTGGTGTTTTCGCGATCTGAAATTTGAAATCGAACGTTCTGCCTTTCTTCTATCGTACTAAAAAAGTCTCAAGGAAAGAAAGTTTTCTTTAATATTTCCATCACTAGATGAAGTGAAAGTTAAAAATACACAAACAAAGTCCTGCATTTCTTTTCAATTGATGTGAAGCAAACATTTGCTTTTGTCCTCAGCTGCGTCAAGGGCGCGTGAGCAATCCACACAGACAATGATTAGACCTTCTGCAGCGTGGTCGCCAGCGGACCCAGCATGTATAGACAACGAATCGATCAGGCGATGTTTTTTTTGCCTACGCGACACATACAAATTGGTCACTAAGACGTCACACCTGTCAAGGCGTCATGCGACTTGCGCAACCCATAATCAATGAATATATTTCTACCACCTTCTAAAACAAAAGTGTCAGAAGGGAAAGAAAGGTTGAAAGGTTTTTTTTCAGCAAAGGAAAATGAAACATCTGCTGACCGGACACACGAAGCATCCAAAATGTGATCATGTTTTTATAACATACCGCGAACACTTCAAAGCTTGCATAATTGAAAGTGTGTGGGGAGGGGGTATTTTTCATTCGTATGACAACACCTGAACGTCACGCCTTCCTACCCCCTATACAAACAAGTTGAAGGGTTTGAGACATTTGGATATTAAAAATGTATTATAAAGGATCTAATCTTATTAAGGACTTTCTGGGAAAGTTTGGGGAAAGTTATGGAAAATTTCAGAATTCTGGGGTAAATTTAGAGGAATGTTGTGGGAGAACTTTGGAACATCTGAAAAGTTTTAAACCAATAATTAATCGCCCTAAGGTTTCTCAAACCGAGGAATTTGTTCCAACAAGAAATCGTTTTACTTAGACCGAAAAACGTGTTTGAGGGGACAATCTTGTAGACTACCCCAGACAAAACGTGGGGTATATATATTCCCAACCCTGGAAATTAATAATAATAATAATAATAATAATAATAATAATAATAATAATAATAATAATAATAATAATAATAATAATAATAATAATAATAATAATAATAATAATAATAATAATAATAATAATAATAATAATAATAATAATAATAATAATAATAATAATAATAATAATAATAATAATAATAATAATAATAATAATAATAATAATAATAATAATAATAATAATAATAATAATAATAATGTATAGATTTATATAGCGCACGTATCCACCAACTAAGTGGCGTTCAAGGCGCATTATATTATTATCCCTGCTCATAAGGCTCATAAGGCTCATAAATCATTCCTGAAACCATCTCAGCTCCTGGGGAGTATACAGCTCAATTGCTGCCATTTCTAGCGCATAGAGAGCAAACCATCTCTGCCTTCACAGGTACCCATTTAACCCCTGGGTGGAGAGAAGCAATTATGGTTAAGTGTCTTGCTCAAGGACACAGGTGTCACGGCTGGAGCTCGAACCCACACTCTGCTGCTGGCAACACCAGAACTTGAGTTCAGTGCGCTAGACCGCTCGGCCACGACAATCCACTTTACGTGCATTATACAACACACGGGACCTACGGCTTTACGTCCCATCCGAAGGACGAAGCAATTATAATAATAATAATAATAATAATGTGTGGATTTATATAGCGCACGTATCCACCAACTAAGTGGTGCTCAAGGCGCATTATATTATTATCCCTGCTCATAAGGCTCATAAATCGTTCCTGAAACCATCTCAGCTCCCTGGGGAGTATACAGCTCAATTGCTGCCATTTCTAGCGCATATAGAGCAAACCAACTCTGCCTTCACAGGTACCCATTTAACCCCTGGGTGGAGAGAAGCAATTATGATTAAGTGTCTTGCTCAAGGACACAAGTGTCACGGCCGTGATTCGAACCCACATTATGTTGCTAACACCAGAACTTGAATCCGGTAAGCTAGACCGCTCGGCTCAAGGATACAAGTGTCACGACCGGGGCTCGAACCCACACCCTGCTGCTGGCAACACCAGAACTTGAGTTCGGTGCGCTAGAGTTCGGTGCGCTAGAGTTCGGTGCGCTAGAGTTCGGTGCGCTAGAGTTCGGTGTCCATAACGAAGTTGTCTAAATGAAGTCTTGATGTAATTCTTCTCTAAGAAATCGTTCACTTTCCTTCATTGGCAAATACGGGCATAAGAGGTTATCCAAACACACCCCTTTCATATATTTATCTAATTAATTCGTCTAATTAATTTGTCTAATTAGATTATCGGATATATTATTATAAATTTTTTTTAAATTCAGTTGAAACAAAATAAACAGTGTACAAATTTGTGTTTAATATAAACACCGATACTGTTGCAGTTAAGCTAATTGACATTAATGCCTATGGCCTAATTATATGAATAAAACATTTAAAAAGGAATGTATACGTTAATAATAGAATCAAATTGGATATTTAAAAATACCACATAAAATTTGATTTAGATGTTTTGTATTGAAAAATATAATGTGCTCCAAACTTAATTCCAAAACATTTACATACACGTTTAAAATAGCCAACATTATAGAAATAGGCAAAAGGAATAAGGAATATTGAAAACATTTCAATTTTATAAACAAAACAAGACTAGAAACATACATATTTATAGAAGTATAGGCCTATTTATTTTGATGAGCAGCCACGTAAAACTTCAAACATTTCTGAAATTCTTCAAATTTAGGTTTAGTGTCTCTTAACCTAAAACGGAAATAACACCATTATTATATGAAAATATAATTGTACTATTCCATTTTTTAAGGAAATGCAATGGGCAAGGGAGCAGGTCTGATGAAGAAACAAAAGCATCGAGTTAATATTTCTGGAATCTACAGCGAACAAAGACTGGGTATTTTTGACTGGTCTTTTGACTGATTTCTTCCCGTTGAGTCGTGGGGGGAAATGCAAGGAGTTTTTGATAAAATGGACTTGTATCTAATTTGACGGAGGATGTGATGTGAGTAAATTTGCGTAAGAAAGGGAGAAGAGAAAGAATAGAATACAGTCGGTGGTTCTATGGACGTATATATTTCCGTAGATGTATGTTCATACGTTGTCGTCTATAGCCCGTCCACACACTGCACTGGTCGCATGCAGTACGTTTGATTTAATAAATATGCCACCGGCAAATATTAAATAAGATTTAATCATACCGACAGCAGTGTTTACATTGCGATTCTGCAATAGAAATATTGTAAATATTATAAACGTTTGTTGGCGAATTTTAGGCATTTCTACACAACTGTATTTCACACGATGGAAGTATCATCAGAAGATTACATGTTATTCGTGACATATGGATTGAGATTCGGACTACACCAGAAGATCCACTCTGAATTCGCAATTGGAAAGCGATTACGAGTTTTCGTCTTCTTCGGTTTCATTTCAAGACATTTTATGTTTAGTACCGATAGTTACACATCATCCAGGTTTGTTTAAATTTCAAAAGTAAACAAGAACAACATCAAAGACCCTATCATTGTTAATCTCCAGAAACATAAATGAACACAGATTTACTTAAAACTTTCTTGATTTAGGCCTACGATGGTATTAAACATCCTTTCAAACATTTCTGTCCCAGGTGCTGTCGTTTAAGCACAACTAATAAAATGAGTTTTCATACGCTGGCATACGCTAGTACGATACGCAACAGTATGACAGGGCCATAAGAGAGGCCTCACAAATCGGGTTCATACACCTATGTGAAAAAGTTGTTTAAAACACAGCACGGCAGAATTCCAATCGATCCAGCAATTTTGTCTGCAATTGGACATCGTTTCATAGCAACAACAAAAAATTAAAATGCTGACACGCGGGTCTGAAGCGACGCGCGCGGAGAAACCGGAGATTTTTTTGGCCTAAACAGTAAATTCCAGGTTTTAATGAATATGAAATATCTGAATGCATTTTCACTATTTAAATAAGCTGAAACTTTCACAGGTTGGTTTTTAATTCTAAGTATGGATGCATTTACAGACATTGGTTGGTTTCTGTACATATCTCTTGATTCTTATCAAGTATGGATGCATTTACCGACATTGGTTGGTTTCTGTACATATCTCTTGATTCTTATAATGTATGGATGCATTTACAGACATTGGTTGGTTTCTGTACATATCTCTTGATTCTTATCAAGTATGGATGCATTTACAGACATTGGTTGGTTTCTGTACATATCTCTTGATTCTTATCAAGTATGGATGCATTTACAGACATTGGTTGGTTTCTGTACATATCTCTTGATTCTTATCAAGTATGGATGCATTTACAGACATTGGTTGGTTTCTGTACATATCTCTTGATTCTTATCAAGTATGGATGCATTTACAGACATTGGTTGGTTTCTGTACATATCTCTTGATTCTTATCAAGTATGGATGCATTTACAGACATTGGTTGGTTTCTGTACATATCTCTTGATTCTTATAATGGATGCATTTACAGACATTGGTTGGTTTCTGTACATATCTCTTGATTCTTATAATGTATGGATGCATTTACAGACATTGGTTGGTTTCTGTACATATCTCTTGATTCTTATCAAGTATGGATGCATTTACAGACATTGGTTGGTTTCTCTACATATCTCTTGATTCTTATCAAGTATGGATGCATTTACCGACATTGGTTGGTTTCTCTACATATCTCTTGATTCTTATCAAGTATGGATGCATTTACAGACATTGGTTGGTTTCTGTACATATCTCTTGATTCTTATAAAGTATGGATGCATTTACAGACATTGGTTGGTTTTTGTACATAGCCTATCTCTTGATTCTTATAAAGTATGGATGCATTTACAGACATTGGTTGGTTTCTGTACATATCTCTTGATTCTTATAAAGTATGGATGCATTTACAGACATTGGTTGGTTTCTGTACATATCTCTTGATTCTTAGACATTGGTTGGTTTCTGCACATATCTCTTGATTCTTATAAAGTATGGATGCATTTACAGACATTGGTTGGTTTCTGTACATATCTCTTGATTCTTATAAAGTATGGATGCATTTACAGACATTGGTTGGTTTCTGTACATAGCTCATCTCTTGATTCTTATAAAGTATGGATGCATTTACAGACATTGGTTGGTTTCTGTACATATCTCTTGATTCTTATAAAGTATGGATGCATTTACAGACATTGGTTGGTTTTGTACATATATCTCTTGATTCTTAAAGTATGGATGCATTTACAGACATTGGTTGGTTTCTGTACATATCTCTGATTCTTATCAAAGTATGGATGCATTTAAAGACATTGGTTGGTTTCTGTACATATCTCTTGATTCTTATAAAGTATGGATGCATTTACAGACATTGGTTGGTTTCTGTACATATCTCTTGATTCTTATAAAGTATGGATGCATTTACAGACATTGGTTGGTTTCTGTACATATCTCTGATTCTTATAAAGTATGGATGCATTTACAGACATTGGTTGGTTTCAGCCTATCTCTTGATTCTTATAAAGTATGGATGCATTTACAGACATTGGTTGGTTTCTGTACATATGATCGTATGGATGCATTTACAGACATTGGTTGGTTTCTATATCTCTTGATTCTTATAAAGTATGGATGCATTTACAGACATTGGTTGGTTTCTATACATATCTCTTGATTCTTATCAAGTATGGATGCATTTACAGACATTGGTTGGTTTCTATACATATCTCTTGATTCTTATAAAGTATGGATGCATTTACAGACATTGGTTGGTTTCTGTACATATCTCTTGATTCTTATAAAGTATGGATGCATTTACAGACATTGGTTGGTTTCTGTACATATCTCTTGATTCTTATAAAGTATGGATGCATTTACAGACATTGGTTGGTTCTATATGATCTCTTGATTCTTATAAAGTATGGATGCATTTACAGACATTGGTTGGTTTCTGTACATATCTCTTGATTCTTATAAAGTATGGATGCATTTACAGACATTGGTTGGTTTCTGTACATATCTCTTGATTCTTATCAAGTATGGATGCATTTACAGACATTGGTTGGTTTCTGTACATATCTCTTGATTCTTATAAAGTATGGATGCATTTACAGACATTGGTTGGTTTTTGTACATAGCCTATCTCTTGATTCTTATAAAGTATGGATGCATTTACAGACATTGGTTGGTTTCTGTACATATCTCTTGATTCTTATAAAGTATGGATGCATTTACAGACATTGGTTGGTTTCTGTACATATCTCTTGATTCTTAATGTATGGATGCATTTACAGACATTGGTTGGTTTCTATACATATCTCTTGATTCTTATAAAGTATGGATGCATTTACAGACATTGGTTGGTTTCTGTACATCTCTCTTGATTCTTATAAAGTATGGATGCATTTACAGACATTGGTTGGTTTCTGTACATATCTCTTGATTCTTATCAAGTATGGATGCATTTACAGACATTGGTTGGTTTCTGTACATATCTCTTGATTCTTATAAAGTATGGATGCATTTACAGACATTGGTTGGTTTCTGTACATATCTCTTGATTCTTATAAAGTATGGATGCATTTACCGACATTGGTTGGTTTCTGTACATATCTCTTGATTCTTATCAAGTATGGATGCATTTACAGACATTGGTTGGTTTCTGTACATATCTCTTGATTCTTATCAAGTATGGATGCATTTACAGACATTGGTTGGTTTCTGTACATATATCTTGATTCTTATAAAGTATGGATGCATTTACAGACATTGGTTGGTTTTTGTACATATCCAATCTGTTGATTCTTATAAAGTATGGATGCATTTACAGACATTGGTTGGTTTCTACATATCTCTTGATTCTTATCAAGTACGGATGCATTTACAGACATTGGTTGGTTTCTGTACATATCTCTTGATTCTTATAAAGTATGGATGCATTTACCGACATTGGTTGGTTTCTGTACATATCTCTTGATTCTTATCAAGTATGGATGCATTTACAGACATTGGTTGGTTTCTGTACATATCTCTTGATTCTTATAAAGTATGGATGCATTTACAGACATTGGTTGGTTTTTTTACATATCCTATCTCTTGATTCTTATATAGTATGGATGCATTTACAGACATTGGTTGGTTTCTGCATAGCCTATCTCTTGATTCTTATAAAGTATGGATGCATTTACAGACATTGGTTGGTTTCTGTACATATCTCTTGATTCTTAATGTATGGATGCATTTACAGACATTGGTTGGTTTCTATACATATCTCTCGATTCTTATAAAGTATGGATGCATTTACAGACATTGGTTGGTTTCTGTACATCTCTTGATTCTTATAAAGTATGGATGCATTTACAGACATTGGTTGGTTTCTGTACATATCTCTTGATTCTTATCAAGTATGGATGCATTTACAGACATTGGTTGGTTTCTGTACATATCTCTTGATTCTTATAAAGTATGGATGCATTTACAGACATTGGTTGGTTTCTGTACATATCTCTTGATTCTTATCAAGTATGGATGCATTTACAGACATTGGTTGGTTTCTGTACATATCTCTTGATTCTTATAAAGTATGGATGCATTTACAGACATTGGTTGGTTTCTGTACATATCTCTTGATTCTTATCAAGTATGGATGCATTTACAGACATTGGTTGGTTTCTGTACATATCTCTTGATTCTTATCAAAGTATGGATGCATTTACAGACATTGGTTGGTTTCTGTACATATCTCTTGATTCTTATAAAGTATGGATGCATTTACAGACATTGGTTGGTTTCTGTACATATCTCTTGATTCTTATAAAGTATGGATGCATTTACAGACATTGGTTGGTTTTTGTACATAGCCTATCTCTTGATTCTTATAAAGTATGGATGCATTTACAGACATTGGTTGGTTTCTGTACATATCTCTTGATTCTTATAAAGTATGGATGCATTTACAGACATTGGTTGGTTTTTGTACATAGCCTATCTCTTGATTCTTATAAAGTATGGATGCATTTACAGACATTGGTTGGTTTCTGTACATATCTCTTGATTCTTATCAAGTACGGATGCATTTACAGACATTGGTTGGTTTCTGTACATATCTCTTGATTCTTATCAAGTATGGATGCATTTACCGACATTGGTTGGTTTCTCTACATATCTCTTGATTCTTATCAAGTATGGATGCATTTACAGACATTGGTTGGTTTCTGTACATATCTCTTGATTCTTATAAAGTATGGATGCATTTACAGACATTGGTTGGTTTTTGTACATAGCCTATCTCTTGATTCTTATAAAGTATGGATGCATTTACCGACATTGGTTGGTTTTTGTACATAGCCTATCTCTTGATTCTTATAAAGTATGGATGCATTTACAGACATTGGTTGGTTTCTCTACATATCTCTTGATTCTTAATGTATGGATGCATTTACAGACATTGGTTGGTTTCTATACATATCTCTCGATTCTTATAAAGTATGGATGCATTTACAGACATTGGTTGGTTTCTGTACATCTCTCTTGATTCTTATAAAGTATGGATGCATTTACAGACATTGGTTGGTTTCTGTACATATCTCTTGATTCTTATAATGTATGGATGCATTTACAGACATTGTTTGGTTTCTCTACATATCTCTTGATTCTTAATGTATGGATGCATTTACAGACATTGGTTGGTTTCTATACATATCTCTCGATTCTTATAAAGTATGGATGCATTTACAGACATTGGTTGGTTTCTGTACATATCTCTTGATTCTTATAATGTATGGATGCATTTACAGACATTGGTTGGTTTCTGTACATATCTCTTGATTCTTATCAAGTATGGATGCATTTACAGACATTGGTTGGTTTCTCTACATATCTCTTGATTCTTATCAAGTATGGATGCATTTACCGACATTGGTTGGTTTCTCTACATATCTCTTGATTCTTATCAAGTATGGATGCATTTACAGACATTGGTTGGTTTCTGTACATATCTCTTGATTCTTATAAAGTATGGATGCATTTACAGACATTGGTTGGTTTCTGTACATATCTCTTGATTCTTATAAAGTATGGATGCATTTACAGACATTGGTTGGTTTGTGTACTTTGCCTATCTCTTGATTCTTATAAAGTATGGATGCATTTACAGACATTGGTTGGTTTCTGTACATATCATATCTCTTGATTCTTATAAAGTATGGATGCATTTACAGACATTGGTTGGTTTCTGTACATATCTCTTGATTCTTATAAAGTATGGATGCATTTACCGACATTGGTTGGTTTCTCTACATATCTCTTGATTCTTATCAAGTATGGATGCATTTACAGACATTGGTTGGTTTCTGTACATATCTCTTGATTCTTATAAAGTATGGATGCATTTACAGACATTGGTTGGTTTTTGTACATAGCCTATCTCTTGATTCTTATAAAGTATGGATGCATTTACCGACATTGGTTGGTTTTTGTACATAGCCTATCTCTTGATTCTTATAAAGTATGGATGCATTTACAGACATTGGTTGGTTTCTCTACATATCTCTTGATTCTTAATGTATGGATGCATTTACAGACATTGGTTGGTTTCTATACATATCTCTCGATTCTTATAAAGTATGGATGCATTTACAGACATTGGTTGGTTTCTGTACATCTCTCTTGATTCTTATAAAGTATGGATGCATTTACAGACATTGGTTGGTTTCTGTACATATCTCTTGATTCTTATCAAGTATGGATGCATTTACAGACATTGGTTGATTTCTGTACATATCTCTTGATTCTTATAAAGTATGGATGCATTTACCGACATTGGTTGGTTTCTGTACATATCTCTTGATTCTTATCAAGTATGGATGCATTTACCGACATTGGTTGGTTTCTGTACATATCTCTTGATTCTTATCAAGTATGGATGCATTTACAGACATTGGTTGGTTTCTGTACATATCTCTTGATTCTTATCAAGTATGGATGCATTTACAGACATTGGTTGGTTTCTGTACATATATCTTGATTCTTATAAAGTATGGATGCATTTACAGACATTGGTTGGTTTTTGTACATAGCCTATCTCTTGATTCTTATAAAGTATGGATGCATTTACAGACATTGGTTGGTTTCTGTACATATCTCTTGATTCTTATCAAGTACGGATGCATTTACAGACATTGGTTGGTTTCTGTACATATCTCTTGATTCTTATAAAGTATGGATGCATTTACCGACATTGGTTGGTTTCTCTACATATCTCTTGATTCTTATCAAGTATGGATGCATTTACAGACATTGGTTGGTTTCTGTACATATCTCTTGATTCTTATAAAGTATGGATGCATTTACAGACATTGGTTGGTTTTTGTACATAGCCTATCTCTTGATTCTTATAAAGTATGGATGCATTTACCGACATTGGTTGGTTTTTGTACATAGCCTATCTCTTGATTCTTATAAAGTATGGATGCATTTACAGACATTGGTTGGTTTCTGTACATATCTCTTGATTCTTAATGTATGGATGCATTTACAGACATTGGTTGGTTTCTATACATATCTCTCGATTCTTATAAAGTATGGATGCATTTACAGACATTGGTTGGTTTCTGTACATCTCTCTTGATTCTTATAAAGTATGGATGCATTTACAGACATTGGTTGGTTTCTGTACATATCTCTTGATTCTTATCAAGTATGGATGCATTTACAGACATTGGTTGATTTCTGTACATATCTCTTGATTCTTATAAAGTATGGATGCATTTACAGACATTGGTTGGTTTCTGTACATATCTCTTGATTCTTATCAAGTATGGATGCATTTACAGACATTGGTTGGTTTCTGTACATATCTCATGATTCTTATAATGTATGGATGCATTTACAGACATTGGTTGGTTTCTGTACATATCTCTTGATTCTTATCAAGTATGGATGCATTTACAGACATTGGTTGGTTTCTCTACATATCTCTTGATTCTTATCAAGTATGGATGCATTTACCGACATTGGTTGGTTTCTCTACATATCTCTTGATTCTTATCAAGTATGGATGCATTTACAGACATTGGTTGGATGCATTTACAGACATTGGTTGGTTTCTGTACATATCTCTTGATTCTTATAAAGTATGGATGCATTTACAGACATTGGTTGGTTTTTGTACATAGCCTATCTCTTGATTCTTATAAAGTATGGATGCATTTACAGACATTGGTTGGTTTCTGTACATATCTCTTGATTCTTATCAAGTACGGATGCATTTACAGACATTGGTTGGTTTCTGTACATATCTCTTGATTCTTATAAAGTATGGATGCATTTACCGACATTGGTTGGTTTCTCTACATATCTCTTGATTCTTATCAAGTATGGATGCATTTACAGACATTGGTTGGTTTCTGTACATATCTCTTGATTCTTATAAAGTATGGATGCATTTACAGACATTGGTTGGTTTTTGTACATAGCCTATCTCTTGATTCTTATAAAGTATGGATGCATTTACCGACATTGGTTGGTTTTTGTACATAGCCTACCTCTTGATTCTTATAAAGTATGGATGCATTTACAGACATTGGTTGGTTTCTCTACATATCTCTTGATTCTTAATGTATGGATGCATTTACAGACATTGGTTGGTTTCTATACATATCTCTCGATTCTTATAAAGTATGGATGCATTTACAGACATTGGTTGGTTTCTGTACATCTCTCTTGATTCTTATAAAGTATGGATGCATTTACAGACATTGGTCGGTTTCTCTACATATCTCTTGATTCGTATAAAGTATGGATGCATTTACAGACATTGGTTAGTTTCTATACATATCTCTTGATTTGTATAAAGTATGGATGCATTTACAGACATTGGTTGGTTTCTGTACATATCTCTTGATTCTTATCAAGTATGGATGCATTTACAGACATTGGTTGGTTTCTGTACATATCTCTTGATTCTTATAAAGTATGGATGCATTTACAGACATTGGTTGGTTTTTATACATATCTCTTGATTTGCATAAAGTATGGATACATCTACAGACATTTTATAATAAGTATATACTAGCCTAAATATAATGTTACATGTATGTAACAAGTACATGTGTAGACTTATACCTGCAATATTTATGAACATGATCCAAACTCTGAATCTGACATGATGCCAAAAAATAATCATAATCCTCCCCCAATTTTTTTAAATAAATAAAATAAAATAAATAAATAAATAAATATATTTTATTTCATTTTATTTTTTTAATTTTATTTTTATTTATTTTTTATTTATTTAAAAAAATTGGGGGAGGATTATGATTATAAATAAATAAATAAATAAATAAAAATGAAAATAAATAAGTAACCACTAAAATCACCCCAAAAAATACAAATAAAAACTATAAAACAATACCAGTAAAATAAATACTTAGATTTAATCTTCAAATAGAAGATTTAGCTTCGGTTTTATATTGACAAATCGATATGCAATATTTTATGTTTATCTTTCAACGGAAGAGGGAATTTAAACATGTAAAATAATAAAGAACTTTGTGTATGTTGTTTATGAAAATACTAACATTATTTAAAATATGCGAATTCAAAGGGGTTTCTTTCCAAGTATGTATAAATTAGTTTTTTTACTCAATATGATAAAGCATGCATGAACTGACGTTTCCCACGAACACGGCTTCAGGAATTGAATCATCGGATGTTAAGGTGCAGGTTGCAAGGTTAAAGAAGATTGTTTACATTTTCGTTTCCTAATTATATTCATTAACCGGATTTGCCCATAGTTTAAGATCGAATCTTATTCATTACAATGAGCAATGCACATCAGTTTTATTGATCAATAAATAATTAAGGCGTCGAAAAGGCGGCGCTTATGCTATCTCTTTAATGAATCGGTACTATTAATATTTGTATTGCTAATTAGCCATGGTTATTCTTCTGTCTCTGTAAATTACAGCATTCCTATTAACAGAAGTCTATTACCTGCATTTCTGCTTATCGATTTAATGTTGGCATTGCATATTTTTGTTTTGTAACCGTTTCTTTCATATATTGTTTTTCTTCAAAATCAATAAATAAGTTTGATAAAGCTCATTATTTAATGAAAAATATTCACCGGAGTTTGTTTGTTTTTGTTTTTTGGTTTTTTTTAAAAATATATTCTTAAATCTGTCTTGATGTGAAGTCTGTGATCGTAGCAAACATCCTGAACAAAATATTTCCGTCTGATAATGCTTACATTTTATGAGAAAACGTAAAAATGTATTACAAGTTGAAAATGGATCGCGATCACATTATAATAAATGCAAAAACAAATTTAATGGAATGTCACTATTTTTCTCGTAAATGACAAAATGAAACGAGCTGAAATATTCCCAAGTTGGTTTCTGTCCATTTCTCTTGATTCTTAGAAAATATGGATGCATTTACAGACAATACCAAGGTTTACAGGTTCTTAAATTATAATCCTATACAGTTTCCTCGTGTGTTCCTTTTCTCTCTCTCTCTCTCTCTTTTTAATATGCAAACACAATAAAGTAACATATTTACCTTTACTTCTGAGAAGAATCAGTAACGTAAACAAACACAGACTCCACCATCTTCCACTCGTCAAACTAAATAACCAGAGATGCAACATCATGATATCGGTGGCTAGTAATATCCGTATTCTAGTTTTCAAGTCTGGTGACACCTCTTGCTAATAAATTTCTCCACTTTTCGTATGATCACAAACTACACATCTATGTCTTCGTTGTCACTGGGCATACAGTCGGCTAAAGAAAATGCCGTGGATTTACTGTTTATTTTTTTCTTGAAATCCTTTAGGAAAGAAACGAACCGTAATCAGTTTAAAGCGACCCCAAACGCATCACCGGGCCGGGGCCTACTGGACACACGGCTTCCTGTCGACGTTTAGAAGATCAGAATCATTCCATGGATCAGAATAATTTCACTGATTTAGTTTTCGTTGCTATCAAAAACTACGGTGTATACAGACGTGTATATGTAGACGTTTTCCAGCGAGCACATTGAATTTGGAGAAGTTATTTGCATAAAAACGTTACCCATAAGAGAAAACCTCCGAAATTCCATTTTGAAATGTTCTAAATGCGAGGCAGACATGAGACACCGCCCCTTGCTCAAACAAAAAGAAACCGACTATCCTTACTTGTTGTCAGGATCGATCCGACGGAGCCAGATTCCAAGAAATTCAAATACTCATCTTACAGGATTTCGCGAAGGTGGGCAACGAATCGCCCGAGATTGTTTTTTCCCGAATCGGAGAGAAAATATAATAACTTCAGAAAGTCCTTGTGGTCACGTAGACGTAATGACGTACCCAGATGAAGCTGTTTGTCGTATCTCCCTCCGCCAGTCCAAGAAGTTCATTTCATACTGGAAATCACGCCAATCTCAGACTGTTCTCCTCCAACACATCGCCCCCTTGTGCGGGCGCTGCAGCGGAGATTATATTACCAATAATATCTAGCGAGCCTCAAGGTGCCACGCCACGAGTAAGGTGTCTTCCGAATTCAATCAAAGCGAGTGCGGAGAAGAATTACGACGTGTGATACCCAGGAATTGTTTTAAGAGGTTGTTGTCCGATTGGTTCCTTCATCATGACACATAGCTATTAACGAATGGCTCTTCTTATGGTTGAAACAGATCACACGATTGTGTGTACTTATTTCAACCGGTGATTTACTCAAAATGTAGGCCTACACTGTGTGTTTCACAGATGGCCAACTGGCACGCGCAGTTTCGTCCCGTCATCATAACGACGCTGGCAATGCCTTGTTTTATATGGAAACATAATTATACAAGGTTTTGATATTGATTTCAGACGATGATTTGCTAGAATTTACGCTATTTGTTTTACATCCTTAGTTATGCACACATCGTGACATACAGCCGTAATTGCTTTTAATTAAAACATCGAAAGGCAATTTTGCGCTAATTCACCCGTTTATTTGCCAAAATACACATGTGATTGACATCAATAGCCAGACATCATGTGCAAAACAAATATATAACCCACGTGTCACTCCAGAAAATATAATCCCCCACCAAAATAGTATTCTCTACGCATGCGCTATAGACACCGACCCATGTCTCATACTGTACTTCCGAAATTTGCGCATGCACAAAGTAGTGTCCCCTGGGGATTGGGTACAAAGCTACCTAACATGTGCGAAATTAGCATTTTTATCTAGGTTGTCGCTCTAAGCAAACCAAAAATAATGGTAAACCGTGTAGAAATAAACCGCCATAAGGACTTTTATTGTCCCAACACGTAAACATTATTATGTACATCACCGTAGCATGTGATTGTATATGTACATGCCTCAATGTGGATGACAATATCGAGGCCTTCTTTTCGTAAGAAACGGATTAATAACAAAATAATAACAATAACAATAATAATGTAGCCTATGAAAACGTCCACCCTCCCAGACAAATTATGTACATTTTGTATTCCATTAGATGTGCTTACAAATTTAATTGTTATGCCTTTTTGTTATACATGTTTTTTATTTTTCTTTATTTTTATTTTTTTATTTTTTTTTTTTGTATTAAGACTTCCATTGAAACTTAAGCTTTATTACCATATAAGGGCTTTATTACCATATAACATGGGATTATGCAATCGTATGATAATGGCCGCTATACATTAAAGGTTGTATGACTTGTTTGAGCGAACCCAAATAATAACTTCAGAATTAGCTAAAAGGGGTGAAGTGATATCTGAAGAGCCAATGGAGATTTAAGAACAATTAAGCGCGTAGCGCAAAACAAAAAACGTAGCTTTACGTTGCCCAGCCCACCTACTGAATAGTGTTTTGATGTTTTTTGATTTTGCAATTTTTGGTCTATTAAAAAGTATTATGCCAATAGGCCTATATACGGTACATTTGTCCAATATCTTCTTCATATATATATATATGCATTTGTATTTTTTTTTAAATAATTTTGGATTTCATTTTTTCTTAAAAAATGTCCTCTACATCTCTACTATTATACAATTTTTAATTTGTAATTAAAAAACAAACAAAAATTTAAACAGACTAAACGTGGTCTCAACTACTATGCCACTCGGACTTCTTGGTGTATTAATTATAGAAGTACTAATTAGATCAGCTTATTGGCAATAATATACTGCAAAAGTAAATACTGCCTCTCCCAATATTATAAATGGCACTTAATTCCAATGTTGTGGACTTTCTTTCTCTCTGCCCCGCCATTCTTGCCTAACAGCCATTGACAAGGTACAATCATGTCTCCTAATTCAGTCAATTAATTCAACGCATGCCCGTCCTATGGATATGGCGGGAAATGAAAAAAGTGGGTAAATCATTTCTGATAACCACTTTTAAATACAATACGCATGCATGATATTCTTCCGATTCTATATTAGATGTTTCAGCTGCTGTCGTGGACAATCAAGTGTGCGAAACCTCACGGTTGGTAATTTTTTTTGTTAAATACAATTTTTTCGAGCTGTTAGATCTCTAGACAAATTTAAATGGAACTTCGCTTCTTTAACTGATAATTACACATTTTTAACACATAACTGCATCCCCGCAAAGGCAAAATCATCTGCCAGTTGAGTGAGCACATATCCGATGACGTCATGCATCTACGTTGCCGCATTGCAAAGGGCCTCTGGCGGGAGACACAGCTCCATCTAGCGACAATTTTGTTTAATTTGCCCGCTTGGTGGCGCTAGAACGTGTTTCAGATTATTGCTGTTGCTCATACAAACAGTTTTGATCCAGATATGCTGATACAATAAAATGTTTAAGAACTCTCATTTGAAAACTTCCAGGATCTTTTTTGCAAAATCCTTTCGGATAAAAGGGTTTCATTCCCATTTTTTATATTTTTCCTAATTATTTTCATTCTTTTCTTAAGTACTATTTTCTCTAATCGTTGTATTTTCTCTTAAAGGGACAACATTGTTAGAATCAGAACTGACTTACGACAGGGCATGGAATCGATGTCCTTTTTTCTCAGTGACTTAAAATAATACCTCATGAGATAATAGGGCGCGATAAGATCATTTTATACTGTGGCTGATGCACTACCATGAGCCAGTGGCTGAAAAGTCTAGGACTAAACAGTATCTTGGTTATTTTGGGTTTGGGAGTCCTTTATTTATTTTTTATTTTTTTATTTTTTTTTAATTTATTTATTTTATTTTTTTAATTTATTTAATATAATATAATATTACTTAAAAATAATATTATTCTAAATGTTAATATTTTTTAATTATCTTCTAAGTAATATATTTAAAAATTTCCAACTTCCCTTTGATAACGTTTAACTCATTTCTGCTGCAGTGGTCTAATTAACCGGTTTGTTTTCACTTTTAAATATCTTCAACAAATAAACTTATAGTTTACAACTATTATTTTATTAGTTGTTAACTAATTTTTCTTTGACCCCAATCATTGGAGTTTAGTATTAATTTAGTCATAAATAATTATCTCCTAACATAGTTTCTTTCAACTATACAGCTCTTTCTTTTTATGAAGTGGTTACTGCTTGCCATAAACAAAATAACTTACTTAATGTTGCTTTGCTTGACATGAGCTTACATTATTAAGCCATTAACTTTTCTTATGGTTTAAATCATTATACCGTCCATAGCCTTGACACATTATGCATAAGGTTCGAGACTACTAACTATTACATTAGATTATTTGTTTCTTTGTCAAAATATAACACTGTACTCTGGGTGAAACGACATAGGAGATAACCCCCGATCGCAGATAACCAAATTAAACATAGGTGGAAGGAGGAAAGGAAGGTGGGGGACTTTTTTGTACAAAGAGGGGTATTAACATGAAGACAGCCAGGAGAAAAGTGTGAATCCATGAATTGCCATGCGTACTAATTGTTAGAAGAGCATTGGACTGTGTAAGCTATACAACATAAAGCACCCACCAACGCCTGCCTTGCTAGCAAAATTATTATATAATCAAATACTTGACGCCTTGGTAGGCACTGGGAAAAGCCGTCTTTTCCTGAAGGTCAAGCTTTTATTAACAAAAGGGGTACACCTCGCAACACCAAAAAAGACTCATACACCATAAATAATATTGAGCTAGAACTTAATCCTTTATATATAAGCAGCAGGCGGGTAGTATGATGGTATCGCTCCCTGTTATCTTGGCCAGCGTGCACTCGTAGCAGTGGCGGATTTAGGGGGGTGCGCAACGGGCGTGCGCCCCCCCCCCCTTATTTTTGCCGAGTCAAAAAAAAAACTTCCCTTGTATAGGGCCTCGCGCTACGCACTCGCATTTTTCAACTTTGAAAGTAGCCCTCAAAGTTTACGCCCCCCTTTCTTAAAATCCTGGATCCGCCCATGCGTAGGGTATTATTTTCAGTCTAAGTTCATCTAAAAATAGGCCACCGATTTCATGCCCATGTCGAAAGTCTGCTGTGATCGTGACGATATTTTTTCCCTTTTAAGGGAAGGTACACCATTGTGAATTAACCGAGTGTAAGTTACTTGATGCATGGAGTGTCGTGGTCGAGCGGTCTAGCTTACCGGACTCAAGTTCTGGTGTTAGCAGCAGAATGTGGGTTCGAATCCCGGCCGTGACACTTGTGTCCTTGAGCAAGACACTTAACCATAATTGCTTCTCTCCACCCAGGGGTTAAATGGGTACCTGTGAGGGCAGAGTTGGTCGATTAGCCCTATATGCGCTGTAATGGCAGCAATTGAGCTGTATACTCCCCAGGGAGCTGAGATGGTTTCAGGAATGATTTATGAGCCTTATGAGCCTTATGAGCAGGGGTAATAATATAATGCGCCTTGAGCACCACTTAATTGGTGGATACGTGCGCTATAGGCCTATAAGTCCACACATTATTTGTATTATTATTAAAAGACCACATACGACGTATGTGTTGTAAAGACTCGAGATCTTATAAACAAAGCTAGTTACCTGCCTCAAGAATCGCTGTTGAATATTAAAACTAACTGGATTTAGGTTAAACTATAAAATAGGTATGCCAGCTTTGGAACCGGAAGTAGCGAAAAGAATGGACGTTTCTGGTATTCACCAAACGAATCGCACGTGATTTGATGACGTCAACGGTGAGGTCATAAGAGCAAGGACGAACCTAGCCTGAAGATCTGACGTCACACTTTGAAGCTCGTGAATTACTATCTTGATAGAATAAAGACAGGGGACCAGAATAAAGACAGGGGACCAGTCTAGGACGAACCATGACCTCGCGTACAGTGATCCCAAACTAAATAGACGTGTAGGCCTTTATTTTTAAAAAAACCTAAAAATGTGGTAAATTAAATAAGATTCCACTGGTGTATCACATGTTTGTATTATTTTATGGTAACATGGAACATTTTATACCCAATAATACCCAGAGATGTTACATGGGAGTAGATTTACCCAATCTTTATACGTGGCGACAATAGACAGCCTTGCCAATGCTTTGAGTATTAAAGAACCCCTATTATAGAAAACGTTCACCTCTATGCACTCACGAAGGCCGTTATAGGCCTACTGCAAACTTGCTATGAAATGTTAATAATTATTTTGCGGTACATACTTAACTTACATACATAATGGCATTACATATACCACATGCACGCAGGTATTCTTGTTAGGTATTATTGGTACGCTTGACTGCATTAACAGTATGATTTCCCTTAAATACTACGACAAAGCTTTTCAAACAACAGTTGTAGGTGCACATCCATATTACTTGAATGCTTAAAATCAATGTGTGCGTCTGGTGAAATCACGATCAGCCAGGCAGATCGTGTTAAATAAACTTATTTGATGTGTCGAAGCTGTAGTTGTCTGGGTTCTTACTTTCACGTGACCGAGGGAAACTGAAGTCATACAATTGGCCAGATATAGTGAAAACTCAACAAGACGGTTGGTGGAACCAACTGCCTGAAGACTGCCTTATATCGTCAACTGCCTTATATAGTCAGATTGATCCAGGTCACAATCCAACTGGTCAATATCTTAAGGCATAAGGCTGGGTATAACTCGAATTCTTAACCGTCCCCTGGCTAACCCTACAGTTGACAACAAGAGCAAACTTAAGGCAATCTACAGGTGAAAATACAGGTAAGAAAGCTCGTGGTGACACGGTGGTGCCGAAGCTTGACATGAAAGATCAGACAAACCAACCAGTGGACTGTGATTAGTGAGGTTCAAGACAGTCGCGTGGAGGCGGTTCTTTGCGGGATCCAAACAGGAGATGGCTACAAATTGAATGAGCTACTCAACCAGTGGCGGGACAACAGGTGGGACATAACCACTTGTCGCGACCGAAGAGGACTGTCACTATTATACAACGGCTATTGAAGAAGGTTTTCTAGGTAAGAGTATGTATAAATGAGTTTAAGTATGTACATGTATGTTGTCTGTCACATTTTGCCTTTGAGAAAGAACCTGCTAGGTTCGAAACATAAGGCCATTAACAATTATTTTGTAAGAATATATATATCTGACTATTCAGTTTTTATTCAATTAAATCCAATGCAATTTCCAAAACATTCCGACTATTACTTGCGCGTGGAAAAAGTGGAGTGCCATGGTCGAGCGGTTTAGTGCATCGGATTTGTGTTCTGATGGCTGAGTCGTCAGAGTGTGTGGGTTCGAAGCCTTGCCGCGACCATGGTGCTTGTGTCCTTGAGCAAGACACTTTACCATAATTGCTGCGAGGGCCGAATTGAACCCAGCCACTGGGGATGTACAAGCCAGTGCATGCTTAGTGCCGGTCCCAAAAGGCCCGGATAAATGGGAGGGTTGCGTAAGGAAGGGCATCCGGCGTAAAACCTATGCCAAATCAAATATGCGGATCATGATCCGCTGTGGGCTCCCCTAACGGGAGCAGCCGAAAGAGGACAACAACTTTCGCATGGAAAAAAGATACTATATAGACGCCACTAATTTGTATATTTTGTTTAAGGGAAGGTACAATTTCCTTATTATAGCCTTATTGAATTGCCACATTATTCTCCTAAATATATACTGGGTGTAAAGTTGGTACAAGTGTCAATTATTCTGAGAAATTGTACCGTCTGACTAAGCTTGGGCGATAACACGATCAAATCGAATATCGCGATACCTTTTTTATTCGATTACGATATTGAGAACATTTTTAAGTTATCGAGATATAGGAAAATCACGATTAAAAAAATATATCGCGATTAAAAAAAATCGCCATTGTGAGTCAAGTCAGAAATTCCATGGAAACAAAAATTAGAACAGTCTTTTCAGCTTTTGGAAGTGAGAAACAAAAGCGAACTAGTAGGCCTATGTACAGAAGCACATACACGCTCTGCAAATGAATTTGTGATTTATTGTGATGCTTGTAGAGGGGTACATACCTGTGGTTATCGGCTCTAAAGCAATCATGCGTGAATGAAAACAATAATTGCGATACTATCGAAAATCGCGATATATGTTTGCTGATATATCGTGGATGAAAAAAATCGATATCGCCCAAGCTTACGTCTGGCGTGCTTTCATCGTAGACAAAAGGGAATTTGTATGTCAAATTTACAACTTAAAGTTGCCTTCCGCCAACTTGTTGTAGAACATAAAATCATGTAATAGTTTTTCGTCGTCCCTAACACGTGAACACCTAGTGTGAGGAAACTTTCACAGCTTATGGCCCTGTCACACTGTTGCGTATGAGAGAAACGTAAGAGTTGCGTATGAAAATTCATAATATAATTTTCATACGCACAAAAAGCCCTTGAAAATACAGAATTGTGCGTATACTTACCGTATTGAACCTATGAGTAGCGTATGAGTAGCGTATGGCAAGCGTATTGACAGCGCATGGACAGCGAATGTCAGCAAATGTCAGCGTACGACCAGCGTATGTCAGCGTATGAACAGCGTATGGACAGCGTACTCTGCGTATGGCTAGCGTATGAGTAGCGTATGAACTGCGCATGCCCAGCGTACCGCCTATCCGCCTATCACGTGACAAAGTGCCTATATAATCGGCGGCCTTTCAATGCGCTATCAATACGCTAGCTGTACGGTACACCTTCATGCCAACGTATGGCAACTTATGTACAGCGTACTCGACCTATGAGTAACGTACCTATATCGTACCTCTAGCGTATTCAGCGTATGCCTAGCGTATGCTTAGCGTATTAACCATACGTCCGCATACGCACAAAATTTTTAAGCATGCTTAAAAATTAATTTCTGCCTCAGCGTATGCCAGCGTATGCCAGCGTATGTCACCGTGCTTGAAACGTATACAACCTATGCCTAACGTACCCCTAGCGTATGTCACCGTATACCAGCGTATGAGTGATAATTTTCATACGCTGGCATACGCTAGTACGATACGCAACAGTGTGACAGGGCCATTAGTTCTGTGATTTATTTCTTGAAAACCAGAGTGTTGAATTGAACGTACGTTACCAAATACAAATGATGTATTTCTCCTTCCCCGTAAGAGTGGCGAAATGGGGTTAGTTTCTACAAGAATGCCCAAAGGCGTTTAAAAATAAGTGCATATTTTAACTCCAATTGTAGCGCACTGCTAAAATACAAAGCGAGTGACATACTTTTGCCCAGGATGACACAATTAAGTTTGGAGTAAAATAAGGTCTCTCGACTGTATAACAGACATTGAATTTCATGGAGACCAATACCTCCGTTACCTTGATTCTGGCCTTGGTGACCCTTTGAAATGTTCCCAATTTTGAAGTGCCCTTCACTTAGGAAAAATTGTCTTGCCTCTTTTAGAACGAAATATTCCCAGCTTGATAAAAATGCAATATTCATTCTGTAAATTGCGTTACGTTGAAGAGTTTAATTGAATTACCGCAGAAAATATAACACTTAATTTGCGTATGCTGCCATTTCATGCCCGATACGGTGACCTTTGGGGAAACAATGGAGCTCAGAAGATGACCTCGAAATCTTAATCTTCCTTGAAATAAACTTCATGCAGTGCTGTTTATTTTATGAACTACTTATTATAATAATAATAATAATAATAATAAAGATTTTTAGCGCGCACATATCCACCCTGCTGGGCGCTCAACGCGCGGAAACAAAGAAAAAACATTAATACAAACAATATACAATGATAGCATAGGGAAAACAAAACAAATTATGTACCGAGATACATGTACCTACAATGCAATTACAAATATACATCATCTTTGAAGAGTTGTGACATAAGATGAGTTTTAAGCATCGACTTGAATCTGGTTATACTATGACAAGATTTGAGTTTAGTTGGAAGATGATTCCAGAGTCTCGGAGCTGCGACAGAAAAAATGAGGTCTACTGAAAGCAATTCCTGATATTACGTATAAGGCCAACCAAAAAAGTCTCCGGTTTCTGGTCTCCGCGCGCGTCGCCTGAGACCCGCTATGAAATGACGTCCAATTGCAGCCAAAATTGCTGAATCGATTGGAATTCTGCCCTGCTGTGCTTTAATTTAAACGACTTTTTCACATAGGGGTATGAACGTGGACAATTTGTTCCCCGGGTATACAATGTATCACGTATTTCCCTGTTGGCAAAAAAAGGTAGCCGAAAAAAGGGCGTCACAGCACCGATTTTGAAAACCGACCGATGACCAGAAACCGGAGACCCTTTTGCCTAACATAGCTTTACTGGAAAATTAATTCAAACTGACGCGCATCCAACACCATTTGCACTGTTTTGTTCGTTTCACATGTCAAGGTGATTCGCGAATCTTCTATTTTTGAAATGTTTGGGTCGTTACATGCCAAATTTTGTACTATCCTTTCCTTTAGTACTGTTAATTTTCAAGGATTTCCTTGCCCGTCTCAAATTTCCCCTCCCCTCCAAAAAAACAAACAAACAAATATGACGTCAAAAAGGGGTTTACGGTGTGCATCTGCCAGTGGCGAACCCAAGGGGGTCAAAGGGAGGGGGGTTTGTCTACCACCCCTTTTTGAAAATCAACTATGTACAACCTTAACCATCTATTTCCAAATATTGGGGTTTTGTGCCCCCCCCCCCCGCCCACCATTTGGGAGTGTGCACCCTACTTTTCTGTAACCCTGGATCCGCCCCTAGTATCTGCATATGCCCAAAATATTTGTTCTGTACAGGCCTGCGTGCCTTATGGGAGGGTGCCCCGTCCACCACTGCTCTATGCGTTGGTAAAGTACGGGATCTGCATATATCTCGCAGAGGTTCTAGTATCAACTTGTCATATGTTTCCTGACCTAAAAGCATCAAATCCTAACCATTATAGCCCCAAACATTATGAGTGGGACAACACTTAAAGGGACGGTATCGTCACGATCAGAGCAGACTTTCAACAGGGCATGGAATCGGTGTCCTAGTTGAAGATAAACACAGTGACTGAAAATTACTGGCTCATTTATGCAGCAGCAACGATAATATGACCTTATCATGTGGGATGTTACTTTCAGTCACTGAGTTAATCTAAAACTAGCACTCTGATTCCATGCCCTGTTGATCGTGACGATATTGTCTCTTTAAATACCCGTTATATTTACATAATCCCGCACACTAGACCCTTAGTCTTCTATGATATGCCTTGAAATATCTTTAATGAGTTGCAGTAGTGTGTGAGGAGAACCAATTGTTCGATAACTTGACGTAGTATACTCTGATCATCTTAAAGGGGGAATACCGCGTCACGATCATAGGAGGCTTGCGGCTTGACATTGAATTCCGAACTGATAGTTTTAGATGAACCCAGTGACTGAAAATAATACCCCACGAGCATGCGCTGGCCTAGATAACAGAGCGCGCCAGATCCCATTACAATGACTACTGCATAAGTAATGAGCCAGTGGCTGTATGAACCTGTAGTTAATATATTGTACACGGTACATTTACAGTGTATAATGTTCAGTACATTGCATATAATATGTTGCATGTGCGACCAAAATATACTTCCTTCCTCCATGGTTACCACCCACTGGCTAAACGCCAAAATATACCATGATAGAACCGAATGAAAATAAGTAAATAAGTAAATCTGTATTTGTATTTATAAAGAATGTACCAGCCCCTTCCTATATACAAAATAAAGTGGCATGCATCGAAAAAAAAAAATTCTAAAATCGGCTGTGCGTGAGCAAAGTAAAACAGCTATAGCCTACTGATGGCGATACTGAGTCCACGACCGTAACATTTTACGGTAGCACTTTATGGAAAGTTACATCACAAGAGTTATTTCAACAGCATCAAATATTGTAAACACAATAATAACAGTAATTACCAATAAATAATATACGTGACATAACTCTTCCAATAAAATCAGATGTCGAACTCGAAAAGTGGGGGGTGATTATTGAATTTGTACAACGAAGTACTGGATCTCGAACGTCGCTCAATGGGGGAATACCCCACCCCCAAACACCGCTTCGAAACATCACTTTATGTACAATTTGTTCTCCATTTTTTTGGTCTTGTTTACGAACAAAAACATTCGGCAGCCCCCTGAACGAATTCCCACAGCTATCATAAAGATGACCCCCCAAAAAAAATAAAATAAAATAAATAAAATAAATAAAAAATGGACACATGATGGGCCCGTTTTCAAAACCAGGCAAACAAATATCAACACCAATGTATCAGGTTGGTGAAATTCTTGCGTCGGTGTTGGGCAAAATTAAATCAATTGTTTATCTCCCGATGCAAGAATTTCACCAACCTATATATATCGCGGAACCCGCTGCTATATGGGATTCTAGCCGGCCAATTGTCATCGGGCAAGCTCGGTGGTCGAGAGGTAAGACGTCTGCACTAGTAAGCAGGAGGTCGTGGGTTCGAATCTCGCCCGAGTCGCTTTTGTAGTTTTTTCACAGACACTCGGAAAGCACTGAGTATACAGTGTTATACACACGTCGGTGTAGGGCAAAATTAAATCAACCAATGTATCAGAACAGAAATTGCAAGTTGATTACTACAATGCCCTAAATGTAAATGCAAAGTGAACACTATTATACATAAAGAAATTTCTAAAATGTGTATCACTGATATAAGTTTACACGTGGGTGTATACAAGAATTGGGGATGGGGATGTACAATTATTCCCAACACCCTATATCCAACCATTTTTTGTACAGGGAGGGGGGTTACAAATACAACAAACATTGGCAACTGGTTCAGTGCTATTAATTTTTTTTTTTTTTTAAGACATTTACCCCAAAAAAATCCAAAGTTACCAAAATTCTCTCCAAATTGTTTTAAAAATTGTTGACTCGACACAAAAATGTTTTGAAAACATTGTCAGCAATAAAGGTAATTGAAGTAATCAAAATGTTTGCTCAGTTGAAGGAAGGATGGTGTTATTCGTTAAATTTTTCAATCATCCACTATTTGATTTTTGTTAAAATACAAATGATGTAATTATATGTAATTATATGTAATTACATTCATGACATGAATAGGTTTCCAAAAGGTCATGATCTTTACTCTTTACTTTGCTAATATAGATCTAGAGCGCATAACAAAAAGTCAACCACTTCGGAATTATATTAACTCCCAGTATCTGAAATACATAGCTCATACTTGTCGTAGGGAAAATACAAATTTGACCAAGCTTAGTTTATTTTTTATTCCTAGAGTCCCATACTATCGAGATCCCTGGATAGGTATCTCAAGACTTCTGGGTGATATTTCTATTGAGCAGATTAAAAGAGAAACACAGTCAAAGACTGGTTTCACCAGGCTCCTAGGAGTCCTGACTCATATGAAGCCTAAAGCTTCAAAATGAGGACCTAAACTGTACTGTACTGTACACAAGCGAATAAGGTAAATGATGAAACGTATTAATTCAAGTAACCATAGTTACATTCAACAAGAATGGCTGACAAGAAAATGACTTATTAATTATAGTAAATGTTATGTCTGTTTGCAGTAAATTATAACTGTTATAACAGTATAAACACGATATGACCAATGATGACATCAGTTGTTTACAAAAAAGCCTCAAAAGTCAAACTGCACTGGGCACAAAATGTACACGTGTCTATGAAAAGAAACTATAAAATGTGATATTTTGAGATTTTCTTTTTAATGAGGCACTAACATTACATCTCAAATCAAATTCATATGAACATTTTTTTAAACATGTTATGTGGAGAAGTACAAAATATACAAACTTTGCTTACAAATGAAGGTCACACAAAGTGTAAACAAGTCACATGGTATATGACATAAAACACAATAAAGGGGGCCACTTTGCATCCGTCACGTTAGCAGTTTTTCCAATGGTTGTTATTTATTTATAAGTACCTGAGACCGACCAAAAAGTGTTTCAACATGTGAATGGACATACAGGCTTATACTAGAACTAATTTGAGTTGATTTTTTTACCCTCAAATTTCCATAAAAATTGGACGGAAAAAGTTACCTCACTTTTCCGTCCATTTGTTGATGGAAATTTTAGGGTAATTAAAAATATAATAGTAATAATCAACTCAAATTATCTTTAGGATAAGCATGCATGTCTATTCAAATGTTGAAATTCTTTTTGGGTGGTTTCAAATATAATTTAAAAAATTACAACCATTAGAAAAACTGCTAACGTGACGGTAGGAAAGTGGCCCCCTTTATTGTGTTTTATGTCATATACAGTGTCCTGCTGTTCGAAGGGATAACATTTCCAAAAAGGTGCGTCAGTGATACAAGTGGACAAATGTTGTGATTGAAACAAATAGAGAAATAAATAAACAAAATAAGTGTGTTTATTTTTTCCCGACTCGTGATAAAAGTTTACAAAAGGTTCATGTTGGTTTGATCATCCAGCTGCTATAGTGCTAGAAGGGTTCTACTCTGATGGGTTGGGTTGGAAGTATTAAAATGCCTATTTATAAAATGAAAAGAAAAGAAAGTTGTATCTAACATAAGTTGTATCTCTAATTGCCTAAATGACACATGATGGAATAACCCTTCGGTTCCCGGCTCCAAGGCGCCCGTGTTGCCATAAAATATATGGTCTATATGCTGCGTGTCTGAACCCATCACTATCTCTGTTTGGATTTGCGGCCATCAAATTGGCTCTATAGTTCAACAGTTGCGTGTGGGTGATGCAGGCATTTCTTCTTCTAGTACAGCATTTGTTTTCAACTGATGTGGCTATCTCTCTGCAGTTTCCACACCTGCCCCATTCAGGATGTGCATCATGGTGGGGGGCTAGGAGGTTGGGGGCTTTCATATGGATGTTGCAGAATGAAGTCCGCATATGCTGCTGGCTGCCATCGGAAAAGTTCTGCCGTTACATGTTCACTATTTATTTCTGAAAGTTCACAGATATTTTTTTTTTAAATAATCTTGCATTTTATATTTTAAGTTTCCTAACGTAGCCTTTTTTAATTTCAAAATTTTTAATTATGAATTTCATAATATTTCAATGTTTTCTAATTCTCAATAATAAAAATGGTTTAAACATTCATAATTTTCATACCCCATAATTATTTGCTCAGTCATTGAAGTTCATATAAATCAACCCCCACTTTTAAAAAACAACGCCACTCATTTGTTCAGTTCAGCATAAGCAATATCCTGTATTGTTACCCCAAAAAACACTAAATAACTACGTGTAAAAAAAATGGATTGTAAAAGTTTTTCTTCTTCTCTCAAGTTGACTTGGCTAGCTGCAGCACTCGCATCTTGACTTTGTACAGTTTCCTGGCAAGCAGCAGTTCACTGGCGAAGTTCCTCGCTTTCTGCCTCACTGTCTGTGTTATTGTCTGAGTCTTATACCTGGCATTTATTTAAAACAAATAATAACAAAATAATAACCATTATAATTATCAGGTAACATTTATATTCTCCATTATTTACAAATGGATCAGGTATATTGGTTGATTTGGGTGGGGGAGGGGACAGCAGGATAACTACGGTTGGTTCAGTAGGGGGATATTGGGGGAATCCATAAGTTTGTAAGCCCGTTATGTTTTATGTGGGGATCTAAATGCTGAGCAGGGCGGGTAGGGGCAGGGCGTGCCCATTCCCTTTTTTATCACAATGGCTTTTGGTGGGTTTTTGTATCATGAGTCCCTCTTTTCTAGACCCATTCCTCCCCTATACGTACATGTACATAGTTATTGTATGGGCCTATACAAGGAAAGTATGTTCAAGTTTGTACTATTTTTGTTGGTACCAACACATTTCTTGTTCATGGAAATTCAAATATCAAAGTGATAAGTTTTGTCTTCGATTTTCGGATTGTGAAAATGGCATTTACAATATTCATGAACATATAACTTACTGGAATTCTGTTGCAGCACGGCGGTTTCTTTATCTATGGAGGTCAAAAAGTGGACATCTGCTTTTCAGCTTTCTAAATAATGAAAAAGCAGATTGAACGTTGTTGGCTAGTGCATTTTTCTACTTTTCTGCTTTTCTTCCACCTAAAAAGTAGATTGAACATTTTGGTAACATCCATTTTTCTACTTTTCTGCTTTTCAGTTTAAAAACAAACAGATTTTACTTGTTCACCTACACTGGCGGTCAAAAAGTGGACATTTGCTTTTTTAGTTTCCTACAACCAGAAAAGCAAATTGAACGCTTTCGACAAATCCATTTTTCTGCTTTTCTACTTCCCGAAAAGCAGATTAGACGTTTTGTCACACAGTGGCCTAAAAGTGGACATCTGCTTTTCTGGTTTCCCACAACCCAAAAAGTAGATCGAACGTTTTGGACAAATCCATTTTTCTGCTTTCCTGCTTCCCGAAAAGCGGATCGAACGTTTTCTCAACAGTGGCCTAAAAGTGGACAAGTCTGCTTCGCGCTTGAAGAAAAGCAGATTGAATGATTTGATAAATCTACTCCCTTACGCACAAAATAATGGACGAATCCTACCCTTTCTCTATGGTCCTACCAATGCACCAAAACAATGCAAATAGGGGGCGGCACATCACAGATCAAACGGAACTCACCTACCTGCGATGGTCGGAAAGGTATTGTGACGGTAGGATTAGTTCCATCCATTTATATTTGATTATATAATCATCACACAATATACGAACATATTATTATATGATATCTTAAATATAGGATATCGTAGCTAGAAGATACTATAACTATCCATCGGAAGTAACTGTGGCGCACCCCCATGGATTTCCCATTGGAGGGGGCACATGTTCCCAACACTAATAACATATCCAGGGTACGTCATAAGGGGGCATGCATTGAAGGTACAACATGTTTCACCAACCTATACATGTTTGTTGCCCAGTAATTCTTTTGGGGGGGTAACAAATTAATAAATACATAAATATTGTACATGGGGAGAGAGCACAAGAAAATAATGAATGATGCATTGATATTTTGTGTAAACATTCCAATATAGAATTTAGGAAAGAGTTGACCCCAAGGGTACTCTGTTTGTCATAACAATAGCATGCTTAAAGTGACTTCAGGAAAAATCTGTCATTTGCTCTGTTTATTCTGCAAACAAGTTGGTAGATCGAGAAATAACCTATAGAATTTGAATCTAATTGAAGGTTTATGCCTGACTATCTGTGTCCAACTCTTCTTGAAAAGCAGAGTTTGAAAAGCTTTACAGTAAAAAACCTCACGCTAAACCGAGCCAAACGAAAGGGGCTGTAATTCTGCTCCTCTCGGTATTAGTTTATCAATTTCTCAGTAACTTCTTCATCGTTCTCCAGAAATCATTGAAAGTTTTCCCTCCATTTAGTCCTGAAAAACCTCCATTAAGTAAGCTTAACAAGCCCATTGATGTTTATTGTATTTCAGCTTTGAAAGACCAATAACACGTGGCAGGAGCAATAACCTGAGTGTCATTGGATCGTACAGAAAGGAAAAGTTCGTACGTATCAGCATGCAGTGACAAATACTGCATAGGGTTATTTATGTACACTATCCTCTGTCATTGTCGCAAGCCACCAAACCATGGCCCCACTGCCACCACTGGTCCCCTGTCTTTATCCAAGGATCCAAGGCCACTGATCTCTATTATCCTATATATTATCAGTATAATAGAGATCAGTGCTCCAGGCACACCATTCAAGGTATTTCATTTGATAAGTTGTGCTGAAGATCTGACGTCACGCTTCGAAGCTGGCGGGCTAGCTTACCAACTAAGGTCAAAGTTGAATCTCGGGGAAAAGATGGCGTAATTCACGAGCCTCGAAGTGTGACGGCAGATCTTCAGGCTACCCCATCAACACCTTACTTGAATATGTAGTAGGCACAGAAGACACCGATTCGCGCGGCAAAACGTTGAAGTATGGTTAAATTAACATTCTATGGCAAAACTTGTAGCTTTGCATGGTGAGGATGATAAGTAAGACTAATTGCGGTGACACCATGTGGAATCTCAATTGAGTAGTAATTAGTTCTGAAAAGAACTGGGGGTACAACTCGACGTTTCGATCAGTATGCTCTGATCGTCCTCAGGAGAAACCTGAGGACGATCAGAGGACGATCAGAGCATACTGATCGAAACGTCGAGTTGTACCCCCAGTTCTTTTCAGAACTAATTACTACTCAATTGAGATTCCACATGGTGTCACCGCAATTAGTCTTACTTATTCTATGGCAGTCTAGGCCGGGATGCACGTGCCTCCCCTCCCCCTCGTTATGAGTGTCAGAATTAAAAACCCTTAGAACATGGTCTGTCCTGACGTGCTGGCCGCCCACCCCCTGAAAACCATTTGCCGCGATGCCCCCTCCCCCTTCCCCTCCCCCATACAGAACTAACCCTAGTATAGTGGAGGGGTTGGCGTAATTTTTTTCAACGTGATGGGGAAGGGCTCCAATGGGTTTGTGTACACATGGGGAGAGGGTTGGGGCTAAGGGGTTAACAGGTGTAGGCAGCACCCAAGCCACCTCCCCTACATCCGCCACTGATTTTGGACTGTAACCTTTTACACCACTACATGCCCATAAGGCGCCAATCTGCTTACGCTTATAAAGCAGAGGACTTAACTGAAGCTTTCCACAACATAATGAAAACGAACCGACATTGTCTTCATTTCTATAGCTACATACAAAGAGGTTTTCACCGGGTGATTTCTGGAGGTCTTTTGAATTCATTCAAAGAATTTACCATTATCTCTTTCTGCTGGACCCTCTGTTGAGGGTCCCGATCACCACTACAACTGTTCAATAAGAGGTTCGACAAGAATAGAGCCATGTTGGTGGGAACAAAAAAACACACTTAAGTTTCAGCCAGAGCGTGAGTTTCTAATTACGCCTGGTTTACATCAGGCGATCGAAATGGACAACGACGCCTTCGAAATGGAGGCGATGGAAAAAGACCTTCTAGGGAACGAGGAGTCGATCCACGACAGCGAGCAATATGGAAATGGCGATCCCAATGAGGTTCGTTTACCGTCGTCCAGTGTGGCTCAATACGACGATGAGAACGGTCGTTTTGAGGAAATCAAAACTGTGGCAGAGACGGGAAATGGATTGAAGCTTGATCAATTGTTAGCCCAGTGGGAGGAACATGGCTGGCTACGGGATTGGAGAAACGAAGAGGGCTTGACGCTCTATGCCGACGCCATCACTGACGGGTATATCGGTGAGTTTGCCCTACTTACTTAAGGGTTGATTTTGTTAGGCTACTCCTTAGCCCTGATAGGACCATATCTACAGTGCAAAGTACACTTCCGATAGGAAGTGTACTTTGCACTGAAGATAGGGTCCTATCAGGGCTAGGCTACTCCTCTGTATACACATATGGAGTGCCATGGTCGAGCGGTTTAGTGCATCGGATTTGTGTTCTGATTGCTGAGTCGTCAGAATGTGGGTTCGAATCCCAACCGCGCTGAAATGGCAGCAATTGAGCCGTATACTCCCCAGGGAGCTGAGTTGGTTTCAGGAATGATTTATGAGCCTGATGAGCAGGGGTAATAATGTAATGCGCCTTGAACACCAGTTTGGTGGATACGTGCGCCATATAAGTCTACATTATTATCTCTATGTTGTGGTCATAAAAGAGTCCAAGCTATGAGTAAAGACGCAGATTGAATTGGAATTGATTATACTCTCCGGTAACTATTCCGCATGTTGGAATGTTGCATAGACCTATCTCGACTCCCTGTGATTCCTTAGATCGTAGGTATTTATTTTTGTGTTAAAATAAGAATGCAAAGTTGTTGTTTGGAAAGAATGTCGTATCCGACGGCCACTTTTTAAGGTTTTTTTTTTTGTTTGGGGGGGGGGTTGCAACCACTAACCAGTTAAAAAATGATTCTATCGATTTTTGGGGGCACAGAAAGGGAAAACCTTCTTTAAAATCTACTTTTATGATGGTTGCCACTGCGCATATACAATGACCGTGTTGGTCACTAACAGGGGAGTTGACAAGATCAGACTGACATGACTGAGGAAGGCATCGTATACCAAAAATGCCTGATTTTTCATGAAATAAATATACTGGAATAATTTGAAGTATATGTCCATCATCATCCATATGTTCTCCACCTTACTGGGTGGGTAAGATTACATTATGGTTATATTTAATGACAAAAAGTGGCGGTCGGATACGACATTCTACACCATCGGCGAGGCGAAATTGTGTTTTTGGGGTACTGTGTTTTAAACGGTTAAATGATATGATAGTTTAGCGTTTGGATACAAAAATCCCACATTTTTCACCCTTTGTTGTCTTTGGTTAAAGATTGTTATATAAGGTGCGTTGTACTGATACATAATATGTACAGCAGCTGTTTTGTGTTGCTGTTTAGCTTGAACTATTATCCGTGTAAAACATGGGATCTTTTGAGGCTACGTCTGGTAGCAATTTTCAAACAGTCGTAACCTTGAGAACGGATGGTAAATACTACCGGTAGGTCATAGCAAGCAGATGGGTCCAATACAAATTTAAAATTAAGATATATAATATAATAATGGAGTTTAATTCAGCCACCCCTTCCCACCGACACCCTCAAACCTTCCACTCGGTCCTTTATCGCCCGTAGCCACGCCCAAAACTGGTTATTATCCTGCGGTGAAGACCGCCTGACAAACTTGTTTCAGAGGTAACTTCCTCACCAAATAAACATTCCTGAAAGAATGTCGAACCCAACTGCCACTTGTGCACGATGTCTAAGCCTGTATTTTTTTAGCAGCCGGCAAAATGGCCAACATCTCACTGGATGTGCATAAATTCATTGCTCAAATCTCCCAAAATATCGTTTCCAATCCTCACTTGACTACACTTTCCCTCTCCTTAAGTGTCTCCTCTATCATCATCATCTTTTAAAGGAAAATTAGTGAAATTTGTCATATTTGGAAAGAAAAAGTGGCGGTTGTATTCTACATTCTTTCCGTTTGCTGGATAGATTTATCATTATCGGGGAAATACCTGTTCTCTATTTTTACAGACCTGATCAATGTGCTCCTTAACCACAATATTCCCCTGGGAGACGCCCTCATACGAGCAATTGATGTCGAATTTGGGGATGCGGTCGAATCAATATGTCGTCATCTTCAAACAAGAAAGGTAAATTGGCTAACTCTCGCCTTCGGACTCTTTCCCCGCTCTTCATTATCCTGCTCATGCTATTTCTCCCCGCGCTGCGCCAACCTCGCACTCTTTATAGTGAACAACCCAAAGCCTTCCTTCGCCCTAGTAATTTCCAGTTAGTAGGAGCCAGTATGTCAGGATTTTGAGGTCCAGCTGGATTTTCGTGCCAAAATGGATTTTATTGGCAAACTTTGTCAATATTGTGATGTGCTGAATTACAAAATGTAGTGAGCCATTTTTTATTGGTATCTTCAGCCCCCATTTTGGATTTCTAAATGGCCGCCATTTTAGATTTCTTAAAAAATTATTAATAAACATAAGTGATATTATTTGTAGGCTTCAAGACCCAAACTATAGCATTAAATGTAAAACAACACTGTTGAGGTGGTTAAAAATAATAAGTAAATTAAAGCAATTAATGAATTGCATTAATTTGTTCATTTGTTCATTTGTTTGCTCTTTCGTTGTTTCAATTGTTTGAACAGGATCTGTGTCGGTCTGTCCTGAATGGTCACAGTGACAACGATGATTTCCACCCTGCTGTTACACCTCTGATCCTTGCTGCTCAACGGAACATTTTCCAAACAGTAGAGGTAGGTCAACATTATTAGGACTTCGCACACCATGCGTACTCACGTTATTGATCCCATAAGCTCTATCTGCCATGGTCGAGCGGTTTAGTGCATCGGATTTGTGTTCTGATGGCCGAGTCGTCAGAATGTGGGTTCGAATCCCAACCGTGACCATGGTGCTTGTGCCCTTGAGCAAGACACTTTACCATAATTGCTTTTCTCCACCCAGGGGTAACTGGGTACCTGTGAGGGCAGAGTTGGTTGTTGTGTTTGATTAGCCCTATATGCGCTGTAATGGCAGCAATTGAGCTGTATATTCCCCAGGGAGCTGAGATGGTTTCTGGAATGATTTATGAGACTGATGAGCAGGGGTAATAATATAATGCGCCTTGAACACCAGTTTGGTGGATACGTGCGCTATATAAGTCGTCGTCGTCGTCGTCGTCGTCGTCGTCGTCAATCTCCGATGGAAGTAGCATTTTTGTTTTAATAAAACGTATATATAAAGTACTCATTATAGGAGCATTGATACTATAATGTGGTGCTTTTGTTTGTTTGTTGGGGTGTTTGTTCCTCAGTTGCCCCAGTGGTTAGTTATAGCCTTGTGTTATTGATAATGAGTTTAAGGACTGTGTCCAAGATGGCTTTAACCTAAATGTTATGGTATGAGTGCAACAAACGTGGTCTGAAAAACGAGGTTTGTTTTTTTATATTCCATTAATTTTTTTATTATCCCTAACCCTCCAAAATCCTCCAAGGAGCACTTTATGTGGAAAAATTCGGCACTGTTGGAAACTGGTACTTTAACCTCTTCAAATGGGACAAAATTACCTACCTGGCTGGCAAGTAGTACAGGCCATAAGTGCTGAATATGAATGATCAACAAAAAATGCATGATGCATTTTGAAGATATGGGCATGTTTCCAAAAGTGATGGATTTTGGAGGATTCAGGAATGTTCCTAGCCAGAATACCTAAGGGGTTAGGGTTATTCCTTTGAGAGTCTTGTTGTCCATGTAGGCCTATACATATTATTAATATATTTTATTCTCCTACTAAAAGCTGTTGGTGGAACTTGGTGCCAAACTCGTTGAACCCAAGCTATTGCCAGGAGGCGATGTGACCCTGACCCAAGCCATCTCGACTCTCAACATCTACCGAGCCCTTTCCCAGCCCGCCTACATCTTGGCCACACAGACTGACATATTCGGCTATGCTTTCGAAATGGGCAAGAAACTCAAGACTTTGGGCAAACTGTGGGAAGACTTCGGGGCTGAGTATGACGAGATGGCGAGAGGGATCGAAGTGTTTGCCGGTGAAATGCTTGGGCAGTCAAACTCGACTGAAGAGGTCAGATAGTATGCCTAATATTATCATTTAATGATTGACGTTAAACATACCCTTAAAGTTTTTCGAACGTGTTCATTGAGATAAAAGACTCCCTCCCTAACACCCACTAACCTCAACTTCGATGCAACAACCTTTGAAGTGAATGCAACCGCACCAACCATGTTCAACTCCATGTTCTCAGCTGTGACAAGATCTATCGATTAAGAAAATATTGTGTGTGGAAGATTACCCCACTCCCGCTTCCATAATGTTTATTTTGTTTTAGATTCTGGCACTATTTCAATACCACAACACTGACAAGTACCGGAACTTACAAGGAAAACAGCACCCGTTGTCCAAGGTATTTGAAGCTATACAGTACGAACAGAAAGAGGTAAGATTGCTTAAAGGGACAGTATTGTCACGATCAACAGGGCATGGAATCGGAGTGCTAGTTTTATATTAACTCTGTGACTGAAACTAATACCCCACATGATAAGGTCATATTACCGTTGCTGCTGCATAAATGGGCCAGTAATTTTCAGTCACTGTGTTAATCTTAAACTAGGACACTGATTCCATGCCCTGTTGACATTCTGCTCTGATCATGACGATACTGCCCCTTTAATGTTATTGGCGTTTTCACTCGTTCCTCATGGAAATACGAGGAAACAAAACAACAAACACCAAACATTCTTGATCATAATTCGGCTGTATTTCTTCCCTTATTACGTTCATTAACCTTGGTAAACAAGTTAACATTGGACCTAAACTGTGTGCAGAATTCATCTTTGACTTCACCATATCTACGAATGACATTTTAATGCCCTATTCTTCTGTCCTCGCAGTTCATAGCCCACCCTCATTCCCAGAAGGCGATCATCGCACAGTTCTACCAGAATCTTTTGAGCTGGAATGAGAAGGGTTTCTTGTATCAGATCCTTCTCGCACTATTCGTCATATTTGGATATCCCATCATTTGCCTTGTCTACATAGTCACACCAGTGCGCAAAGTGGTTAAATTCACCCGTCTACCGTGAGTATCGTTAACGCATATGGGGTCAAAATTAAAAATACTAACATTCCCAGGAAAACATATTGTCATCTTTCTGTATGACTATTTTAAAGGGTACAAAATAAATAAACTGATTGACGTCAGTTATAAGAGTCTATTACATACTTTTAATATTTTCCCACACTGTTCTTGCTTTCGGTTTACGACCCAGATAACTGTTCCCTTGTTACTACTGAATAACGACGGAGATGTTTTTTAACTAAACGATGACACAGGAGAGATGATGACACTGATGCGTTCAAGTTTAATGGTTAAATGAGATTGCCGATGGTTTATTTTCTAACTTGACTTCAATTTCAATTTCAAGTTGTCAAACAGGGAGTCGGTTGAGACTAAGTCCTCCTGTTTACACAATTTCACACTGGACTACAATCAGACCATCAGACTCAATCTGATACCAGCTCTACTGTCTTAGTTCCAACTCACTTTCACAACTTAATTTACAGGAATATAAACCCAAAATCCTTGTCAACTAAATATCAGTATCATCGGCATTTTCTAAGTTTAGAAACCTGAACATATCCCTCGATACATTATTTCTTTGACCAATGTCCTCTCCACATCTCTATTTTCCGCACGTACTTTTTCGATTTCCAATTTGACTTTTTCGAGTTCTAACTAGAGTTTTGATTCCGCTAATCGGGAATTATTGTCACCATCTTCATCTTCATTAGTTTGATCATCCATGATGGATCTAGTGTACTGCATAGTTCATATCATATACTTAGAACTACTCATATCGGTTACATCTATATATATATATAGATAATTGGCATAAGTGGACCGCCCACCAACATAGGGGCTGGTTAGCTCAGTTGGTAGAGCGCTCGTACGGTAATCGAGAGGTCGCGGGTTCGAGTCCGGCATCAGCCAATTTTTCTTTGCTCGCTACCCGTTTATATATACATATATATATATATATATACATATACATATATATACATATATATATATATATATATATATATCATATATCATATATATATCATATATATATTATCATATATATATATATATATATATATATATATATATAAATATATATATATATATATATATACATATATATACCAGTCAAAGATTAATACAATCAGTATCTTGATATGCACTCTTCAACATCAAAAATTAAATCAACTCTGCCATCTGCTTGTAAGGAAAAAATATCAGATTGCTGCATAAAACACGAGTATGAAGATTAAGAGCTAAATTAAAGCATTATCATACAACTTTATGCACAGGTTTTGACAAAAATGGTGTATATAAATTAAAATAGTTACCTAAACATTTTAGGAGTGGGAAGTCTTTCTTGGGTTATTATATGGGTCAGGTAATATACCCTGTTAATCTGGTTTTGATCAGAAACATATAACTCAATACAATAATATAACGTTCATAGTGTCACGACATACCTGTTTCTTGAAATGTCACTGTCCACTTTGGAGAGCATGTGCTCTTGTTTGAATTAAATTTATTTAAAAAAGAAAAACTTTAAAAACAAGTCTGACATTTATTCTACAGATATGTAATGATGATGATGAAGGCTGGATCTGGCTTTACGTTCTTGGCTTTCATCATAGCCGTCAGTATCATAGATGAATATCGCTACCCACGGACTGTCAAAATACTACAATGGCTCGTACTGATTTGGATTGTTGGTAAGTCACACTGAAGATAACATTTAACGGATCACCGAGAATCGACAGAATTGTGATAGATTTGGACACCGTTTCAAATGATATGAGCTTGTTAAAAACATTTGTAGTATTGGCAGTTAAGTCTGTAAGTGTGGTTACTTTCTTGGAATCAAGCTAAACAATTAACAACCAGCCAGTTTCTGAGCGGAGTCAAGTCATTTGAAATATCAGAAACGCCTTCATAAATAATTGATTTAATTTTGCCCTACACCGACGTGTGTTTTGCCCTACACCGACGTGTGTTTTGCACTGTATACTCATTGCTTTCCGAGTGTCTGTGAAAAAACTACACAGGCGACTCGGGCGGGATTCGAACCCACGACCTCCTGCTTACTAGTGCAGACGTCTTAACCTCTCGACCACCGAGCTTGCCCGATGACAATTGGCCGGCTAGAATCCCATATAGCAGCGGGTTCTGCGATATATATAGGTTGGTGAAATTCTGCGTTGGGAGACGCAGAATTTCAGCCTTCATAAATGTCACAGAAAACAACGAGCAAAACGTTGCTGTGTATATTTTTTAGAAAATGATTGTGCATATTCGTGTTTTCTCGAAAATGAGAACACGTTAGACAGCATAGAAGGATTGACAATTGATTTAATTTTGCCCTACACTGACGTGTGTATAGCACTGTATACTCGGTGCTTTCCGAGTGTCTGTGGGAAAAAAAACATCACAGGCGACCTCCTACTTACTAGGACGTCTTAACCTCTCGACCACCGAGCTTGCCCGATGACGATTGGCTGGCTTAAAATCCTATATAGCAGTGGGTGACGCCATATTTATAGTTTGGTAGAATGATTAGTTATACCTTAACCAACTTTACATTAAAATAGCTTATAGATAATAATTTGGACATTTGTAACCAAGTAATTACCAAGGTTTGTGCCTTCCCTTTAAACTTACCAAGTTAAGCTGTTTCTCATCCCGTCCTCCGAACAAAAGATCATACTCCTTGTAGTTGCCGACTTAGGAAATTTAATCATCAATGGTACAGAAGAATAATTTGTTACCAACTTTTTTCAGGATTAATGTGGATGCATATGAAGATAATTATGAAGCACGGAGCAGCCAAGTATCTCTCCGACAGTGCCAACCTACATGAAGCAGTCATCATAGTTCTGTACTTGGCAGTATTCTTCCTTCAGTGGAACGGGAGAATAGATGTAAGTTCGCAAAGTTGATCAGAACATGTGCTGTTGGCTTCTGAGCTAATATTGCTCTTGTTTGTTTGTTTGTTTGTTTGTTTGTTTATTAGAGGAGGTGTTTGTTTGTTTGATCATAGTTTTACATAAAACTAACTTGGAGTAAAGTTGATGATGGTATCAAACATTGAAATATTTCTGTCTCAGGTGATATCGTTTTTATTAAAATTAGTGAAATAATTTACAAGATTAATTGTTGTCATCCGAAGAAAATAATTTCATATTGGAATGAATATTTTCTCGTTAACTACACAGTGACAAAACCTGAAACTTTCACAGGTTGTCTTTATAGGCTTACATATCTCTTAAAAAGTATAGATGTATATATAGAGATTTAACCAAAAGTGAATACTGGCGTTAATAATGAAACGATGTTTGACACATTCTTAAAATATTTAGGATGGATGTAGTTTTAGTCAGTGACACAAACGATTATGGAATGCATTATTCGAATAAAACAATCGAAGTGACCGAGAAATGTTGTAAAACACAAACTTTTGTCTTGGTCTCTGGACGGTCTTTTATAAAGCGAAAACAAAGCACGGGATAAGATCTGTCTGGAACGGTCCAGACGAATACTAAGTTTTAAGTCCTCGGAATTAAAACTGACAAGCCTAATAATGGATCTTTACTTATTCATGAATTACTTCATGGATGTTGTTTAATATCGACTTCGGTCTAATTACGAAATAAATAAGACTTAAAAGTTTGCTTAGTGGAAAGTGATAATAGAGTAAGTTTGCGGTTGCAACCATGTAATAATCTCGCTTTAGGTTGTGCGGTTCTGAGAAGAACCTGTGGGTAACTCGACGTTTCGGTCAGTGTGCTCCGTCTGTCTTCAGGAGAATGCCGGACTCTAGTGTATGAAGCTGCTTAAGTATTCTGTAGGCCTTGGTCACTTGTTATTGTGGCATCGTTAGGCCCAATCGTGCACAGATTAAATGTTATACAGTGTATAATTATGAGTTATACCTTTTATATAAAATGTTGTCAAAACTTTTTTCAACACTTTACAATTTGTCTCAATTACTTTCTTATAGATCTCACCGAACGTCTTATTTCGTCGCTCCGTACGTGCAGTCAATGGTACATTCCTTGATAATGACTCCTACTCCGAGCTACAGAATCACGTGACAACAGCCCTGGATGGTCTACAGGGAAAACTCAATAAAACAGTCGTTGAAGGCGTAAATGGAATCCTAGTGAAGGTGCTGTCTGACTGCCGACCCCTAAACACGATTGAAACCAGTACACAAAGTGTGGCTCATCCTTTACTGCAAGATACCATCGGATACGATGCATACGACCCAGTCATAATCGCACAGGCTTTGTTCGGAATTACAATCACAGTGTCATTCTTACGTCTCTTGAACCTACTTCTTGTCAGTGAGGCTGTCGGACCGTTGCGCATATCCATGGGAGCAATGACGGGTGATATTGTGAAGTTTCTTATAATGTTCATCGTGATTTGGTTTGCCTTCGCCATTGGTCTGTACCAAACCTACTTTAATGCGGTGCAGTCGGCCCAACGGGAATGTGTAAACGCAGGAGATGAGGCTGACAACTGCCAGAACCTAGTTGGATTTTCATCGTGAGTAATCCTGTTTAGAAATTAAAACGTTTTTTTTTAAATACGTATATATGTACACGCGGTTATTGGAATCAGACCAAATTTCACATACACAAATTATGGTAGCTAAGAGAGGGCCTCACAAATGTAAATGGAGTACAAGTAATAATATTTTCCAACCAATCCCAGATAGCCTATATTCTTTTGAAGGCCCAAATACATAGAATGTTATAGGCCTATCATCAAATTATTTGTATAATTAATTTTATTACAATATTGTCAAGTATGAGCTTGAACATGTAATACACAAAGTTACTGTTGTGATCTCACAAAAGAGTGCCCTCATTGTCAAGTATGAGCTTGAACATGTAATACACAAAGTTACTGTTGTGATCTCACAAAAGAGTGCCCTCATTGTCAAGTATGAGCTTGAACATGTAATACACAAAGTTACTGTTGTGATCTCACAAAAGAGTGCCCTCATTGTCAAGTATGAGCTTGAACATGTAATACACAAAGTTACTGTTGTGATCTCACAGAAGAGTGCCCTCATTGTCAAGTAGGAGCTTGAACATGTAATACACAAAGTTACTGTTGTGATCTCACAAAAGAGTGCCCTCATTGTCAAGTATGAGCTTGAACATGTAATACACAAAGTTACTGTTGTGATCTCACAAAAGAGTGCCCTCATTGTCAAGTATGAGCTTGAACATGTAATACACAAAGTTACGTTGAACACTCAGTCTTCATTTTATATCACAAATAGATTTCCAATTTGTATTAACTGGCCAGAATCCTGTTGATATTTGGTAAAATGTTTCTACATAAAATTACATTGCATATATCCTTTAAGGAGTTTATGTTGATGCTGATGTAAACCGTCCTTTATATCTTATTTTGAATAAGTTCCTGCATCCTTGAATTAAACATGAAATAAATATTTTATTAATTATTATCATGCAGGTTCGGTACCAGTATGATTGATCTTTACTGGTCACTCTTTGGGATGATAGAGCTTGATGCCCTCGTGCTCACGGCACAACACTCTGTGGCCGAGGCTGTGGGCACTGCACTCTTCGTCTGTTATCATGTCGTTGCTGTGCTCGTCCTTCTGAACGCCCTCATCGGTATGTTGTCAAACACGTACAACATCGTGGAGGTGAGTTCAAGGACGGTGGGTCTCGTCCACATAGTCAACTTCGTTCCCAGCACTATGAAACCCCAGTGGTTTAGAACATTTTTAAACAAGGAATTTTTCAATGAGCAAACACTCCCTGAAACTTATATTCATATCCATTTTTTTAATAGTCTCTTCCCTGCCAATAAAAACCCAATAATTTCAAGGGGAATCAACAGACCAAAAATGTAATTATCTAAATGTAAACAGATATGAAAACCTAAAAATACTCGGTCATGCTTGGGGTTGGGCAATCCCCTTACTTGTAGACTGCTTCTTAATCCTTCGCCTGTTATCACCCTAGAAAACTGGGGGAAATGTTTGGTATGACAAATATGTTATTTGACCTCATATTTGCAGGAAGACGCTGACACTGAGTGGAAGTTTCACCGTGCTGCCGTGTGGGCTTCCTACCTGCACCCGGTGGGGACTCTGCCGCCCCCGTTCAACTTGATCCCGTCCGTCAAGAGTCTGTTTCGATTCTGTCGATACATTGTTGGAATATGGGTGAAATGCATCAGACGCAAAGTCGTTAGTCGGGTAAGTGTTGCACGAAATCAACAGGTGATATTTAATGGTATTATTTTGATTTCAGGCATTAAAACAAAACAGACAAATCTCAAAACAATAAATAAGACCGTCCTGTCAAAACGCCACTTAGCGCAATAACAATTAAATGGAAATGCATCTATAAAATGATTTTAGGGCGTTATGACGCACAATGCATATGAGTCGGATTTTATGCGTTGTCACCGTAATTTTTGTAGATAAAAAACGCCTACCAAAAGAACGGTAAAAAACGTAAAAATTAAAGGACGACATCCTCGGGCCGAATAAAATGAAACAGTGACATTGATAAGATAGGACATGCAACAAATATTAAAATGCAGTTAAACATAAAGCAGTAGCCTAGAAAAAAAAACATTTTACTGCAATAATCGGTCTCTTTGTAAATATAAATGAAATGATGCGTTCGACCTATTTTGTTGGAATACCGGTACATACGACAATATCAGATAAAGGCAGTTATTTTTTGCTTTATTTCCCTGTCCATGTTGGTGATGTTCATCTTTCATCCAAACTCATTTGCACTCCCACTGAATTCGGTCTTAGATTGAACACTGTGGAAAACAAAGTTTTATAAAGACAAGGTATTACTCGACAGCTTCTCTCTTTGCACTTACAGAAAGGGATACACTCCAAGAAGGAACTCGCTGATTACACGGTAACTTCATATTATTATATAATTTTTTTAAATACTCTTTTCTTTCTTGTTTAGAGTTCCATCGTTTTTAAAATGTTATAGTTAGCTAGCTAGCTAGTTAGTAGCTAGCATTTAAACCAGGTCATCATTGTAAACCGGTGTAACGTATTGATTATGTAAAGTACTGCGCACATGTGGAGGACTACACCAAATAAGGGAAACACGAACAAAAAACCTGCGCGTGCATGGAACTGCATGGGTACATGTTGCTAGTACAAAACACAGACCCATAATGTGGTACAAGTCTGTGGCATGTATATAAACTAGATTATAGACTTGGTGACAGTGGGTATTCTTAACAAGTGAACAGGGTCGTTGGTCCCAGCGTTACTAAACATTAATTTATAGTTTGTGCACTATTTAAAAGTTTGACTTGTAGCTTTGCATGGTGAAGAGGATAAGTAAAGACTGTTTGTGGTGACACCATGTAGAAATTCTCTGTTTGAGTAGTAAATAGTTCTGAAAGTTCTTTTCAGAACTATTTACTACCTAAAAGAGAATTTCTACATCTTTAATTAACACTTTCTTTCAGTTGTCACTGACCGAACTCATGATTAAACACTTGAGTTTAAAGAGTGTACAAATGTATTCTTTAAAACTTTGTGTGTCATCTCCTATACTCTACAGAGAGTGGTATTTCTCATCAGATGCCGGTACATCCAGTCAAATTTGTCCACATCATCCATGAACTCGGAGGGTGTACGACCACGGGACATACAGACATTAAGGAACGACGTCTTAGCGTTCAGGTAATGGGGCAACTTGCAAACAGTACCCTTGGGCACAAACGCCTAATTTCTCCCTTCGTTACTTTGTCGGCCATGATCCATTTTCCACATTGAATGAACATAATGAATGCAAACAAAATGAATGCAGACAAAGATTAGTCGTTAACCCTTCTATGACTGCAAGGGTCAAAATCAGTCAAAATGTTGATATACTTGCCAAGGTATATCTAGTCGAACACTGTCAACCTTACGTGTAGTTAGTACATTTACAGGTTAAAATGAGTCGACCATTTTTGACTGGTAAAAGCATTGTCTGGTATTGTTGAGGGTGGTCAAAATGACAGTCAAAACCAGTCAAAAATGCCCCTGTGTGCACGTTTGGGTCAACAGTCAAAAACAGTCAGTTGACTGATTTTGACCTCTGTAGCTACTTCCTACTAAAGTGCAGCTGTAGTAGGAGGGATAATGAAACATTTAAATGAGCTGAAACTTTCACATATTGGTTTCTGTACATCTGTCTCTCTGGATTCTGATAGTTATGATGTATCTTACAGACATTATTTCACTAATGGTGTAAACTATTTGCTGCTTTCTCTCGTTGTTCATATCAAAGGCTAATTAATTAGAAGAGTAATTTTTTACCCATTATTTGCAGGTTCTTCGCGCAGGACCGACTTGAAACTCTGGAGAAGACGCTGGGTATTTCAAATAAAAAAGCAAACGATCTAAGTAAAAAGCTGGAAGACCTGGTTCCACTGAGTAAACATGTCTCCAACGTTTTGAACCAATCGACCGTGTTGACAGACACCACCAGCGAGCTCCGGGTTGAGGCTGACCACTTGCAAGAGGAACAGCTTGCCGATATTTTACAGAGAGACGGTGAATCAGATGATATGGCCGACACGATAGCCAGACTAGTAGCCGAGATGGAGCGGATGACGGGAATGCACTTGGCAGAAATAACTGAGAAGAACAGAAGGGAAGCGAACCTGAACGACGACATCAAGCAACTGCAAGAAGACAAGTCCAATCTGAACAAAAGTGTTTCCGGACTTAGTGAAGATAAGGCCGAGCTAGAAACCGAAATTAGCAATCTCAATCTGGAGTTAGGACGTATGAGAGATTTCAAACTGGAACCCAAGGAGCAAGAACCCAAGGAACAAGAACCCGCGGACGGGTCTGATGTAGCACAACAACCACGTGCACGGATTGGATTGATTCGTCGGATTACCAATATTATTGAAGAAAAGTTAGGCACGCAAGACGAAAAAGAGGTACGATTAGCATTTCACATTTCTTGGCTTGGCATTTGTTTTTTCATTATGTGAATTACAAACCAAACCTACTTAATGTACGCTGTTTACAAAACACATGATAATCATTGATCAAAAAATATTTTTAAGGTGAGTTAATAATGTTAGCTCTATATATCTAGGGCCGTAACAAAGGGGTTAACAAAGGGATTAACAAAGGGGTTGGGGTGTGGAAGCCAATTTGCCGACTGAATTAAGCGGCGGTAAAATTTTGAACTGTTTCAAAATCGTTAGACGATGGGGGTAGGTGTTGGACATTTTTTGAGGATGAAAAAAAATTTGAGGCGTTAAATTACCGAACGAAAAATTACCGAACGAAAAATTACCGAACGAGGGGGTGAGTATGTTAGAAATTTCTCCCTGAAATCTCATCGAGCACAAAATCTATTTCGATGGTTTAATTTGATGGTTTATTTTCTGACTTGGGCTCGATTTTGCAAACTGAGGGCACATTTTGACAAAGTGAAAATCGATATGACGGGTCTCGCACCCCCTTTCGCTACGGTCCTTCTTTTATTACTTTGTGAAATTTATTCTTTACTTGTCTGTCCATCAGTTTCAATCAAAATATATTTATATTTCAGACAACACGCCATTTTACCATTTTTGTTCTTGTTAATAATTATTACTTATATTTTTTTATACTTCAAGGAAGACAATGTAGGCAGCATGTCAAGGAAAGATGAAAATGCAGAACTGCAAATGGAGCAACAGCGAGAATCACAAACAGAACCAGTTCTAGAACCAGATTCTGAAACAAAAATAGAAGTTGAGAAGGAGGAATTATTGCAACGAGAGCCGAAAGCTGAATCAAAGCCAAGAGACGAATCAGAACCAGAACAAGAGACGATGGAGAAGAACCTGCAAGAAGCGAACCTGGACGACTCCACCAGGAAACTACAAGATGGAAATTCCGATGTGAACACTGGTGTTTTCGGACTTAGTGAAGACAAGGCCGAGTTGGCAATAGGAGTCAGAGTTAAAGAGCAGGCAGTGCGACTGAATGTCTTAATACCAGAGCGCAAGGAACAAGAACCAGACAGAGCACAAAAACCACATGAACGGACTGGAATCATTCGTCGAATTGCCAGCATGTTCGAAGAAAATTTAATCACGCAGAATGAACAAGAGGTATCATCAACATTTCACATTTTTTGGTTTAATTTTGTTTTCTCATTACGTGAATCACAAACCAGACCCACTGAATGTACGTTGTATATCAACCGTAACATTTTAACAAAAAATTCAAATAGATGGGGAAAGTTGAGTTAATATAAGCCCTGTATCACTATGTGATTATACACTGCTTGTCTGTCTATCAATTTATTTTTTCGTTTGATTTCTTGTTCATAATCATAATTTGATTGTTATATTTTAAATGACTGAGGCACAATTTGACAGAGTGAAAATCGATATGAAGGGTCTCGCACCCCCTTTCGCTACGGTCCTTCTTTTATTACTTTGTGAAATGTATTCTTTACTTGTCTGTCCATCAGTTTCAATCAAAATATATTTATATTTCAGACAACACGCCATTTTACCATTTTTGTTCTTGTTAATAATTATTACTTATATTTTTTTATACTTCAAGGAAGACAATGTAGGCAGCATGTCAAGGAAGGATGAAAATGCAGAACTGCAAATGGAGCAACAGCGAGAATCACAAACAGAACCAGTTCTAGAACCAGATTCTGAAACAAAAATAGAAGTTGAGGAGGATGCATTATTACAACAAGAACCAACAGCTGAACCAAAGCCAAATGAGGAATCGGAACAAAAGATTAAAGCAATGCAAGATCAAGACACAAGAACAGAGTCGGTGCACGAGCAACAACCAGAAAGAACGCAGAAATCGGAACCAGACTTGAGTCTTTTACCGGATTTGGAATCAGAGCCTGTCCAGGAACCCGTTAAGCCGATGAAAGAAAAACCAGAAGAACAGATTGGGTTTTTTCGACGGATGGTGTCCATGATTGAAAATAAGTTGACCAGTAGGGATAACAGCGAGGTATGATTAACATGAAATTTGTCATCATTATTTTAGTTCTTTTACACGTTAGTAAATGTCAACTTACATGAAACTTAAAGTTGATGATAATATCAACCATCCCCTGAAATTCCCTGAAAGTGTGAGTTACTATTGGCTATAATTTTTAGTGCAAAATTGGCTAATTTAATTTTGCACTGATGTTAATTATTCCATGTTGGAATGAATACGAAAATACATGAATACATTTTCACTGTTTTCTGGTTAAAGACACATTGTAATAATCTGAAACTTTCACTGATTTGTTTTTATACATATATCTTGATCCTTATAAAGTATGGATGCACATTTTGCACAGAGACATTACCAAAAGTGTAAACTGGCATTAATGGAGTAAAAAAAAAATTAAAAACCTGAACGATAATTATTCACTGGTTGCTTATTTCTGGGAAATTATAGCATTTTTTCAAATGTGTACTTGAAAAATAAATTGAAATGTTCAATCTTCCAGATCCATATTATTTATATCTTTTAATTGTTTGTATTAATTTCTGTTTTCAAGGGAGAAAACGGAGAAAACTCTGCAATAAAGACGGAGCGAGAACAGGAATTGGAACGTGAATCGCAGCAATCAGAATCAGACCTGAAGCCAGATTCTAATCAAGAATCAGAACAAGAACCAGATGAAACCGGACCACAGCACCAGCCAGAAGATACACAAGAACAAAAGCCAGAACCTATCCTAACACAAGACCCAGATCAACAGGAAGAAACGGAACCAGAACAATTGGAAGATATGCATGGACAATCGCCAGAGCCAGTGCTACAGCGCGAATTAGGCGAACAATTCGAACAAGGACAAAGGCCAGAAGCTACGGAAGATGAACAAAGTGAGCAACATCCACAGAGTGAACCTTGCGAAATGCAAGAAACAGAACCAGAACATCACGAACCAGAAGTTTTGCTTGAACAAGAACAACAGGAACCGGGTCAAATAAAAGATACTGAACTATATCATCCAGAAGCAATACCAGAACAGCTGGACCAAATGCAAGATCAAGAAGCAGCTGAACAGCAACAAAAAGAGAAAGAACAACAAGAAGCATTTCTAGAAAGAGTACAAGAGCAACAACAAGACCTAAGCTGAGATGATGAAAAGCAAGAACAAGAACCAGAGCAATCAGAATCGGTGCTAGAGCAAGTAGATGAAGAAGATCATTGCTCGAGTGTGGACCAGACGAACAGCAAGAAGCATTAAAAGAACAAAAAGCAACAGCTAGATCCAGTGTTCCAGCAAGATCCAGATTAAAAGAAAGAAAATAAACAGAACAACAAATATAAGTCATCCAACTGCAAGAACAACATAGTAAGCAACAAACGATGAAGAGGGGAAAACATCATGACAACTACCAGAACAAAGAACAAAGAGATGACGAATGAAACAGATGACTCCATTGATGGAGAAACAACCAGAGTAAAAGCAAACGACGGAACCAGAAGAGCCAGAAGCAATGCAATCACAAAAGCAAGATACGATGCCATGTGAAAAGCAAACGACGGAACTGGAACAGCAATACAAGAACAGCAACCAGATCTTAAGCTAGAAAAAGACAACAACCGGAGTCGGAATTTAAAGTAGAGGTAAACCTCGAACATGAACAAGGGGAGAACAACGAGCAGAACAAGCGTATCAGAAATAACCGAGCCATGAGGCAAAGAGCTGGTACTTAACTTATCTACTGTGTTTAGTTTTTTTCAGTAGGGTGCATAATTCTTTGGGTTTTAAGATTTTATTAGGTAGGGACACTGGCGGCTCCACATTGGAAGCCTGTCTTAATGTTGTCCTTGGAATTTCCGTAGGGAAACTTATCAGGGGCCAAAAGCCACGTTCAACACAAAGATATGGATTAGGTAATTTAAAATAATGCCATTAAGGACAAGAAACCCCGAAAGACACTGAAAGCATATTATGAATTGATATTTTATATATATATTTATTTTGCAGATATCTGAAAACTCAAACAAAATGGTGTCTTGTTTTTGACATACAGTGAAGATCGAGTGTAACTGTTAAAATTTCTTAAAATGTTCATGAAAAAGTTTAATAAAGCTTGGATAAAGAAAGTATAGATGGGCTCAATGTGGACCACCCATCCCCACCCCACCCCACCCCCAAAACACCCCCAAAACACCCCCACCCCAAAACTGAAACAAAATGGTGTCTTGTTTTTGACATACAGTGAAGATCGAGTGTACTGTTAAAATTTCTTAAAATGTTCATGAAAAAGTTTAATAAAGCTTGTATAAAGAAAGTATAGATGGGCTCAATGTAGACCACACCCCATCCCCACCCCAACACCAAGTGTTGTCTGTAAAAATTGTGAACAGTTTTTCACGCACTTCTATTAATGATATCGATTCTGCGTTGCACTGAGGTTGACATGTTAATATCTAGATTCAAAGAAAGTAAGTGTACCTGGTCCATGGAAGCAGTTTGTCTTTCCTTTTCTTTTAACAATATAGTATTATCGTGGGAAAACGTTGCTGACAGATATATCGCACGTGTTTTACCGTAAATTTTTGAATAGTTTGGTTTAAATTATTACAATAATTTCCTTTAGAAAGGAAAACAAATGAGATATTTCCCAATAGTTGTCAGCTGCTTGGTTTTACCGTTTAGCAAAATGCCATAATGTACATTTGTATTGATGACGATACTCATCACCAATTAATTTCGTTACATATTTACTGTTAAACCATACTTATCACGATTATTTTGAGCATTTAATTATTAAAGGGACAGTATCGTCACGATCAGAGCAGACTTAAGAACAGGGCATGGAATCGGTGTCTTGGTTAAAGATGAACACAGTGACTGAAAATTACTGGCTCATTTATGCAGCAGCAATGGTAATATGACCTTTTCATGTGGGGTATTATTTTCAGTCACTGAGTTAATCTAAAACTAGCACTCCGATTCCATGCCCCTGTTGATTGTGACGATATTGTCCTTTTATGCTTTTTGTTTTCCCACTCAAGTAAGATAGCAATATTCCGATAAATTACGGAAATTGCCGTTTAACAAAATGGGGCGATACACCTTTTAAAGGGACAGTATCGTCACGATCAACAGGGCATGGAATCGTAGTGCTCGTTTTAGATTAACTCAGTGACTGCCATAATACCCCCACGTGATAAGGTCACATTACTGTTGCTACTGCATAAGTGAGCCAGTAATTTTCAATCACTGTGTTAATCTTAAACTAGGACATCGATTCCATGTCCTGACTAAAGTCTGCTCTGATCATGACGATACTGCCCCTTTAAGAGTATGGACCTCGCGGAAGCACCATAATCTCCTTCCGTTCTTTGACAATGAGCTTCGTTGCGGAAAATGGATGTGGATATTAAGATTCGTTGTGTGGATACGATGCGTTGTGTGGATACGAATTGTGTGGATACGATTCATTGAAATGTTTTTTTTTCTTTCCTTCTTTTCTTGTGTATTAATTTTCCTGGTCTAACTTTATATTTATTGTTGAATATTGTAGATTTGTGAATAATTGTGTAATGTACTCGTATCAAAAATCATGCTTGTCGAAAATTACTAAGATTATTCTTAACCACTCATGTTTACAATCCTACCAGATTAGGTATTTTGTATTTTGTATTATGCTAATAATTATTAAACTATTGGATACTACACAAGGGTATATTCAATTATTTAAGTAATTTATAATAATGGTTAATAATGTTTAATAAAAGTAGATTTTGTGCAAGGGTTGTTAAATTTGTTCCGTTTCTCTTTTTTGATATTTCTTTCTCAAGTTAGTCAATATTGAGGTTATAACCTCTAGAAAATGTTGTTGAATAGCCAATACGATATCTCCGTGACACACAGAGCAACATTTGCAAAACAAAAATTTGCGTGGTATCAGGATTTGAGGGGCAAAATGAACTCCTTAAAGTCAAAAATAAAAATAATAAATCAAGAAGTCAGTCACATCATCAACAAAAAATGGCATTATTTGTTTGAGAAACATTATATTAGTTACTATTACACGTAGCTGTTTGTAAAAAATTATCTCATGGCTTTGTAGTTGGCAGTGAGGCGATTTCTTTTTATGATTTCGAGAACGAGGAGCAGGCCCCGTGGCATATTCTCAATAAAAGCATTCTCCCAGGTACCCCCCCCCCCCAACGCGATATTTCGCTCCACAGTCCATTATCTGATAATAGCCGTTTTTCAAAGGAACACAATTCACCGAAATTTTGAAATGGCTTGGGTGCCTAGTGGGTAACACATTCACCTCATGTGAATGATATAGGTACCGAGTTTTGTATTGTTTCTTTATAGGGACAATATCATCACGATCACACTAGTAGACTTTCAACAGGGCATGAAATCAGGTGTCCTAGTTTAAGATGAACAAATTGACTGAAAATTACTGGCTCACTAACGGTAATATGACTTTATCATGTGGGGTATTATTGTCAGTGATTGAGTTAATCTAAAACTAGCACTCTGATTCCATATGCCCTGTTGATCGTGATGATATTGTCCCTTTAACCATATCTGTATACATGTAATACAATTCACAGCCATGGGGGATTTGTCGGGGGAAAGAGAAGTCCAAAAATCATTTCTACACAAATGCATATGGCAGTTCTGGACTGCAGACAAATATTCCCCTCCCCCTCCCCCCTCCCCCCGTATCAACAGATTACATAACATCATGCCGACATCAACAAGGCCTGTGATGGTCACTGAAACGTTTTCTTAACTGCTTTACTCCTCAAGGTTTATCTGTGAATGCCATGAGGAAACTTTCTTTAAACCCTATTATCATTATGCATACTGCTAAGATCACTCGGGCTGTAAATGCCGAAAGGGTTTGAGTAAACAAAAACACAATGTGGAGTACAACACAATGTGGAGTACAACACACTTTTGCCCAGCGGGAGCTCACCCTGCCTGGTACTCTAAAGGTCACGCAAAGAAAAATCAAATTACTGATGTTTACTCTAGACAGCCAAAACTAAAACCATGGGTTTTATTTATACCAAATACCTAAAATGTGTTTTAATACCAAAACGTTCATTCAGATTTTCTGCTTCCAGAAAAAAAGAAAAGTATACAAATTCATGTTTATTCTGCTTTTCAACTGTCAAAAAAGATTTATTATTTTTTTGTCCTCGATATGCATACACATATTGATACGAACTGACCTTACCTTCACTGACTGGGGGCATCGATGCGGATATTGTGTCAGTGAAAAGTTATGCAGTAGCGCATGAAACGGACTTGGACTTGTACTCGTGTATAGGATTTTGACACGCATGAATACAAACTGTGCAAGTTTAATTAAGTTTTTTTGGTCTTGCCAGCTCCAGAGTCCCCAAATTAAGCTTCCTTCTTCGGTATACTGGTCATGATATTTCCTCTTCAGGAACATCAGATCAAGTCAAATAATCAAGATGGATGACGAGGAAGCTTTCGAGCTATCAGAGATTATCCAGAAGAACGAAACACCAAGAGTGGCGAGCAGTGACGAGAGTGTTGACTTGGCTCAGTCACCGTCTCCCGTACCCGAGGCTCGGTATGACGAGGCCTTGTCCACTGAGGAGGATCGATACGATGCAGTGCGTGGTGTGGCAGAGACGGGAAATGGGCTCAAGTTGGAGGAACTGTTAGTTCTGTGGGAGGAACGTGGTTGGCTACGGGATTGGAGAAACGAAGAGGGCTTGACACTATATGCCGACGCCATCACTGATGGATATTTGGGTAAGATAAGCCTTATTACCTAAGGCTATCCAGGATAGGTAATTATAGTTAAGGCAACATTTAAAACATTTTGAGATGACAGTGAACAAAAACATAAAAGGAAGATTTGTGAAAAAATTCATTATATCCTATATCTTTATTAACATTTTGTATTTAAAAAAAAAAATTATGTATAATTGTTTAACATATGTAAATATAGGTTGGTGTGTATAGCATTGCATACTCGGTGCTTTCCGAGTGTCTGTGAAAAAAACTTAGAACCCACGACCTCCTGTTTACCAGTGCACATGTCTTAACCTCTCGACCACCGAGCTTACCCGATGACGATTGGCCGGCTAGAATCCTATATAGCAGCGGGTTCCGCGATAGATACCGGGTATAGGTTGGTTAATTCTTGCGTCGTCTGGTGATAAACAACTGATTTTAATTTTTGAAGCCGAACTATGACCAGAAACCGGAGACATTTGGGGCCTAAGAGATGCTGCACAAATCGGGCATACCCCTATGTGAAAAAGTGGTTTAAAACACCGCGGCAGAATTCTAATCGATCCAGCAATTTTGGCTGCAATTGGACAAAGTTTCATGGCAAAAAATAAATAAATAAAATAATAAAAAATAAAAAAATAATAAAAATGCTGACGCGCGGGTCTGAGGATTTTTTTTGTTGGCCTAAAATTTGCGTTACCCAAATGTATTTAATGCAAAATATTATATTATTGGCCTTAACGTTTCGAACCTGGCATTTAAGCTAGATATGCTGAAAAACGTGCATCATTGATGCCAGCCATTACTATCCATTGTGTCCAAAACTATTCCATTGTGTGCAAGTAAAAACCTCGGAATAATCCACTTACAAATAATATGGGGGTGCATAAATAGAATTGAACACTACACCAATTATCAATAATGTTGAGTGAACATGCTTGAATGAAAATCTGGGTTTGGGCATGCATAAATAGGTATGTTATGCTAAGTATTTGTCATTCCGAGTACAATGTAGTTGCATTTGGCTTGAACGACTGTTAGCCGAATTCCAAAGCGCTAGACCTATAGTACTAGTGAACAACTATCCTTCATAGCCTCATAAGAATAGGAAGCTAAAACGCAATAGCAAATTCATCAACACATATATACTGAGCATCAAAAGAAACTTATCAAATCTTTGGAAGGACACTCATTAAAATCCTCCACGGAAAAATGAAAAATATTTGAACACAGGTAAACTTCAGTAATCTTGTTTATTGACATGTGCTTAGTAAATTCAATTCAATTCAATTCAAAATTTATTAACCTCCCGTAGGAGAAAATTAAAATAAAACATACAATAATACAAACAAGATAAGTAAAACTGTACAGTACATCAAAACTGTTTCAATAAGATTACCAAAGTTTACCTGTGTTCAAATTTTTTTCATTTTTCCGTGGAGGAGTGTGCTTCCAAAGATTTGCTAGGTTTCTTTTGATGCTCAGTTTATATACATATACAAAATCATTGGTGTGGATCTGTACCCACTGAAGCGACACTACTGACCTTTTGAAGTATCATTGCTTTTCAGCGTCATAAGCTTTATGCCAAACATTCCCGTTTTCGCTGTGTCCTTTGTTGTTGTTGTGGCTAATAAGGGCCTATAACTTTATTATTATAACCTCTCTTGCCATTGGAATATAATGACACGATTGTGTACCAATGTACACATGTACAGGGGCGGATCTACAGTTTCAAAAAGGGGGGCACGGCAAAAAAGGAATGTTAAATTCATTCCCAATTTGTCCAGCAGGACTATAATTGCTTCTTATGTAACGATGAGTGAACGTGTTCTTTTGTTGCTGAAACCTTTATACCCGTGTATCAAATGTTTCACAAGACGCCATTTTGTACAGAAATAGTCAATTTTAAACGTAAAGACATGCACATTCGTTGTTAACACTATATTCTACATATTTATTAATATATAATTTATTTATTTATTTATTTTATTTCTTTAGACAATCATAGGTAATATACAGGGGATGTCAAGTATAAGCAAAAATATAAAACAATACTGGCACGTGATCTTTTGTAAATTATCCCAAAGTGCAGAAAACACGATTTTCAGAGTTGAAAAGAAACAATAAATAAAATGACTACATATTGTTTTTCCCTACAGACATAATCAATGTACTTCTCAAGTTTGACTTGCCGCTAGGGGACGCCCTCATACGTGCTATTGATGTCGAGTTTGACGAAGCAGTCAAGGCCATATGCCGCTATCTTCAGTCACCAGACCAGGAGGTAGGTCTGTGTTCCGGTGACGATAGGCAATTTTGTTATGCAGTCCAGAAATGCCTTTATTTGATGAGCTGTTTTAAAAAGTACAGTATAGTGGTAGTATAGTGGTTAGAACGCTCGCGAAGGTACCTAAACTGAAACCTCAAATCTTATTATTTTTTAATTACAATATTAATTCAGATTCAAAGCCTTTCTGTATAATAAATAGTAATTCACAGCTGTGTCCAAAATTTCTAAAATACAAATGCATATGAGCGAGTATACTGTGGCAATTCTAGAATCCATTTCGCATTCCGTTAGTGGACGCATTGTTTCCATGTGATGGCAGTTCAGTGATGATCATAGCCTTGACCAAGGCTGTTGTCGTAGTGCACAGTTACAACGGTACCCCCATCCCGTACCGATTTCTGGCCCAAGAAATTCAGCACACACGGTGCGCCATGATATAGGGTCCACACACGTACACTGTGGAGTGTCGTGGCCGAGCGGTCTAGCTTACCGGACTCAAGTTCTGGTGTTAGCAGCAGAATGTGGGTTCGAATCCCGGCCGTGACACTTGTGTACTTGAGCAAGACACTTAACCATAATTGCTTCTCTCCACCCAGGGGTTAAATGGGTACCTGTGAGGGCAGAGTTGGTTGATTAGCCCTATATGCGCTGTAATGGCAGCAATTGAGCTGTATACTCCCCAGGGAGCTGAGATGGTTTCAGGAATGATTTATGAGCCTTATGAGCAGGGGTAATAATATGCGCCTTGAGCACCACTCAGTTGGTGGATACGTGCGCTATATAAGTCCGCACATTATTATTATTATTATTATTATTATTATTATTATTATTATTATTATTATTATTATTATTATTATTATTATTATTATTATTATTATTATTATTATTATTATTATTATTATTATTATTATTATTATTATTATTATTATTATTATTATTATTATTATTATTATTATTATTATTATTATTATTATTATTATTATTATTATTATTATTATTATTATTATTATTATTATTATTAAGTAAGACTAATTGCGGTGACACCATGTAAGAATCTCAATTGAGTAGTAATTAGTTCTGAAAAGAACTGGGGGTACAACTCGACGTTTCGATCAGTATGCTCTGATCGTCCTCAGGAGAATGCCGGACTCTTGAAACTGCTGCTGCTTAAGTAGGCTGCTGGAGGATCATCCCCTGCTGGAGGATTAGTTCGTTGAGGCGCGCAGGCGGAAACTGTGAGACTATGGGACTAGGGATCCTAGGTGTAAGCGGGAGAGGAGGTGTGCTCACTGAACTGAATCAGTTGTTAACAAGCACAGGGGAAGGAGGGTGGTTGACTTAGGATATAGGGGATCCCTCAGTCTGGGGTTGGTTATGGACTTTGGATATAGAAGATCCTTCAGTCTGTAGTATGGGTCGCCAAATGTCGCTGATGAAGAAACCGATGTCCTGTGGCACAGTGTCGTGTTTGACGATCTCGATGGCCTCTGATGCGTCTGGGGTGCCATGCGTCGATGGGTGTGATGAGTTGGGCTGCCTGCCAGTCGATTTGGTGGTCCTTGATGTGCGAGTGCTTGACGATGGCGGACTTCTCGAAATCTCCTCTGCGGCCGTGTGCTCCGGTGTTCCTTCAATCTGATGGGGAGGTTGCGTTTGTTTCCCCGATGTACACCTTACCGCACTCTGGGGGATCCGGTAGACTCCCGCTCTGTTGTTTGGGTCCGGTTTGTCCTTGTGGGTATGTGAAAGTCCTTGGAGTTTGCTGGGGGCTGAGGAACACATCGATGCCTGCTTGTCGGAGGATGCGTTGTAGTTGTGAGACGTCGAACCTAGATAGGGGAGACAAGCAGAGAGGTTAGATCACTTACCTTGCTTTTGGAGTTTGGAACCGGCTTCGCTTGTGCTGATCTTGTTAGGATTGTAACCGTTGCGTTTGAGGGTAGTTCGGATGTGCTGTAGTTCCTTGGGAAGGCTGTCCTTGTCACAAATGTTGTAGGCGCGTTGTACGAGCGTGCGGTTGACCGATGACTTGATGCTTGGATGATGGAAGGAGCGCTGGTTCAGGTACCGATCTGTGTGCGTGGGCTTTCTGTAGACGTTGTGGTGTAGGGAGCCGTCTGCGTTTCTGGAAATCCCAACATCAAGGAACGCGATCTTGTCATCTTCTTCCGTTTCCATGGTGAACTTGATGCTCGGGTGTTGCTGGTTTAGATGTTGTAGAAAATCCTGGGTGTGTCTCTGCCGTGTGGCCAAACCACAAAGGTGTCATCCACGTATCGGAGCCACAGCTTGGGTTGGAGGTCGGCGGTGTTGAGGAAGAGTTTTCAAACTCTTCCATGAAAATGTCAGCAAGGACCGGGGATAAAGGAGATCCATGGAGGTCCCAACTGTCTGCTCGTAGAACTTTGCCCTGAAACTGAAAACAACTTGAAGAGACACATGTTAGTAGCAAATCATGAATTTGGTCCGGGGTGAGTGATGTGCGATCATCAAGAGAAAGATCTTGTACGAGTCTGTCCTTCACCAGGAGGCATGTCTCTGTAGTTGGGACATTGGTGAATAGGGAGACAACATCAAAACTAACCAAGATGTCGCTGGGTTGGAGGGTGAGGCCCCTGGTGATCTCAACGAACTGACTGGAGTTGGACACATGGTGTTGAGTGAGACCCACCAAGGGTCGGAGGATCTTAGCTAAATGACGGGCTGTGTTGTACGTAGGTGAACCTCTGGAGGCGACAATAGGGCGGAGAGGAACATCCGGTTTGTGAATCTTCGGCTGGCCAAAGAACCTAGGGCAGGATGAGCTGGATGGTCTGAGATGTCGGTAGAGTTGGATGGAGAGGCCACCGGCACGGTGGAGGGCAAGGAGTTTGCTAGCAACTCTTTTCTCTATGGATGGGATGGGGTTCTTCTTGAGGGGGCGGTATGAATCTTTCATGGAAGAGTTTGAAAACTCTTCCCTCAACACCGCCGACCTCCAACCCAAGCTGTGGCTCCGATACGTGGATGACACCTTTGTGGTTTGGCCACACGGCAGAGACACACTCCAGGATTTTCTACAACATCTAAACCAGCAACACCCGAGCATCAAGTTCACCATGGAAACGGAAGAAGATGACAAGATCGCGTTCCTTGATGTTGGGATTTCCAGAAACGCAGACGGCTCCCTACACCACAACGTCTACAGAAAGCCCACGCACACAGATCGGTACCTGAACCAGCGCTCCTTCCATCATCCAAGCATCAAGTCATCGGTCAACCGCACGCTCGTACAACGCGCCTACAACATTTGTGACAAGGACAGCCTTCCCAAGGAACTACAGCACATCCGAACTACCCTCAAACGCAACGGTTACAATCCTAACAAGATCAGCACAGCGAAGCCGGTTCCAAACTCCAAAAGCAAGGTAAGTGATCTAACCCTCTCTGCTTGTCTCTATCTAGGTTCGACGTCTCACAAACTACAACGCATCCTCCGACAAGCAGGCATCGATGTGTTCCCACTCAGCCCCCAGCAAACCTGCAAGGACTTCTACATACCCACAAGGACAAACCGGACCCCAAACAACAGAGCGAGTTCTACCGGATCCCCTGTGAGTGCGGTAAGGTGTACATCGGGAAACAAAACGCAACCTCCCCATCAGATTGAAGGAACACCGAGCACACGGCCGCAGAGGAGATTTCGAGAAGTCCGCCATCGTCAAGCACTCGCACATCAAGGACCACCAAATCGACTGGCAGGCGGCCAACTCATCACACCCATCGACGCATGGCACCCCAGACGCATCAGAGAGGCCATCGAGATCGTCAAACACGACACTGTGCCACAGGACATCGGTTTCTTCATCAGCGACATTTGGCGACCCATACTACAGACTGAAGGATCTTCTATATCCAAAGTCCATAACCAACCCCAGACTGAGGGATCCCCTATATCCTAAGTCAACCACCCTCCTTCCCCTGTGCTTGTTAACAACTGATTCAGTTCAGTGAGCACACACTCCTCTCCCATTACACCTAGGATCCTAGTCCCATAGTCTCACAGTTTCCCGCCTGCGCGCCTCAACGAACTAATCCTCCAGCAGGGGATGATCCTCCAGCAGCCTACTTAAGCAGCAGCAGTTTCAAGAGTCCGGCATTCTCCTGAGGACGATCAGAGCATACTGATCGAAACGTCGAGTTGTACCCCCAGTTCTTTTCAGAACTAATTACTACTCAATTGAGATTCTTACATGGTGTCACCGCAATTAGTCTTACTTATCATTCTCACCATGCAAAGCTACAAGTTTTACCTATTATTATTATTATTATTATTATTATTATTATTATTATTATTATTATTATTATTATTATTGTACACCGAGATCCATAACTGAGTCGTGGATACGGTTGTGCATCGCGACCTCGTTTGTTCAAATGGTCACTGTATACGTACATTGTGTGCATGTGGCTCCGTATACACATGTTCACTGTGAGCATTTGCAAATCGTTTCGACGCGCCTTGGGTCACGGCTCGGAGGAAAACAATTTCAGGAGGAAAAAATAATGTGGACAAAATATCCAAAATCCTATTGCCATTCATTGCTGTTTGGCTATTTGTTCATGTGTCTCTCCGTCCGTCCGTCCGCGTATGTGTCTGTAATATGTTTAGCTTTATGGCTTTTATGGTTGTAAGTTTATATAATTGTATTTGCCTCCACTGTTTTCAAAGGATATTAGTGAATCGGTCCTGAATGGAACCAGTGATAATGATGATTTTCACCCTGCCATCACGCCTCTGGTTTTAGCCGCTCAACGCAACAATTTCGATGCAGTGAAGGTAACATTTCAAAAATTGTACGTGCTATACATAACGAAGTCGATAATAATGTTCGTCAGAATTGTTCAAACGGACTGTGTTTATTATTTATTATTCACAGGGCTGCAAAAAAACCTGTGTGGCTGTGAATACCAACTAATCAAAGAATGTTGGAACCGAGAGCGAACTTTCGGAAAAACTAAATTTTGTATTTATCTTAGAAATTACCCTGCATAAAATAATATTAATTTTGTTACCTTTCTTTTTTTCCCTCTTTTTGTCATTCACAATCTCCCACTTATTTCTTTCAATGATGTCTTGAAATGGTATCAATTCCACCTCTTCGAGTGTCTCATCCGTGTTAATGTTTTTTTAAAGTTTTTTTTAAATATCTTTACATCAAAAGTTGCTGGTGGAACTTGGTGCTAAACTCGTTGAACCCAAGCTATCGCCAGGAGGCAATGTGACCCTGACCCAAGCCATCTCGACCCTCCACATCTACCGAGCCCTTTCCCAGCCCGCCTACGTCTTGGCCACACAGACTGACATCTTCGGCTATGCTTTCGAAATGAGCAAGAAACTCAAGACTTTGGGCAAACTGTGGGAAGACTTCGGGGCTGAGTATGACGAGATGGCGAGAGGGATCGAAGTGTTTGCCGGTGAAATGCTCGGGCAATCTGCCTCGACCGAAGAGGTAAACCGAGCATGTACACAAACTGTAACAGTAATTTATCAAAATGAACTCTGGTTACTCGACCCAAAATATAGAAATCCATCAGTTCACTGTCCGAGGTCATTTTCAATCCAAAGGCTCTATAACACGTTTTGGAATATCACATGTGATAAAACTAATTGCATTTTAAAGATCAGTAAGTTTCCTAGGGACAAGCCAGGACTAAAATAATTACACATCTGAAACTGTGGATTAATTTTCAAAATTTTCGTAGAAATGCAACTTCTCGTATTGACAGTTTCACAGGTTGGTGTCTGTACATGCTTACCAGAAGTCTATTACCTACACCAATTGCCAGTATTAATAATAAACATCTCATATTATAGTATTTTGTATTTTCTTTTAGATCCTTGCACTTTTCCGATACCACAATACTGACATGTACCGGAACATGGAAGGAAAACAACACCCCTTAACTAAACTGTTCGAGGCAATTAAGTACAAACAAAAAGAGGTAGGAGTCTTCATGCGCGATTTTGAAATTAAAGTGTTTGGCTAGAAAAACCCACAAAATAGATAGTTTATAAAGCGAACACATTTTGAAAGATAATGTCGTTGTTAAACATGGAGTGTCATAGTCGAGCGGTTTAGTGTATCAGATTTGTGTTCTGATTGCTGAGTCGTCAGAATGTGGGTTCGAATCCCAACGGCGACCGTGCTGACTTGTGTCCTCGAGCAAGACACTTTACCATATTTGCTTCTCTCCACCCAGGAGCAAATGGGTACCTGTGAGGGCAGAGTTGGTTGTTGTGTTTGATTAGTCCATATGGCCGAAATGGCAGCAATTGAGATGTATACTCCCCAGGGAGCTGAGATGGTTTCAGGAATGATTTATGCGCCTGATGAGAAGGGGTAATAATGTACAGCGCTGTGATACCTCGTGTAAGAGCACTTTAAAAATGCCTTCATTTTTATTATTAAACGGTTTTTTAAAATGAAATTCGGATATTGGAAACTGTAAATAAAAGCGATATTTCAAACGATTCCGATTGACAGCTGCGCTGGCCAATCGGAAGACTGCAGACACTCTCGGCCTGTAACATACAATATATTGTGTGGTCACGTCCAACCTGAGGATTAAAACGCGGGGTCACCCCCTTTTATTATTAAATTTAAGTTTTTAATTTACTAGTGCTAATCCTTGACGGATTATTTCGTTCAATGTCTCAAATGCAAGCTTATAACTTCCTTGACTTCGGAAAAATAGCAGTTCAACATTTAAATCTATTTTTACCGTCAAATCGGCACAAACACGGGAGATACGTCTTTAACATGTGAATATAGCATCTCATATTAACATATTTTGATGACTGGGAAACTTCTGACGAACGTAATCAAGAGATTGTCTTAAGCGTCTTTAACTGCGCATGCTCTGATTAAACATAATAAGCGACGTCAGCAATCGGCGAAATGTGTTCTGTGTTATCGTGTTTTTTTTGGTTTTTTGTTGTTGTTGTTGATAAGTATCTGTATAAATCACCAGGCTTGCTTCATTATATATCATTGCAAATGGCGTTATAAAGCCTTGATTTAATTTCATTTTTCCTTCCCTCACAGTTCATAGCTCACCCTCATTCCCAGAAGGTGATCATCGTACAGTTCTACCAGAATCTTTTGAGCTGGAATGAGAAGGGTTCCTTGTATCAAATCCTTCTCGCACTATTCGTCATATTTGGTTATCCCATCATCTGCCTTGTCTACATACTCATACCAGTGCGCAAAGTGGTTAAATTCACCCGGCTACCGTAAGTATATTATGTCATAAAAACGTCTTTAAAAGTATGCATATCATTTCCGTGCACTTCATCGAAGCCCTCTAGCGGACGTTTATAACGAATGTTTTTTATTGGTTTTTTTTTCTTACAGTGTGTACTTAACCAAATCCCATTATTTGACAGATATGTAATGATGCTGATGAAGGCGGGCTCTGGATTTACATTCTTGGCTTTCATCATAGCCGTCAGTCTTGTAGATAAATATCGCTACCCCCGGACTGTCCAAGCACTTCAATGGCTCATACTGATTTGGATTGTTGGTAGGTGACAATGAAAGTCATATCATGGGTCTACATTATAATGTTATCAAGTATGAATTTACTAAATTTGCATTCTTTATAAAACTATTGCCCAACCCTCTTCTTTCAGAAATTGAGAATGCAAGCAGCTTAAGACAATGAATTTAAACTGGAGAAAAGGAAAGTGATGTTTTATGATAAAATAATATGAACATATTTTATGAACAACTGTTGGTTGCTTGATCGATTGCGGTTCATCAGATCGATAATAACCGTCAAGAACCAGAGTAATGTTTTAACTCAGTCTTCCCCAACGATTTTCATAGGTTTAATGTGGATGCATATCAAAACCATTATAAAGCACGGATCAACCCGGTACCTTTCCGACAGTGCCAACCTGCATGAAGCAGTCATCATAGCTCTGTACTTGGCAGTATTCTTCCTTCAGTGGAACGGGAGAATAGATGTAAGATGTCAACTTAAAGGGACAGTACCGTCACGATCGGAGCAGACTTTCAACAGGGCATGGAATCGGTGTCCTAGTTTAAGATCAACACAGTGACTGACAATTACTGGCTCATTTATGCAGCAGCAACGGTAATAATGACGTTATCACGTGGGGTATTATTTTCAGTCACTGAGTTAATCTAAAATTCGCACTCCGATTCCATGCCCTGTTGATCGTGACGATATTGTCCCTTTAATCATTCCTAGCTTTACTTAGAGAGTTAATCCAAATATTGAATAGTTAAACATCAGCTGGGAATGATGTTGTCCCTGTGGTGATAATATTTAAATATTTAAATTAAAATAGTTTAATTATCAAATATACCAACAAAATTAAGTTACAGAATCACACCCCAGTGTTGTGAAATCCAGGTGACCTATGTGTTCCATCTTATGATTGTCATCCATGTACAATAATTAAACTCTTTGTTCACTTTTGGGTCATTGTCATGGGCGGATCCAGAACATTTTTAGGGGGGGGGCTGAGAATCAAAAACAATTATTTTTCAGTCCTACAAAAATTACAATGAAATAATCAAAGGGAGAGAAAAACAAAGCACACTGTGGGAATGGAAGTGCGTTCTCCCCTCTCTCTCTCTCTCTCTCTCTCTCTCTCTCTCTCTCTCTCTCTCTCTCTCTCTCTCTCTCTCTCTCTCTCTCTCTCTCTCTCTCTCTCTCTCTCTCTCTCTCTCTCTCTCTCTCTCTCTCTCTCTCTCTCTCTCTCAGCCCCCCCAGTGGATCCGCCAATGATTGTACACCCCCTTTGCTATGCCATACTGACGTTCCCCAACCCTACAGCCTTATGTCCCTTTCCAGATATGTGGAGCCGCCCTGTCGCACCAAGGCTTTGATACAGTGAACCTCTTTTTAGCATCAACTTATAAATATCGCGGCATCCGCTGCTATATAGGATTCTAGTCAGCCAATCGTTATTGGGCAAGCTCGGTGGTCGAGAGGTTAAGACATCTGCACTAATAATCAAGAGGTCGTGGGTTCGAATCCCGCTCGAGTCGCCTGTGATTTTTTTTTCCACAGGCACTCGGAAAGCGCCGAGTATACAATGCTATACACACGTCGGTGTAGGGCAAAAATAAATCAATTGTTCAACACCCGACGCAAGAATTTCATCAACATCTTTTTAGCACGTTGCCATGTTCTATGAAATAATGGAAAAAAGATCACATAGCTGTAAACGTCTTTATATATTTAAGTTTTGCAATTTTGTTTCAATTCTAGTTACGGGCATTATTAAAACCACTAGTTTTGCGTCGCTCTGTGCGAGATGCAATGAACGGTACAAACCTCAACAACGACTCCTACTCCGAGCTGCAGCATCACGTGACAGCAGCACTGGCCAGTCTACAGGGAAAACTCAATGAAACTGTCGTTGATGGCGTGAATGGGATCATTATGAAGGTGTTGTCTGACTGCCGACCTCTTAACTCCATAGGAACCAGCACATTGACCAGTCTGGCTTCAACGACAGGGCATTCGCTGCCATCTTCGCTGCAAGATTTCATCGAGTACGATGCCTACGAACCCGCCCTAGTGGCCGAAGCCTTGTTCGGAATTACGATCACTGTGTCGTTCTTACGTCTCTTGAACCTACTTCTGGTCAGCGATTCTGTAGGCCCGTTGCGCATTTCCCTGGGAGCGATGACGGATGATATTTTGAAGTTTCTTGGTATCTTCTTGATCATTTGGTTCGCCTTCGCCATTGGTCTATACCAAAATTTCTACTCTGCGGGACAGGAAGCTATGCGGACGTGCATACGTGGTGGAGAAGAGCCTGATAACTGCCAGTTACTGGTTGGATTTTCAACGTGAGTTATTTTATCAATAAAAGTAAAAGTAATGAATAAATCAATTAAAACACCTTACCACTGAAACCAATTAAGACTAATTGTAAAATGTCTGTAAAAGCATCAATACTTTATGAGAATCACGGTATGTGTGGAATAACCAATCTGTAAAAATTACAACTTTTTCATTGTGTCGTGAATGAGAAAATATTGAAAGTGCATTAAGACAGAAATATTATGTTAATCTGTGATCTTTTATGTTTTCGAGAATACGAAGTGTATATAGACTTTAGTGGAAGGTTACAGACGATATCATTTCTCGGGATGATTGATACATGTACTAAGTTTACACCAATTCGTTAATTTGGTAACCTGGAAATTCGGATTTGCATGGTGAAAGTACAGTAGGAGTACAGAGGTTTGCGGTAACCCCATGTAGTAGTTAGGGGTTGTAATGGTAATAACCAATAGGCCCTATGCCTACACATTCTCATTAAGGGCCAGTATCGTCATAATCAACAGGGCTTGGAAACGGTGTCCTACTTTAAGATGAACACAGTGACTGAAATTTACTGGCTCATTTATGCAGCAACGTTAATATGACTTTAACATGTGGGGTATTATGTCCAGTTACTGACTTAATCTAAAACTAGCACTCCGATTCCATGCCCTGTTGATCGCGACGATAGTGTCCCTTTAAGTCACATTTGCATAGCCTGACAGTATTGTCTTTTCCTCAATCTGTGTCATTGTCTTATAGATTTGTGGCCAGTATGATTGATCTTTACTGGTCACTCTTTGGTATGGTAGAGACTGATGTCCTCGTACTCACTGCACACCACTCTGTGGCCGAGGCTGTGGGCACAGCACTATACGTCTGTTATCACATCGTTGCTGTGCTCGTTCTTCTAAACGCCCTCATCGGTATGTTGTCAAACACGTACAACATTGTGGAGGTAAGAATTCTGTGAATAACTTAAGCTACCGTAAACAAGTTACTGTCTTCCGGAAAATGCAATGTTCTCTGATGCCTCATCCACTGGAAAGCGTCATACTACTAATAGCATTACAGCATAAACACCGTTCAACTAGGCAGTCATTCTCATTCGATCACCGTGCATTTGGCATTCCAAAATCTCAGAGGTCCTTTTAGCATTGTCCTCCATATCTGATGTTCATCATCATTTTGTTTAATCTGGTACCTGCGCACAATAAATTAATTTTAGGTTGGGCATCCTTCATCCTTCATGTTCTCTTGGGCAGTATTAAATAAAATACAAAATACAAACAAGTGACGAGAAATTGTGGTATCACCATGCCAACAATGTTATGGTATTTATCATTACAGGAAGACGCTGACACCGAGTGGAAGTTTCACCGTGCTGCCGTGTGGGCTTCCTACCTGAACCCGGTGGGGACTCTCCCGCCCCCGTTCAACTTGATCCCGTCCGTCAAGAGTCTGTTTCGATTGTGTAGATACATCGTTGCGATATGGATACCATCTGTAAAGCGCAAAGTAATTAATCGGGTAAGTTTATATTTACTGCATGAAATACATCATAAAACATTAATCACAAACACATCATTTCAATCATATATGACTCATATGCGAATCATATATGTAAACCATACAACGTCTAAAGATGTAATTGCATTTTGTATTATTTAATTTACTTCATTTTGGAGAAAGATTATTCTGTGCATTTTACTTGGATCAAATATGATTGAAATCAATATTTAAAAGTTTTATTTAAAAGTTTTATTTTGAGAGCCATTGTTTATTAAAATGTTCTCACTGAAATATTGTTTCTCCATATCAGAAACGAACACACCGTGAGAAAGAATTTGCTGATTATACGGTAAGTCCAAGTTCATTGTTCCTGATTTCTCACCATTTGTTAGTACAGATTGTGTGTAATAAAGGACAGTTGTTACCACCAGCGAGCGCAACAATGAAATTCAACTGTGTTTAAGGTCAAAAGAGGGTCATGACTTCACTGTGAAAAGTTTCAGAATATTTCATTGTGTCGGTGAAGAGAAAAAATGCTGCCAGATTTGTTCCAACGTTGAATTGATGTCTCTGTAATACAAACATTAATAGACTGTGTAAGTTGACCTCGAGAACGTACGAGTTTTCGTGAGAATCTTGACTTCCGGGCACCTCGCATAGCATTTACAACGTGTATTGTGTGCAAATGTTTTATGAAAAGAACTTTATTGTGCTGTTTTAATAAATTTCATCCATTGAATATGGTTTGACTTAATAAAAGCTTGGTTTACATTTTGTAAATTGTAAACAATTTCGCAAATCTTGGTCAAATAATTTTTTTTTAAAACCTACCTTGATTTCCGCTTTCACGTTTGAAACCTTAAAAGCCCATGCAACAAAATAGGACGTGCGACGTTTTCCCTTTCCGATGCAACGTCACGCAAAATCCATGCGATACAAGGTCTGTTTTCACGCTACGTAACGAAGCACTTATCCCGATTTAAAATATTACCTAACTTCGGTTTGTCAGTGCATTCGAACACGGTGTGCGTAACACAGTCGGCCTAAATTTGCAATTTGACACTCCGAACCGGACGTTGGAGGTCAAGCATTATTTCTTCATTTTCTCGAAAGTTTCCAAGCTTTTTTAATATTTTATTTATTACATTGTAAGTTTTAAATGTAATCATTCCATCAATATGTTTTTGGAGAGGAAAAAGGGTGATGTGACAAAAATAACAATCATACAAAATTATACACGCGTTAACCTCCCATAGCTGATGGCTCAGAGGTGCCCGGAAGTCAATGGTGACCTTTTCATCGCGAGACTTACACAGTCTATAGGCAAAAAGTAAATGTTAATCAGTGATCGTCTTTGTTTTTCAAGAATACCAATAATGTATTTGAGCCATTAAAGGTATTAAGGTAGAACATAGGTAATTATCAAGTAACGAATTATTATCTAGAACTTATTTGGTGTAAAGATGATAAAAGTATCAATCACCATGAGAAATTATCCCGTCTTAAGTGTTTTCATCTTCAGAGAACGAGGGGAATTGTTTTACACATCTCAGCCCTCTATCAATGAAAATTCTTCAATGGTAACTGTTAACATTTGAATGTAAATCGAGATGTAAATGTAAAGCAGATGCTAGACTGGTCCCCGTTTATCCTATCCAGGGATAGAGACAGGCTCCGGGCGTACCATTCAAGGTATTTCATTGGATACGTTGTGCGGAAGATTGTCACGCTTCAACTCGGAGGCTCATACACTAATAATAATAATAATGTATAGATTTATATAGCGCACGTATCCACCAACTAAGTGGCGCTCAAGGCGCATTATATTATTATCCCTGCTCATAAGGCTCATAAATCATTCCTGAAACCATCTCAGCTCCCTGGGGAGTATACAGCTCAATTGCTGCCATTTCTAGCGCATATAGAGCAAACCATCTCTGCCTTCACAGGTACCCATTTAACCCTGGGTGGAGAGAAGCAATTATGGTTAAGTGTCTTGCTCAAGGACACAAGTGTCACGGCCGGGGCTCGAACCCACACTCTGCTGCTGGCAACACCAGAACTTGAGTTCAGTGCGCTAGACCGCACGACAATCCACTTTACGTGCATTATACAACACACGGGACCTACGGCTTTACGTCCCATCCGAAGGACGAAGCAATTATGGTTAAGTACCTTGCTCAAGGACACAAGTGTCACGACCGGGGCTCGAACCCACACCCTGCTGCTGGCAACACCAGAACTTGAGTTCGGTGCGCTAGACCGCTCGGCCACTAGCTACCAACCAAGGTCAAAGTTGAATCTCCAGGAAAAACATGGCGGCCGTGCGCGTGCAGCCGGTATCTGGCGTAATTCACGAGCCTCAAAGCGTGACGTTCAGATCTTCAGGCTAAGTAGATGCTAGCAAGGGATATTCTACTGTTTGTGTGTGAAGGACGCCCTCAGTAGATTGTTCACCGTGCACTATGCACTATTGAAGAACGCATTTTTATGTTTACCTCCATTGCAGCGAGTCATTAAGCTGGTCAAAACCCGATATATCAAGGAGAATCTTTCCACGGAATCCCAAAACTCTGAGGGCGTGAGACCACGGGACCTAAACACACTGAGAAATGACATCTTAGCGTTCAGGTAAAAGTAGATGGCCTTTCATTTCACGAACCCTTACTATACGTCATTTTGTCCCTAATTTGCCATAGTGACCAATGCGGTATTGGCACGGTCACTTTGCCAAATTACAAAAATAGCCAGTAAGAGCATTCGTCATTTGAATGCATGCTCTATCTCCAAAACTATAAGGAATAAATCCATGTGGATTAGATACAATGGTAGGTCTCTTCCTGAATGTACTTATGGGCGGGAAAACTTAAAATTGAAAAAAGTCGGATTGGTCACGATGGCAAATTAGGGAAGATTTATACTCCTTTATGTTTCAGTTATCCCATTGGATGAGGCAGTGCAACGGCAGTGAATCCAAAGAAATGCAGTTATTCCATTATCGGGTGTTAGCATCTCATTATTTTCACATTACTTGACAGAATCATAATGATGTGTTAATGCAAATCAAATACAACAAACCAATTTTTATTTCCTGACATGACTTCAAAATTTGAGTAATCGTAATGGTAAAGGGCGTAATGGCAAACTTTCTTAACTAGGTTGTTTCCTATCGCTCTTTCAGAAGTCATACACACTTAAAACTAAAGTGTTGAATCAACCTTTTAAGAGTTCACTGAGTGACAACACTTAATAAAGTTAAATTCAACTCAAAGAAAGTGTTGAATTAACACAGAGTCAAGTTAAGTCTAACTTTATCAATGTTAATTCAACACTTTTAAAAGTTAAATCCAACTTGATAAAGAGTTTGGCCCTCACCGAACTCTTTAAAATGTTGATTCAAGACTTTAGTTTTAAGAGTGTATTATTATCAATTATATTTGAATAACATTGTGTGTACAACGTCATTTTGCGTTATTCCTTAAGCAACAATTGTTGCTTAGCTGTATCTAGGCCTCTAGTCCTATGCTATTCAAAACAAACTTTTAAACACTTATAAGACGTTTCCCTGTTTCTGTTTTGTAGATTCTTTGTTCAGGACCGTCTCGAAAGTTTGAATGCGACACTTGGCATTTCAAATGAGAAATCGTGGAATATCAGGCAAAAGATGGGAGACCTAGATCCACTAAGCAACAAAACGGTTGATTTGCTGAACGCGTCCGGGGCGCTAACAGAAAATATCGGCGAGCTCCGCCGTGAAACTGAAACCCTGCATAAGGAACAGGAGAACGAGATTAAACGGAGACAAGAGGAGAATGTTGAAAAGAGCCAAACGATAGGTGAACTGCGAGAAGAAATTGAGCAGATGAAGAGCAGCCACTCGGCGGCAATCATGGAGAAGGACAGGCAGGAAGCAAACCTGAACGACGCCATCACAAAACTCCAAGAGGAAAAGTCCGGTCTGACCCATAGTGTCCGAGGACTGAGTGAAGACAAGGCCGAGCTGGCCGTAATGATAGGTCAACTCAGTAAGGAGCTGGAGAGACTGAGCCGCGCACCTGGGCCGAAGCCAGAGCCGAAACCGAAACCGGAACCGGAGCCTAAGAAAGAATCTGACGAGACGGAGAGGGGAAAGGGGAAATCACGGGTCGGGTTTATTCGTCGAATTGCCAATATAGTCGAGGATAAGCTAGCCACTCATGACGACAAGGAGGTATGATCTTTATTTGTACTAATTTCGAAAAATATGCTTCTTAAAAATATCTGCAGTATACTTACTGGAGTAATGGACTAAAATCACCCTTAAGGTGTACACCTTAAAGCATCCATAGAAATCCCTAAATGTAATTTTTACATTGAAAATTTTTCTACGTTTTCTTGAGAGTCATGGTTAATTCACCTATATAGCTCTTAAAGTTTTAGTTATCGCTTAAAAGTAAATATAAATATATTATCTTTTTGTCTGTGTAGTGTCTCTGTCAGTATCTCAACAATACTTAATTATTTTGTTTAATAATTACTCACCTATTTGCCAGTTTTTCGTTGTATTAATTTCTCCCTTTTCTTCTTTTCTTTTTAAGAGAGAAAAGGTTGACAACGTGGCAGAGAAGACGGAGCAGGAACAACAGCCAATACATCAAGAAATGAAACCAAATTTCGAAGACGAACAAAAGGCAGCATCACCCGAGTCAGGTCCAGAAGTAGAGAAAGAAGTAAAGACAGACAATGAAGCAGAGCAGATACAAACGTCAGAAGAGGATCCACAGCAACAACAGGACAACGATCAAGATTGGAAACCAAAATCGGAAGAAGAACCAAAAGCAGAACCACCAGAGTCAGGGCTAGAAGGAGAGACAGATGAATCGTTACTACAAGATCAAGAGGAAGAATTCGAACCCGAGTCGAAAAAAGAGCCGGAGCCCACAATGTTGGAACTAGTGGTAGATGAAGAAGTTCGGCCACATCCTAAAATAGAATCTGAGACAACGCAGGTACAAGAATCTGAACCCAAACCTACACAAGAAGAAGAACTGACACAAACGCATGAACTAATGGAAGCGCGAGATCCAGAATCAGGGATGAAACAAGAATTGGGATCAATGCCAGAAATTGAATCGGAAGAAAAGTCAGTACGACTACATAATCAAGAGCAAGAATCACTGGAACTTATTGAAGAACCAGAACAGAAACAAGAAATAAAGCCACCGCAAGATCTGGAAACTGAGCGAGATTTAGGCCCATTGCAAGAGCGAGAATTAGACGTAGAACCAGAGATTAAACAAGAACTGGGACCACATAAGAAAACAAAGCAAACGACGGAGCCGGATTCAGAAACAAACCACGATTCAGAAACAAAGCTGGAACCAGGCCGAGATTCACTAGAAGTCACTGTCCCAGAGCCAAAGAAAGCACATCAACTGCGATCTGAGTCAAAAGTTGAGAAGAAACCCGAAGAAACGGGATTCTTCCAAAGAGTTTTCCGCTCATTCGAAAAATTTAAACCAGAACCAGAGGAACGCAGACAGCCGGATACGATACAAGACTTTGAACCAGAGTACTTACCAGACGAAATGCAAGAGCAAGAGCTTGATCAAAAGTCTAAACATACATATTATGGCGACTCAGAGTCGAATGAAGAACATGATCCTAATCAACAATTGGAAGGCCAACCGCATGATCAAGTGCCACAACATTCTTCATCTAAAGAAGAAGAACAAGAACCAGATCCTTACCAGGAGGAAGTGAAAAAAACAGAGCGAGAACCAGAGGACGATCCCCTTTCAGCGTCAGAGAAAGCAAATCAACCCCACCCGGAAGCAAAGGCTAAGGAAACTCCTGAAGAAACTGGATTCTTCAGTAGAGTTTTTCGCGCATTTGAAAACTTGAAACCGGAAACAGGGGCCGAAAGGGGGCTAGACACGGAACCAGAACACAGCGCAGAACAACGGGGGCAACCAAAGCAAGAACCAGAGATAGATGAGGAATCACAGAAGCAACCCGAGCATCAAGAACCAGAGAAAGTACGGCAATCGGTCGAAGAACCAACACCAAAGGTCGTAGAGAAACCTGAAGAAACGGGATTATTTCAAAGAGTGTTGCGTGTATTTGAAAATGTCAAGGAAAGGCCAGTTTCGGAATCCGAAACTCCGAAACCATAGACAGCCCTGAAGTATCTGTATTAAAATTATATAGCAACTAAAATAATATAGCCCTATATTACTTCATTTATCTTTTTATACCAGTTTAATTGTGGATATAAATACAAGTTACATTAGAGGCAGTGTACACAAAATTTGTAATCCAAAACGATTGAATTATTATCCAAAAGTTTATACTTGGTGAGAGGTTGACGTGAGATTTTATTTATAGTGCTTTATATTTTTAATATTTCTTTAAATAATAATTATTTCTTCCTAAATCATTTGCGGACTGTTGCAATTATTCATAATAATTCGCCGTAATTCGCTATAGGTATGTGCTTTGTGAGTTTGTATTATCTTACTAGATGTTTTCTATTGGTCTTTATTTTCAAAACATTTATCATATTTACAACTGATAATTATTTGTAGTTGGTATTAACATTTTCTTACAAATTATTTTATTCAACAAATTCCTCAAGGGCAAGGTGTAGAATTGGCAAAATGGCAAAATTACCAAATGGTAAATTTGTGAAACTTAACTGGTATATAAAGCTGAAGATGGTATCAATCTTCCCTAGAAATAATTTTGTCTGAGGTGCTGTTACTTCAAAGAAAGGTGAAATAAATGAAGGAAAGAGTAATTTGAAGTTAGGATGAGCTACGATATATAAAAATGTTTTTTCACTGTTTTCTTGTTAACGACACATTGTAATAAGCTGAAAACTTAACAAATTGGTTATTAAAAGTATAACTTCATTCAAAGAGTGGACATATGTTAAGATGTTTTACCAATGTCGTACATTCACTGTAATATTTCAAACATATTTACAAAATATAAAAGATTACTAGGCTTACCCAAGGTTTACCCTGTTTGTTGTCATATTTGCCCGAATTCATTTATAATTATGTTATCACTTTATAAAGAATAATTGTCCTAGAATATTTATTAGATGCACTCAAATAACTATTAACTATTTTAACTATATACGTTAACTATTTTTAATATACAAAGACAAAAATGAAATATTCTCTCCAATAAAAATTAAAAATAACAATCAAAGGCTCATGATATTACAAATATTTTCCTGAAAATTGATTATTCTTGATTCGCTTAGAGTTGACAAATTTGAATAGCCCACATCTGCAGAATTTATGCTCATACAAATAGCATAATCTAAAATTTAATTAAGTTGAATTTTATTAATTAATAATTTGCCATAATCTATTTATATTTAATAACTAAATATAAGAAAACATGTTGAATTTTCAATATTAGGCCTAAAGTGATTTATTTTCAATAACTGGTGTACAATTTAGTTTAATTATGCAAAAATAAAGGGATAACATTTGTTTCAATTTGTTTAATGGCTTTAATTTCCATCCCTTTAATGCTCTGATTTATTCACGTCTTGTAAATTGTCATTTGCACCTGAAAATCAAGAGATTGTATACCATTTGTAAAAGCATTTGTTAATGCATTCATACTTGATATTAAGTGAATATCTCAGTTGATTTTGGTGTTGCCCTTACACCGACGTAAAATCACCTTACATCGATGATTTGGTACAAAAATACCAGGCTTACCCTCTTGTGATTTTGAGGAAAATGCCGACTATTTTAAAGATATTTCGCCCGTGTGTTTTGCTATCTTAGAGGCAGCTTTCGCTGTTTTAACGGACACTTCTTTTTCATCGTAACTTTAACTTGAGGAAGCGAATAGGCCTACACATTTCTGAATCGTTAGAAACGTGATTTTAGAGTAAATATGTACCGAAGTTAATTTATGGTAGGATTGTCATAAAATAATTGTTTGACAACTCACTATTTTGTGAAATATCTCATTTCAATGTATCTGTTTTCCTTTGTAAAGGAAATTATCAATAATTTCAGAAATTTCTGGTAAAACACGGGCGATATATCTTTAATTAAAGACCATTTGGAAAAAACTTTTATTGATGGAATTACAAAATTTACCCCTTTGTGATTTTGAAACAAAAAATTGCAATGCTGCCCCCTTGTGATTTTGAGAAAATTTTATAATGTGCCCACCGGGAAATTTGAAGGCATATTTTCAAGGTTTTTTGGAAAATAATACTATTATTTATTGGAATAACAAGATTTACCCCTTTTGATTTTGAGAAAAATTTGCAATACTGTCCCTTGCGATTTATAAAGAAATTTTCAAGGCTTTTTGGAAAATAATTATATTCAATAACAATTGTGATTTTGAGAAAAAATTACCAACGCTGCCCCTCCCTTGTAATTTGAAGGAATATTTTAAAACCTCTTTGGAAAATAACATAAAACTACAAGGCTTGAGTTTTTGAGGAAAAAAATACATTTTGTAATTTGTTGAAAAACTTGTAAGGCTTTTTGGAAAATTTACCATTTATTGATAGAACTATAACAACGTGATCGTGATTTTGAGACAAATTTACAATGCTGCCCTTTTGTGATTTGTTTGAAATGTTTTTATGGAAATGTTTACAATTTTTGTTCCTGTTTGTGATATTGGAGAAAAACAGCTACAAGGCTTAAGTCTGTCCTTTAAATATGATTTCATATGTGATATCGTCTACGGTTTCGAAATACACAACATGGTATAGACATTCAAGCAACGATTCATCGAGAACAATTAATATATAACACCACAGTCGCCATCCAACTAGTCAAATAATAAAACCAGCACCCACCATCTGCTATAGTCTCTGTTTTTGTTCCCCTTTTTTGTCTAACCCACGTTGAAAACCAATCTGCTTAACTCAATCCGAATAATATGTCCTTGGCTGGTAGCCAGTATGCCTGGTGCTCCATGAACTTTGCTCCAACGATGTTTTCTTCCGACGGCAATGTACTTGGCGCGTGATGTTTATGTTAATACAAGTTGTGATGAGCAATGACTACTCCCAACCCCGCCGCCCGTCCGGTTCTCTGTGAACTTTGCTCTGATGACATTTTACACTACGTGCAGGACTTTTCAGGTTATACATGTCTGTCGAACACTTAACGACCACCTCCCTCATCGCATTCTTAGGAGTCCTTTACTGTGACGGCTAGCTTGGTACGTAGTGAAAGTCTCATCGTGTCAAGTAAAATGTGATGTTTCAATATTGAAGTGGCATTTAAAGAAGCAAAGATAACAATCCGGATACAGGGTTACAAAAATACACTCTAAAAGGGGGATTCCTTATTTAAAAAAATAGGGTATACACATAGGCGTAAATCCCAGATGATGGGGGATATATACCCCCCACTGTTTGGCCTGGGGGTAGTCCGTAGCCCCTTCCCCCACACACAGAATTTTTCATGCGGTAAAAAAAATAAAAGCGAATAATTCGTGAAAAACAAGCAAACAAGGCGAAATTTGGTTCGTTTAAATATTTATTGTGCGGTTGTTTCTTTATCCGTTTTGGTGTCATCTTTATTACAGCCGTGGGATTCTGATTTTGATTTTGATTTTAAGTACTTAGTTTCACATTATGCACACAAATTTCAATACGCGCGCACACGCACACACACACCCTCACACACATTGATTTGTGGGGTATTCCTTTGTTCGTTCTATTATCCCTTTTCCTTAGAATTCTCCTGTGGGGTACAAGATTTTCTATAGTTACCTTGTGGGGTCCAATTGTTCCATTGTGTTTTGGACCCCACAAGGAACCATGTACACGTTCACACACACACACACACACACCCTCACACACATTGATTTGTGGGGTATTCCTTTGTTCGTTCTATTATCCCTTTTCCTTATAATTCTCCTGTGGGGTACAAGATTTTCTATAGTTACCTTGTGGGGTCCAATTGTTCCATTGTGTTTTGGACCCCACAACGAATGATGTACACGTTCACACACACACGTACAAGTGCAAAAACATGCCCTTTTCAAAATCGTTTTTGAATACAAGAATACATATTTTAAAATTATGATTCCAGATTTGAAGAGAGGAAGCTTACTTCTTCTCATATAAACCATGGTGGGTGTGGGGAGTGGGTGTGTGTGGGTGGGTGGGTGGATGGGTGTGGGGGTGCGCGCGTGCGTGCGTGTGCGTGGGTGTGTGTGTGCGTGTGTGAGCGCATTCAAACCGGGGACATATAACAAAAGGGACAATGGTCCCCGGTTGCTCTCACAATGGAGAACAATCCGTCCCCGTATTTTTGGACAAAGGAATTTGACAAAGGAAGTCCCCGAATGCCGGTGTTAAATCGAAGAATTTATTACTGGTTCCTGTGATGTGCCTATACTATTGTCCCTTTTCTTTAGAATTTCTCTTGTACACGGAAATAAAGACAGACTTGTGGGGTACCGTTGTCCTCATTCAGAAAGTACCCTACAAGTGGCCTCCTGGGTGCCCACACACACACACACCTTTGTTTATGATATAAACCGATGACCTCCCATTGTTCCCTTCTATTGTCATAGCAACCAGGGATGTATTGTCTCTTTCGTTACGAGTCCTCGGTTTGAACGCCTACACAAACTCACGCGGATTTACGCCACTGGTCATATGATGATGAATATGATGATTTACAGACGTGGAGGTCAAAATGGTAAAAAACATATTGATCACAGTTTTAAGTTTATGGTATCAAACATCCCGTGATATATGTCTGAGGTACTGTCACTTTAGTATAATTACACTCACTGACCAAAAGTATTGCAACATGCTCAAAATAGCACTTTACAGTAACAGGTGAGATGATAATTTTTAATCTGATTTCATCGATCGTGTATTACATAATTTCCGAGCAAGAACAGTAAAAAAGAACATTGACTTCAAAACACAGGCACTTTCAAGAAGTCTTAAGTAGTGTAAATAAAATAAAGTAAATTATTGTAACACAGTTCTCCAAACTGAACTTTGGTGTGTATTGCAATACTTATGGCCAGTGAGTGTACTTAAAAGTAATTCCCAACTAACAAAAAGTCACGAGTATGAAAATTTTGCATGCATTTTCATTATTTTATTAAGGATACGTTTACAAGCAGTTATGCTAACATTACTGATATTATATAATTGCTTTCAACGACGGGGATACTATTTGCTCTATTTATAAACACGTTGAGATTTGTTTTATGCTTTTAATACGAAACCAAAATGAAATACAAAGTATAAGTGAAGAGGTTATAATATTTTATGTAAGGTAACTGTTGTCAAAAATGAGTTAAATTCTTAAAAGTTCAGATCTTGAAACTCTTTGCATTCAAAATCTGAATGCATTCGTTTATGCATTCATTTATGAAATCTAGATTTGGAAATGATGAAGCCTTTTAAGGAATATAATTCGTCCAATTCTCATATTTTTTTAGCATAAAAATATTATTGCCTTTCCTATCAACAGAAATCTTTGCGGATTTCCACGTTGAACAGTTAAGTTAACTCGTAAATAAACATGCACAATCCTTGATTTGTCAAAGCATGCAGCGTATAATTATTGAGGTAAAAAAAAGGTTATGCATTTTATCGCTATATGTTACGCTGTAGGCCCAACACGATCCAGAAATTGTATAAGCTGTACGAAATGTGGACATAATTTTCGTCATAGCCTTTAAGAATACAACAAAATAATCATAATAAAAAAATGATTAAAAAATAATTAAAAAGCGTTACCCGTCCTAAAGAAAATGTCGTGCATCCCGGGTACATTACTACTCGAATGATTAAAAGGGAAGGTATGCTTTATAAAAAGTTAATGAATTGAGTCTTTTTGTAAATTCGATATTTACATTCATCTTCTCAAAAATGTAAGTTTCAGATATGATACATGTACTGAGTAAGGGCCGTAGCAATCGGAGAGTGTGGGGGTGACACCCCCCCCCCCAATAATTTTTCTCAGTCGGCAAATGAAGCATCAAAGGTACTAGAACAAGGGTTGGTCCAGAATAAATTTTCAGTCGGCGAACCTAGAGCTATGGGTTTGCCGACTGAAAATGTATCGTGTTTCTAAGCGCTGAAGATTTGTCGATCGGTTGTTCGTTTGTTATAAGTTGTTTATAAGCTGCGGTTCCGGGTGGCAGATCGCCCTACCCTTCGCCACGACCCTGAATAAGATTTTAGACAATAATAATAATATTCATTAATTTAATAATTGGTAACAAAATTATCGAATAACTGTCCGAAAGCTAACATGGTGTAAAGATACCAACCATCCTGGAACATTATTTTGTGATTTCAAAGAAAACACGAAAGAAAAATATGGACATTTTCAAAAGGAATCTATTTTTTTCACACTTTTCTCGTGATTTAGACTCTGTATCATTGAGTTTAAACTTTCTCAGATTCGTTGTTTAATGTAACATTTATAAAAACAATAACAATAAAAATAATAATATAATAATAATATAATAAAAATAAAGAGAGAGCATAGTCGTAGAAGCAGTTTTACCAACATTACCATTGCCGTACCTTCCCTAATTCTTCCTCGATGAATTCATTTTACATGGAATTTATTCAGTTTAAACATTGAGCTATTATTCCTTATCTACGTTTATTTAATCATCTTCTAAATATTATATGAAAGCCTTTTCTCGTTGACAGCCGTCCAGCAATCGCTGACAACCTCTATAGATCCTAGTTGAGAGCCTTCTCAATCCTAGTTGACAGCCTTCTGCTTAAACAATCCTAGTTGATTGGCTTCTTGAGAGATTTGGATCTTACCAGGTTCACTAGGTTTATCACATTGTCAATGACGTCTGGTTCAGAATCCATCATGGAGCTGCCACAAACACGTGCACAATCTTTTGTGGAATTCTGCAAAAAAGTACATAGAAATCTATCTATTTAAATCCAGCATACACTTTAGTAAAATGTCTGTAAATGCATCCATATGCATTTATCAAACCAACCTGTTTAATATTCATTGTGCCGTAAACGAGAAAATAGCGAAAATCTATTAAGATATTCGTATTTCGTGGATTCTTATATAGCCCCCTACTCCATCACGATGTGAAGCTCAAGACACTGTACGTTGTTATTATCCCTGCCATCAGGCTACTTTAAATCATTCCTGGATCATTCTCAACTTCCTGGATCATTCTCAACTTCCTGGATCATTCTCAACTTCCTGGGAAGTATTTATTCTAACGCGGACAGAAATATTTCAATGGATGTTTAATACGATCAACGACTTTGCACCAAGTAAGTTTCATGCAGATATGTGATCGGGTTTTTTTTCTCGAAAATACCACTAATGTATAAGGGCTTGAACATATCTATTCAGTGCGCAATTATAGGCAAAATTTGTCAGCAAAAATGCATTTATATTTTAATTTACACTTCTATAATATGTCAAACAGTTTGCAAAAGCATATAATTTTACATAACATTTATCGTGAATTTACGAAATTAAGGCTTGTTCATTGAATGATAAATCATGTTCTGATGATTGAGTCGTCAGAATGTGGGTTCGAATCCTGGCCACGACCATGGTACTTGTGTCCTTGAGCAAGACACTGTAAATTGCTTCTCTCCACCCAGGAGCATAAATAGGTACCTGAAAGAAAGCGATTGTGTTTGAAAAAAAAGACAAAGGTTACGCAGGAATTATGTTGGCCCAGTGACCAGGGCTATAACGTAAACTGCACTGGGACATTATGGGAAATGCGCTGTGTACGATCTAAATGTAATGTTGTCTCTCTTACAAGATACTTTTCGGCAAATTCCTTGATCTTGGCTGGGACGCCTTCGACGAAGGTGAGGCATTCTTGATGGAGGACAAAAGGTGTCCAGTCACACAATGTCAACAAAATCTTCTCTATCCCATCCTGCAGTGATATAAAAAAATAAAAAAAATTTAAACAATTATATCAACATGGCTCTTTGAAGCATGCATACACTTTTCATAAAATAACAGTAAGAATCCAGATATATGTATAAAAACTAACCTGTGAAAGTTTATTTTATTGTGTTGTTATTGGGGAAAAAGTGAAAATGAATTCAGACTGTTTGTATTCATTCCAATGTGGTTTTCACTCATTATTTCACTCATAATTTCACTCATTTTCCTAAAACGATATAGCACTAAGGCAAAAATATTTCGAGGGATGTTCGAAACTATCATCATCATCTTAACACCAAGTAGGCCTATACTTACAATATGAAGAAACACAACTTCCCTGAAATGCCTTTAAAATAGTGAAAAGAACACAAGCGATGTCTTTAATATATGTCAGTGTTTATCTCCGGAAACAAATGCAAGGCTTACTTCCCTTAATGACATGCCTAGTGTTTCGATTTCATTTTTTTTTCATCATGTGCCTAGTTATCATATTTTACATGCGATGACGACCGCAATCTCTGACCACACTTTCGAACGCCCCTGCTGCTGAAGCTAATGGAAGTTTTCTGTGTAATGTTGTGATTTATCGGCACAAGTTCGCCTCCAACAACCTTTTAAAAATGTGGCTATACACCATGTAAACTGTATGCGGACTTACAATTGTATTGTTGTTGGTCGTGACGTTTTTCAAAAAATCGATGAACTCTTCGCAGAACTTGCACACGAATCCACTCTTCATCATCTTATCCACTACAACAAAACAATTGTGAAATAGTATTATTACACCATGGTAATAAAAACCAAGCAAACACCCAAACATAGGATATCTTTTATATACTTTTTTAACATTGCATTTAGACAGAATTTGAAATAGAACTTGATATGGATAACGAACTGCACCATTATTGTACATGCTGAATTGCCATGTATTCATCATAAATCACCCGTAAACAACAGCTTCATGTTAAACTATACGTTTGTCACATTTGACCCACTGAAAACATGCCCTATAGTTTGGCTTAAAGTATGGAGGTCGAAAAGTGGACATCTGCTTTTCAGCTTTCTAAATAATGAAAAAGCAGATTGAACGTTGTTGGCTAGTGCATTTTTCTACTTTTCTGCTTTCCTTCCACCTGAAAAGTAGATTGAACATTTTGGTAACATCCATTTTTCTACTAATCTGCTTTTCAGTTTCACGAAAAGCAGATTTTACTTTTTCACCTACACTGGCGGTCAAAAAGTGGACATCTGCTTTTCTGGTTTCCCACAACCCAAAAAGTAGATCGAACGTTTTGGACAAATCAATTTTTCTGGCTTTCTGTAAAAGCGGATCGAACGTTTTCTCAACAGTGGTCTAAAAGTGGACAAGTCTGCTTTGCGCTTGAAGAAAAGCAGATTGAATGATTTGATAAATCTACTCCCTTATCCACAAAATAATGGACGAATCCTACCAATGCACCAAAACGATGCATGTGATAACCGTCGCTGAAAAATAGGGGCCGGCTATGGAGGTCGAAAAGTGGACATCTGCTTTTCAGCTTGCTAAATAATGAAAAAGCAGATTGAACGTTGTTGGCTTGTGCATTTTTCAACTTTTCTGCTTTTCTTCCACCTAAAAAGTAGCTTGAACATTTTGGTAACATCCATTTTTCTACTTTGCTGCTTTTCAGTTTCAAGAATAGCAGATTTTACTTGTTCACCTACACTGGCGGTCAAAAAGTGGACATCTGCTTTTCTGGTTTCGTACAACCAGAAAGTAGATCGAACGTTTTCGACAAATCCATTTTTCTGCTTTTCTGCTTCCCGAAAAGCAGATTAGACGTTTTGTCACACAGTGGCCTAAAAGTGGACATCTGCTTTTCTGGTTTCCCACAACCCAAAAAGTAGAACAAACGTTTTGGACGAATCTATTTTTTCTGCTTTCCTGCTTCCCGAAAAGCGAATCGAACGTTTTCTCAACAGTGGTCTAAAAGTGGACAAGTCTGCTTCGCGCTTGAAGAAAAGCAGATTGAATGATTTGATAAATCTACTCCCTTATCCACAAAATAATGGACGAATCCTACCAATGCACCAAAACAATGCATGTGATAACAGTCGCTGAAAAATAGGGGGTGGCACATCACAGATCAAACGGAACGCGCCTACGTCGGACAGGTATTGTGACGGTACGATTAGTCCATTATTTGTGTGGATAGGGAGTAGATTTATCAAATCAATTCAATATGCTTTTCTTCAAGCACAAAACAGACTTCTCCACTTTTAGGCCACTGTTGAGAAAACGTTCGATCCGCTTTTCGGGAAGCAGGAAAGCAGAAAAATGGATTTGTCCAAAACGTTCGATCTACTTTTCGGGTAGTTGGAAACCAGAAAAGCAGATGTCCACTTTTAGGCCACTGTGTGACAAAACGTCTAATCTGCTTTTCTGGAAGCAGAAAAGCAGAAAAATGGATTTGTCGAAAACATTCGATCTACTTTTCGGGTTGTAGGAAACCAGAAAAGCAGATGTCCACTTTTTGACCGCCAGTGTAGGTGAAAAAGTAAAATCTGCTTTTCGTGAAACTGAAAAGCGGAAGAGTAAAAAAAATGGATGTTACCAAAATGTTCATCTACTTTTCAGGTGGAAGGAAAGCAGAAAAGTAGAAAAATGCACTAGCCAACAACGTTCAATCTGCTTTTTCATTATTTAGATAGCTGAAAAGCAGATGTCCACTTTTCGACCTCCAAGTTAAAGGCCATGAGAGCTTCAGTTTTTGTCATATACATACCCCCCACACATGTTTTGTACATTAAATTTCCAAAATTTTACCCAACGTGTATACTGCCCTTAAGTCACTATCCACTATTGGTGATCTTAAAAGCACATGATTACAGGGTTTACATAAAATTTAATCAGTAAAAAGGCTGAGAATCATTTCAAACATACCTTCAAATATTTCTGTCTCAAAATTAATTTCTGTCATCCAGACAGAATTTTATGTTGGAATAAAATGCATTTTCAGTATTTGTTGTTATCAATACAATTTAATATCGTGTAGTACACGATATTTGGTTACAATGGAGCTGCATGTACAATCGATATCGACGCTGTTTGCGTGTGTGGTGCCCAAGGGGTAAGCCTTGTATTTATATATTTTTGTTTTAATCAAAATTACAAGAGGTAAGTCTTGTATTTATATATTTTTGTTTTAATCAAAATCACTAGGAGTAAGCCTTCTATTTCTATATTTTTGTTTTAATCAAAATAACAAGGGGTAAGCCTTGTATTTATATATTTATGTTTTAATCAAAATCACAAGGGGTAAGTCTTGTATTTATATATTTTTGTTTTAATCAAAATCACAAGGGGTAAGCCTTGTATTTATATATTTATGTTTGAATCAAAATCACAAGGGGTAAGCCTTGTATTTATATATTTATGTTTTAAAAAATCACAAGGGGTAAGTCTTGTATTTATATATTTTTGTTTTAATCAAAATCACAAGGGGTAAGCCTTGTATTTATATATATTTTTGTTTTAATCAAAAGCACAAGGGGTAAGCCTTGTATTTATATATGTTTGTTTTTTATCAAATTCACAAGGGGTAAGCCTTGTATTTATATATTTATGTTTTAATCAAAATCACAAGGGGTAAGTCTTCTATTTATATATTTTTGTTTTAATCAAAATTACAAGGGGTAAGCCTTGTATTTATATATTTGTTTTAATCAAAATCACAAGAGGTAAGTCTTGTATTTATATATTTTTGTTTTAATCAAAATCACTAGCAGTAAGCCTTGTATTTCTATATTTTGTTTTAATCAAAATAACAAGGGGTAAGCCTTGTATTTATATATTTATGTTTTAATCAAAATCACAAGGGGTAAGCCTTGTATTTATAATTTTTTGTTTTAATCAAAATCACAAGGGGTAAGCCTTGTATTTATATATTTTTGTTTTAATCAAAATAACAAGGGGTAAGCCTTGTATTTATATATTTATGTTTTAATCAAAATCACAAGGGGTAAGTCTTGTATTTATATATTTTTGTTTTAATCAAAATCACAAGGGGTAAGTCTTGTATTTATATATTTTTGTTTTAATCAAAATCACAAGGGGTAAGCCTTGTATTTATATATTTTTGTTTTAATCAAAATCACAAGGGGTAAGCCTTGTATTTATATATATTTTTGTTTTAATCAAAATCACAAGGGCCTTGTATTTATATATGTTTGTTTTTTATCAAAATCACAAGGGGTAAGCCTTGTATTTATATATTTTTGTTTTAATCAAAATTATAAGGGGTAAGCCTTGTATTTATATATTTGTTTTAATCAAAATCACAAGAGGTAAGTCTTGTATTTATATATTTTTGTTTTAATCAAAATCACTAGCAGTAAGCCTTGTATTTCTATATTTTTGTTTTAATCAAAATAACAAGGGGTAAGCCTTGTATTTATATATTTATGTTTTAATCAAAATCACAAGGGGTAAGCCTTGTATTTATAATTTTTTGTTTTAATCAAAATCACAAGGGGTAAGCCTTGTATTTATATATTTTTGTTTTAATCAAAATAACAAGGGGTAAGCCTTGTATTTATATATTTATGTTTTAATCAAAATCACAAGGGGTAAGTCTTGTATTTATATATTTTTGTTTTAATCAAAATCACAAGGGGTAAGTCTTGTATTTATATATTTTTGTTTTAATCAAAATCACAAGGGGTAAGCCTTATATTTATATATTTTTGTTTGAATCAAAATCACAAGGGGTAAGCCTTGTATTTATATATTTTTGTTTTAATCAAAATCACAAGGGGTAAGGCTTGTTTTTATATATTTATGTTTTAATCAAAATCACAAGGGGTAAGCCTTGTATTTATATATTTATGTTTTAGTCAAAATCACAAGGGGTAAGTCTTGTATTTCTATATTTTTGTTTTAATCAAAATCACAAGGGGTAAGCCTTGTATTTATATATTTATGTTTTAAAAAATCACAAGGGATAAGTCTTGTATTTATATATTTTTGTTTTAATCAAAATCACAAGGGGTAAGCCTTGTATTTATATATATTTTTGTTTTAATCAAAATCACTGGGAGTAAGCCTTGTATTTCTATATTTTTGTTTTAATCAAAATCAGAAGGGGTTAGCCTTTGTATTTCTATATTTTGTTTGAATCAAAATCACAAGGGGTAAGCCTTGTATTTATATATGTATGTTTTAATCAAAATCACAACGGGTAAGCCTTGTATTTATATATTTTTGTTTTAATCAAAATCACAAGGGGTAAGCCTTGTATTTATATATATTTTTGTTTTAATCAAAATCACTGGGAGTAAGCCTTGTATTTCTATATTTTTGTTTTAATCAAAATCACAAGGGGTAAGCCTTGTATTTCTATATTTTTGTTTTAATCAAAATAACAAGGGGTAAGCCTTGTATTTATATATTTATGTTTTAATCAAAATCACAAGGGGTAAGTCTTGTATTTATATATTTATGTTTTAATCAAAATCACAAGGAGTAAGTCTTGTATTTATATATCTATGTTTTAATCAAAATCACAAGGGGTAAGTCTTGTATTTATATATATTTTTGTTTCAATCAAAATCACTGGGAGTAAGCCTTGTATTTCTATATTTTTGTTTTAATCAAAATCACAAGGGGTAAGCCTTGTATTTCTATATATTTGTTTGAATCAAAATCACAAGGGGTAAGCCTTGTATTTCTATATTTTTGTTTTAATCAAAATCACAAGAGGTAAGCCTTGTATTTACATATTTTTGTTTTAATCAAAATCAGAAGGGGTTAGCCTTGTATTTATATATTTATGTTTTAATCAAAATCACAAGGGGTAAGCCTTGTATTTATATATGTATGTTTTAATCAAAATCACAAGGGGTAAGCCTTGTATTTATATATTTATGTTTTAATCAAAATCACAAGGGGTAAGTCTTGTATTTATATATTTATGTTTTAATCAAAATCACAAGGGGTAAGTCTTGTATTTATATATTTTGTTTTAATCAAAATCACAAGGGGTAAGCCTTGTATTTATATATTTTTGTTTTAATCAAAATCACAAGGGGTAAGCCTTGTATTTATATATTTATGTTTTAAAAAATCACAAGGGGTAAGTCTTGTATTTATATATTTTTGTTTTAATCAAAATAACAAGGGGTAAGCCTTGTATTTATATATTTATGTTTTAATCAAAATCACAAGGGGTAAGTCTTGTATTTATATATTTTTGTTTTAATCAAAATCACAAGGGGTAAGTCTTGTATTTATATATTTTTGTTTTAATCAAAATCACAAGGGGTAAGCCTTATATTTATATATTTTTGTTTTAATCAAAATCACAAGGGGTAAGCCTTGTATTTATATATTTTTGTTTTAATCAAAATCACAAGGGGTAAGGCTTGTTTTTATATATTTATGTTTTAATCAAAATCACAAGGGGTAAGCCTTGTATTTATATATTTATGTTTTAGTCAAAATCACAAGGGGTAAGTCTTGTATTTATATATTTTGTTTTTAATCAAAATCAAGGGGTAAGCCTTGTATTTATATATTTATGTTTTAAAAATCACAAGGGATAAGTCTTGTATTTATATATTTTGTTTTAATCAAAATCACAAGGGGTAAGCCTTGTATTTATATATCTATGTTTTAATCAAAATCACAAGGGGTAAGTCTTGTATTTATATATATTTTTGTTTTAATCAAAATCACTGGGAGTAAGCCTTGTATTTCTATATTTTTGTTTTAATCAAAATCAGAAGGGGTTAGCCTTGTATTTCTATATTTTTGTTTGAATCAAAATCACAAGGGGTAAGCCTTGTATTTATATATGTATGTTTTAATCAAAATCACAACGGGTAAGCCTTGTATTTATATATTTTTGTTTTAATCAAAATCACAAGGGGTAAGCCTTGTATTTATATATATTTTTGTTTTAATCAAAATCACTGGGAGTAAGCCTTGTATTTCTATATTTTTGTTTTAATCAAAATCACAAGGGGTAAGCCTTGTATTTCTATATTTTTGTTTTAATCAAAATAACAAGGGGTAAGCCTTGTATTTATATATTTATGTTTTAATCAAAATCACAAGGGGTAAGTCTTGTATTTATATATTTATGTTTTAATCAAAATCACAAGGAGTAAGTCTTGTATTTATATATCTATGTTTTAATCAAAATCACAAGGGGTAAGTCTTGTATTTATATATTTTTGTTTCAATCAAAATCACTGGGAGTAAGCCTTGTATTTCTATATTTTTGTTTTAATCAAAATCACAAGGGGTAAGCCTTGTATTTCTATATATTTGTTTGAATCAAAATCACAAGGGGTAAGCCTTGTATTTCTATATTTTTGTTTTAATCAAAATCACAAGAGGTAAGCCTTGTATTTACATATTTTTGTTTTAATCAAAATCAGAAGGGGTTAGCCTTGTATTTATATATTTATGTTTTAATCAAAATCACAAGGGGTAAGCCTTGTATTTATATATGTATGTTTTAATCAAAATCACAAGGGGTAAGCCTTGTATTTATATATTTATGTTTTAATCAAAATCACAAGGGGTAAGTCTTGTATTTATATATTTATGTTTTAATCAAAATCACAAGGGGTAAGTCTTGTATTTATATATTTTTGTTTTAATCAAAATCACAAGGGGTAAGCCTTGTATTTATATATATTTTTGTTTTAATCAAAATCACAAGGGGTAAGCCTTGTATTTATATATTTATGTTTTAAAAAATCACAAGGGGTAAGTCTTGTATTTATATATTTTTGTTTTAATCAAAATCACAAGGGGTAAGCCTTCTATTTATATATTTGTTTTAATCAAAATCGCAAGAGGTAAGTCTTGTATTTATATATTTTTGTTTTAATCAAAATCACTAGGAGTAAGCCTTATATTTCTATATTTTTGTTTTAATCAAAATCACAAGGGGTAAGCCTTGTATTTATATATTTTTGTTTTAATCAAAATCACAAGGGGTAAGCCTTGTATTTATATATATTTTTGTTTTAATCAAAATCACAAGGGGTAAGCCTTCTATTTATATATTTGTTTTAATCAAAATCGCAAGAGGTAAGTCTTGTATTTATATATTTTTGTTTTAATCAAAATCACTAGGAGTAAGCCTTGTATTTCTATATTTTTGTTTTAATCAAAATCACAAGGGGTAAGCCTTGTATTTATATATTTTTGTTTTAATCAAAATCACAAGCGGTAAGCCTTGTATTTATATATTTTTGTTTTAATCAAAATCACAAGGGGTAAGTCTTGTATTTATATATTTATGTTTTAGTCAAAATCACAAGGGGTAAGTCTTGTATTTATATATTTATGTTTTAGTCAAAATCACAAGGGGTAAGCCTTGTATTTATATATTTATGTTTTAGTCAAAATCACAAGGGGTAAGCCTTGTATTTATATATTTATGTTTTAGTCAAAATCACAAGGGGTAAGTCTTGTATTTATATATTTTTGTTTTTCAAAATCACAAGGGGTAAGCCTTGTATTTATATATATGTTTGTTTTAATCAAAATCACAAGGGGTAAGCCTTGTATTTATATATATGTTTGTTTTAATCAAAATCACAAGGGGTAAGTCTTGTAGGTAAAACTTGTAGCTTTGCATGGTGAGAATGATAAGTAAGACTAATTGCGGTGACACCATGTAAGAATCTCAATTGAGTAGTAATTAGTTCTGAAAAGAACTGGGGGTACAACTCGACGTTTCGATCAGTATGCTCTGATCGTCCTCAGGAGAATGCCGGACTCTTGAAACTGCTGCTGCTTAAGTAGGCTGCTGGAGGATCATCCCCTGCTGGAGGATTAGTTCGTTGAGGCGCGCAGGCGGGAAACTGTGAGACTATGGGACTAGGATCCTAGGTGTAAGGGGAGAGGAGTGTGTGCTCACTGAACTGAATCAGTTGTTAACAAGCACAGGGGAAGGAGGGTGGTTGACTTAGGATATAGGGGATCCCTCAGTCTGTAGTATGGGTCGCCAAATGTCGCTGATGAAGAAACCGATGTCCTGTGGCACAGTGTCGTGTTTGACGATCTCGATGGCCTCTCTGATGCGTCTGGGGTGCCATGCGTCGATGGGTGTGATGAGTTGGGCTGCCTGCCAGTCGATTTGGTGGTCCTTGATGTGCGAGTGCTTGACGATGGCGGACTTCTCGAAATCTCCTCTGCGGCCGTGTGCTCGGTGTTCCTTCAATCTGATGGGAGGTTGCGTTTGTTTCCCCGATGTACACCTTACCGCACTCACAGGGGATCCGGTAGACTCCCGCTCTGTTGTTTGGGTCCGGTTTGTCCTTGTGGGTATGTAGAAGTCCTTGGAGTTTGCTGGGGGCTGAGTGGAACACATCGATGCCTGCTTGTCGGAGGATGCGTTGTAGTTTGTGAGACGTCGAACCTAGATAGGGGAGACAAGCAGAGAGGGTTAGATCACTTACCTTGCTTTTGGAGTTTGGAACCGGCTTCGCTGTGCTGATCTTGTTAGGATTGTAACCGTTGCGTTTGAGGGTAGTTCGGATGTGCTGTAGTTCCTTGTATTTATATATTTATGTTTTAATCAAAATCACAAGGAGTAAGTCTTGTATTTATATATTTTTGTTTTAATCAAAATCACAAGGGGTAAGCCTTGTATTTATATATATTTTTGTTTTAATCAAAATCACAAGGGGTAAGCCTTGTATTTATATATGTATGTTTTAATCAAAATCACAACGGGTAAGCCTTGTATTTCTATATTTTTGTTTTAATCAAAATAACAAGGGGTAAGCCTTGTATTTATATATTTATGTTTTAATCAAAATCACAAGGGGTAAGCCTTGTATTTATATATTTATGTTTTAATCAAAATCACAAGCAAAAGCCTTGTATTTATATATGTTTGTTTTTATCAAAATCACCAGGGGTAAGCCTTGTATTTATATATTTATGTTTTAGTCAAAATCACTAGGAGTAAGCCTTCTATTTCTATATTTTTGTTTTAATCAAAATCACAAGGGGTAAGCCTTGTATTTATATATTTTTGTTTTAATCAAAATCACAAGCGGTAAGCCTTGTATTTATATATTTATGTTTTAATCAAAATCACAAGAGGTAAGTCTTGTATTTATATATTTTTGTTTTAATCAAAATCACAAGGGGTAAGCTTGTATTTATATATTTATGTTTTAATCAAAATCACAAGGGGTAAGCCTTGTATATATATATGTATGTTTTAATCAAAATCACAAGGGGTAAGCTTGTATTTATATATTTATGTTTTAGTCAAAATCACAAGGGGTAAGCCTTGTATTTATATATTTATGTTTTAGTCAAAATCACAAGGGGTAAGTCTTGTATTTATATATTTTTGTTTTTCAAAATCACAAGGGGTAAGCCTTGTATTTATATATATGTTTGTTTTAATCAAAATCACAAGGGGTAAGCCTTGTATTTATATATATGTTTGTTTTAATCAAAATCACAAGGGGTAAGTCTTGTATTTATATATTTATGTTTTAAAAAATCACAAGGGGTAAGTCTTGTATTTATATATTTTTGTTTTAATCAAAATCACAAGGGGTAAGCCTTCTATTTATATATTTGTTTTAATCAAAATCACAAGAGGTAAGTCTTGTATTTATATATTTTTGTTTTAATCAAAATCACTAGGAGTAAGCCTTGTATTTCTATATTTTTGTTTTAATCAAAATCACAAGGGGTAAGCCTTGTATTTATATATTTTTGTTTTAATCAAAATCACAGGCGGTAAGCCTTGTATTTATATATTTTTGTTTTAATCAAAATCACAAGGGGTAAGTCTTGTATTTATATATTTATGTTTTAGTCAAAATCACAAGGGGTAAGTCTTGTATTTATATATTTATGTTTTAGTCAAAATCACAAGGGGTAAGCCTTGTATTTATATATTTATGTTTTAGTCAAAATCACAAGGGGTAAGCCTTGTATTTATATATTTATGTTTTAGTCAAAATCACAAGGGGTAAGTCTTGTATTTATATATTTTTGTTTTTCAAAATCACAAGGGGTAAGCCTTGTATTTATATATATGTTTGTTTTAATCAAAATCACAAGGGGTAAGCCTTGTATTTATATATATGTTTGTTTTAATCAAAATCACAAGGGGTAAGTCTTGTATTTATATATTTATGTTTTAATCAAAATCACAAGGAGTAAGTCTTGTATTTATATATTTTTGTTTTAATCAAAATCACAAGGGGTAAGCCTTGTATTTATATATATTTTTGTTTTAATCAAAATCACAAGGGGTAAGCCTTGTATTTATATATGTATGTTTTAATCAAAATCACAACGGGTAAGCCTTGTATTTATATATTTTTGTTTTAATCAAAATCACAAGGGGTAAGCCTTGTATTTCTATATTTTTGTTTTAATCAAAATAACAAGGGGTAAGCCTTGTATTTATATATTTATGTTTTAATCAAAATCACAAGGAGTAAGTCTTGTATTTATATATTTTTGTTTTAATCAAAATCACAAGCGGTAAGCCTTGTATTTATATATTTATGTTTTAATCAAAATCACAAGAGGTAAGTCTTGTATTTATATATTTTTGTTTTAATCAAAATCACAAGGGGTAAGGCTTGTATTTATATATTTATGTTTTAATCAAAATCACAAGGGGTAAGTCTTGTATTTATATATTTATGTTTTAATCAAAATCACAAGGAGTAAGTCTTGTATTTATATATTTTTGTTTTTCAAAATCACAAGGGGTAAGCCTTGTATTTATATATATGTTTGTTTTAATCAAAATCACAAGGGGTAAGCCTTGTATTTATATATATGTTTGTTTTAATCAAAATCACAAGGGGTAAGTCTTGTATTTATATATTTATGTTTTAATCAAAATCACAAGGAGTAAGTCTTGTATTTATATATTTTTGTTTTAATCAAAATCACAAGGGGTAAGCCTTGTATTTATATATATTTTTGTTTTAATCAAAATCACAAGGGGTAAGCCTTGTATTTATATATGTATGTTTTAATCAAAATCACAACGGGTAAGCCTTGTATTTATATATTTTTGTTTTAATCAAAATCACAAGGGGTAAGCCTTGTATTTCTATATTTTTGTTTTAATCAAAATAACAAGGGGTAAGCCTTGTATTTATATATTTATGTTTTAATCAAAATCACAAGGAGTAAGTCTTGTATTTATATATTTTTGTTTTAATCAAAATCACAAGGGGTAAGCCTTGTATTTATATATTTTTGTTTTAATCAAAATCACAAGGGGTAAGCCTTGTATTTATATATTTTTGTTTTAATCAAAATCACTAGGAGTAAGCCTTGTATTTCTATATTTTTGTTTTAATCAAAATCACAAGGGGTAAGTCTTGTATTTATATATTTTTGTTTTAATCAAAATCACAAGGGGTAAGTCTTGTATTTATATATTTATGTTTTAATCAAAATCACAAGGGGTAAGCCTTGTATTTATATATTATTGTTTTAGTCAAAATCACAAGGGGTAAGGCTTGTATTTCTATATTTTTGTTTTAATCAAAATCACAAGGGGTAAGCCTTGTATTTATATATTTATGTTTTAAAAAATCACAAGGGGTAAGTCTTGTATTTATATATTTTTGTTTTAATCAAAATCACAAGGGGTAAGCCTTCTATTTATATATTTGTTTTAATCAAAATCGCAAGAGGTAAGTCTTGTATTTATATATTTTTGTTTTAATCAAAATCACTAGGAGTAAGCCTTATATTTATATATTTTTGTTTTAAGCAAAATCACAAGGGGTAAGTCTTGTATTTATAATTTTTTGTTTTAATCAAAATCACAAGGGGTAAGCCTTGTATTTATATATTTATGTTTGAATCAAAATCACAAGGGGTAAGCCTTGTATTTATATATTTATGTTTTAAAAAATCACAAGGGGTAAGTCTTGTATTTATATATTTTTGTTTTAATCAAAATCACAAGGGGTAAGCCTTGTATTTATATATATTTTTGTTTTAATCAAAATCACAAGGGGTAAGCCTTGTATTTATATATGTTTGTTTTTTATCAAAATCACAAGGGGTAAGCCTTGTATTTATATATTTATGTTTTAATCAAAATCACAAGGGGTAAGTCTTCTATTTATATATTTTTGTTTTAATCAAAATTACAAGGGGTAAGCCTTGTATTTATATATTTGTTTTAATCAAAATCACAAGAGGTAAGTCTTGTATTTATATATTTTTGTTTTAATCAAAATCACTAGCAGTAAGCCTTGTATTTCTATATTTTGTTTTAATCAAAATAACAAGGGGTAAGCCTTGTATTTATATATTTATGTTTTAATCAAAATCACAAAGGGTAAGCCTTGTATTTATAATTTTTTGTTTTAATCAAAATCACAAGGGGTAAGCCTTGTATTTATATATTTTTGTTTTAATCAAAATAACAAGGGGTAAGCCTTGTATTTATATATTTATGTTTTAATCAAAATCACAAGGGTAGACTTGTATTTATATATTTTGTTTTAATCAAAATCACAAGGGGTAAGTCTTGTATTTATATATTTTTGTTTTAATCAAAATCACAAGGGGTAAGCCTTGTATTTATATATTTTTGTTTTAATCAAAATCACAAGGGGTAAGCCTTGTATTTATATATATTTTTGTTTTAATCAAAATCACAAGGGGTAAGCCTTGTATTTATATATGTTTGTTTTTTATCAAAATCACAAGGGGTAAGCCTTGTATTTATATATTTTTGTTTTAATCAAAATCACAAGGGGTAAGCCTTGTATTTATATATTTGTTTTAATCAAAATCACAAGAGGTAAGTCTTGTATTTATATATTTTTGTTTTAATCAAAATCACTAGGAGTAAGCCTTGTATTTCTATATTTTTGTTTTAATCAAAATCACAAGGGGTAAGCCTTGTATTTATATATTTATGTTTTAATCAAAATCACAAGGGGTAAGTCTTGTATTTATATATTTTTGTTTTAATCAAAATCACAAGGGGTAAGTCTTGTATTTATATATTTTTGTTTTAATCAAAATCACAAGGGGTAAGCCTTATATTTATATATTTTTGTTTGAATCAAAATCACAAGGGGTAAGCCTTGTATTTATATATTTTTGTTTTAATCAAAATCACAAGGGGTAAGGCTTGTTTTTATATATTTATGTTTTAATCAAAATCACAAGGGGTAAGCCTTGTATTTATATATTTATGTTTTAGTCAAAATCACAAGGGGTAAGTCTTGTATTTATATATTTTTGTTTTAATCAAAATCACAAGGGGTAAGCCTTGTATTTATATATTTATGTTTTAAAAAATCACAAGGGATAAGTCTTGTATTTATATATTTTTGTTTTAATCAAAATCACAAGGGGTAAGCCTTGTATTTATATATCTATGTTTTAATCAAAATCACAAGGGGTAAGTCTTGTATTTATATATATTTTTGTTTTAATCAAAATCACTGGGAGTAAGCCTTGTATTTCTATATTTTTGTTTTAATCAAAATCAGAAGGGGTTAGCCTTGTATTTCTATATTTTTGTTTGAATCAAAATCACAAGGGGTAAGCCTTGTATTTATATATGTATGTTTTAATCAAAATCACAACGGGTAAGCCTTGTATTTATATATTTTTGTTTTAATCAAAATCACAAGGGGTAAGCCTTGTATTTATATATATTTTTGTTTTAATCAAAATCACTGGGAGTAAGCCTTGTATTTCTATATTTTTGTTTTAATCAAAATCACAAGGGGTAAGCCTTGTATTTCTATATTTTTGTTTTAATCAAAATAACAAGGGGTAAGCCTTGTATTTATATATTTATGTTTTAATCAAAATCACAAGGGGTAAGTCTTGTATTTATATATTTATGTTTTAATCAAAATCACAAGGAGTAAGTCTTGTATTTATATATCTATGTTTTAATCAAAATCACAAGGGGTAAGTCTTGTATTTATATATATTTTTGTTTCAATCAAAATCACTGGGAGTAAGCCTTGTATTTCTATATTTTGTTTTTAATCAAAATCACAAGGGGTAAGCCTTGTATTTCTATATATTTGTTTGAATCAAAATCACAAGGGGTAAGCCTTGTATTTCTATATTTTTGTTTTAATCAAAATCACAAGTGGTAAGCCTTATTTTTATATTTTGTTTTAATCAAAATCAGAAGGTTAGCTTTATATATTTATGTTTTAATCAAAATCACAAAGGGTAAGCCTTGTATTTATATATGTATGTTTTAATCAAAATCACAACGGGTAAGCCTTGTATTTATATATTTATGTTTTAATCAAAATCACAAGGGGTAAGTCTTGTATTTATATATTTATGTTTTAATCAAAATCACAAGGGGTAAGTCTTGTATTTATATATTTTTGTTTTAATCAAAATCACAAGGGGTAAGCCTTGTATTTATATATATTTTTGTTTTAATCAAAATCACAAGGGGTAAGCCTTGTATTTATATATTTATGTTTTAAAAAATCACAAGGGGTAAGTCTTGTATTTATATATTTTTGTTTTAATCAAAATAACAAGGGGTAAGCCTTGTATTTATATATTTATGTTTTAATCAAAATCACAAGGGGTAAGTCTTGTATTTATATATTTTTGTTTTAATCAAAATCACAAGGGGTAAGTCTTGTATTTATATATTTTTGTTTTAATCAAAATCACAAGGGGTAAGCCTTCTATTTATATATTTTTGTTTTAATCAAAATCACAAGGGGTAAGCCTTGTATTTATATATTTTGTTTTTATCAAAATCACCAAGGGGTAAGGCTTGTTTTTATATATTTATGTTTTAATCAAAATCACAAGGGGTAAGCCTTGTATTTATATATTTATGTTTTAGTCAAAATCACAAGGGGTAAGTCTTGTATTTATATATTTTTGTTTTAATCAAAATCACAAGGGGTAAGCCTTGTATTTATATATTTATGTTTTAAAAAATCACAAGGGATAAGTCTTGTATTTATATATTTTTGTTTTAATCAAAATCACAAGGGGTAAGCCTTGTATTTATATATCTATGTTTTAATCAAAATCACAAGGGGTAAGTCTTGTATTTATATATATTTTTGTTTTAATCAAAATCACTGGGAGTAAGCCTTGTATTTCTATATTTTTGTTTTAATCAAAATCAGAAGGGGTTAGCCTTGTATTTCTATATTTTTGTTTGAATCAAAATCACAAGGGGTAAGCCTTGTATTTATATATGTATGTTTTAATCAAAATCACAACGGGTAAGCCTTGTATTTATATATTTTTGTTTTAATCAAAATCACAAGGGGTAAGCCTTGTATTTATATATATTTTTGTTTTAATCAAAATCACTGGGAGTAAGCCTTGTATTTCTATATTTTTGTTTTAATCAAAATCACAAGGGGTAAGCCTTGTATTTCTATATTTTTGTTTTAATCAAAATAACAAGGGGTAAGCCTTGTATTTATATATTTATGTTTAATCAAAATCACAAGGGGTAAGTCTTGTATTTATATTTATGTTTTAATCAAAATCACAAGGAGTAAGTCTTGTATTTATATATATATTTTTTACTCAAAATCACAATGGGTTATTCTTGTATTTATATTTATTTTTGTTTGAAAAAAAATCACTGGGAGTAAGCCTTGTATTTCTATATTTTTGTTTTAATCAAAATCACAAGGGGTAAGCCTTGTATTTCTATATATTTGTTTGAATCAAAATCACAAGGGGTAAGCCTTGTATTTCTATATTAATGTTTTAATCAAAATCACAAGGGGTAAGCCTTGTATTTCCATATTTTTGTTTTAATCAAAATCAGAAGGGGTTAGCCTTGTATTTATATATTTTTGTTTTAATCAAAATCACAAGAGGTAAGCCTTGTATTTATATATTTATGTTTGAATCAAAATCACAAGGGGTAAGCCTTGTATTTATATATTTATGTTTTAATCAAAATCACAAGGGGTAAGTCTTGTATTTACATATTTTTGTTTTAATCAAAATCAGAAGGGGTTAGCCTTGTATTTATATATTTATGTTTTAATCAAAATCACAAGGGGTAAGCCTTGTATTTATATATGTATGTTTTAATCAAAATCACAAGGGGTAAGCCTTGTATTTATATATTTATGTTTTAATCAAAATCACAAGGGGTAAGTCTTGTATTTATATATTTATGTTTTAATCAAAATCACAAGGGGTAAGCCTTGTATTTATATATATGTTTGTTTTAATCAAAATCACAAGGGGTAAGCCTTGTATTTATATATATGTTTGTTTTAATCAAAATCACAAGGGGTAAGTCTTGTATTTATATATTTATGTTTTAAAAAATCACAAGGGGTAAGTCTTGTATTTATATATTTTTGTTTTAATCAAAATCACAAGGGGTAAGCCTTCTATTTATATATTTGTTTTAATCAAAATCGCAAGAGGTAAGTCTTGTATTTATATATTTTTGTTTTAATCAAAATCACTAGGAGTAAGCCTTATATTTCTATATTTTTGTTTTAATCAAAATCACAAGGGGTAAGCCTTGTATTTATATATTTTTGTTTTAATCAAAATCACAAGCGGTAAGCCTTGTATTTATATATTTTTGTTTTAATCAAAATCACAAGGGGTAAGTCTTGTATTTATATATTTATGTTTTAGTCAAAATCACAAGGGGTAAGTCTTGTATTTATATATTTATGTTTTAGTCAAAATCACAAGGGGTAAGCCTTGTATTTATATATTTATGTTTTAGTCAAAATCACAAGTGGTAAGCCTTGTATTTATATATTTATGTTTTAGTCAAAATCACAAGGAGTAAGTCTTGTATTTATATATTTTTGTTTTTCAAAATCACAAGGGGTAAGCCTTGTATTTATATATATGTTTGTTTTAATCAAAATCACAAGGGGTAAGCCTTGTATTTATATATATGTTTGTTTTAATCAAAATCACAAGGGGTAAGTCTTGTATTTATATATTTATGTTTTAATCAAAATCACAAGGAGTAAGTCTTGTATTTATATATTTTTGTTTTAATCAAAATCACACTGTTGAAGCCTTGTTTTTATTTATATTTTTTTTTAATCAAAATCACAAGGGGTAAGCCTTGTATTTATATATGTATGTTTTAATCAAAATCACAACGGGTAAGCCTTGTATTTATATATTTTGTTTTAATCAAAATCACAAGGGGTAAGCCTTGTATTTCTATATTTTTGTTTTAATCAAAATAACAAGGGGTAAGCCTTGTATTTATATATTTATGTTTTAATCAAAATCACAAGGAGTAAGTCTTGTATTTATATATTTTTGTTTTAATCAAAATCACAAGCGGTAAGCCTTGTATTTATATATTTATGTTTTAATCAAAATCACAAGAGGTAAGTCTTGTATTTATATATTTTTGTTTTAATCAAAATCACAAGGGGTAAGGCTTGTATTTATATATTTATGTTTTAATCAAAATCACAAGGGGTAAGTCTTGTATTTATATATTTATGTTTTAATCAAAATCACAAGGAGTAAGTCTTGTATTTATATATTTTTGTTTTTCAAAATCACAAGGGGTAAGCCTTGTATTTATATATATGTTTGTTTTAATCAAAATCACAAGGGGTAAGCCTTGTATTTATATATATGTTTGTTTTAATCAAAATCACAAGGGGTAAGTCTTGTATTTATATATTTATGTTTTAATCAAAATCACAAGGAGTAAGTCTTGTATTTATATATTTTTGTTTTAATCAAAATCACAAGGGGTAAGCCTTGTATTTATATATATTTTTGTTTTAATCAAAATCACAAGGGGTAAGCCTTGTATTTATATATGTATGTTTTAATCAAAATCACAACGGGTAAGCCTTGTATTTATATATTTTTGTTTTAATCAAAATCACAAGGGGTAAGCCTTGTATTTCTATATTTTTGTTTTAATCAAAATAACAAGGGGTAAGCCTTGTATTTATATATTTATGTTTTAATCAAAATCACAAGGAGTAAGTCTTGTATTTATATATTTTTGTTTTAATCAAAATCACAAGCGGTAAGCCTTGTATTTATATATGTTTGTTTTTTATCAAAATCACAAGGGGTAAGCCTTGTATTTATATATTTTTGTTTTAATCAAAATCACTAGGAGTAAGCCTTCTATTTCTATATTTTTGTTTTAATCAAAATCACAAGGGGTAAGTCTTGTATTTATATATTTTTGTATTAATCAAAATCACAAGGGGTAAGTCTTGTATTTATATATTTATGTTTTACTCAAAATCACAAGGGGTAAGCCTTGTATTTATATATTATTGTTTTAGTCAAAATCACAAGGGGTAAGGCTTGTATTTCTATATTTTTGTTTTAATCAAAATCACAAGGGGTAAGCCTTGTATTTATATATTTATGTTTTAAAAAATCACAAGGGGTAAGTCTTGTATTTATATATTTTTGTTTTAATCAAAATCACAAGGGGTAAGCCTTCTATTTATATATTTGTTTTAATCAAAATCGCAAGAGGTAAGTCTTGTATTTATATATTTTTGTTTTAATCAAAATCACTAGGAGTAAGCCTTATATTTATATATTTTTGTTTTAAGCAAAATCACAAGGGGTAAGCCTTGTATTTCTATATTTTTGTTTTAATCAAAATAACAAGGGGTAAGCCTTGTATTTATATATTTATGTTTTAATCAAAATCACAAGGAGTAAGTGTTGTATTTATATATTTTTGTTTTAATCAAAATCACAAGCGGTAAGCCTTGTATTTATATATGTTTGTTTTTTATCAAAATCACAAGGGGTAAGCCTTGTATTTATATATTTTTGTTTTAATCAAAATCACTAGGAGTAAGCCTTCTATTTCTATATTTTTGTTTTAATCAAAATCACAAGGGGTAAGCCTTGTATTTATATATTTTTGTTTTAATCAAAATCACAAGCGGTAAGCCTTGTATTTATATATTTATGTTTTAATCAAAATCACAAGAGGTAAGTCTTGTATTTATATATTTTTGTTTTAATCAAAATCACAAGGGGTAAGGCTTGTATTTATATATTTATGTTTTAATCAAAATCACAAGGGGTAATTCTTGTATTTATATATTTATGTTTTAATCAAAATCACAAGGGGTAAGCCTTGTATTTATATATTTATGTTTTAGTCAAAATCACAAGGGGTAAGTCTTGTATTTATATATTTATGTTTTAGTCAAAATCACAAGGGGTAAGCCTTGTATTTATATATTTATGTTTTAATCAAAATCACAAGGGGTAAGCCTTGTATTTATATATTTATGTTTTAGTCAAAATCACAAGGGGTAAGCCTTGTATTTATATATATGTTTGTTTTAATCAAAATCACAAGGGGTAAGCCTTGTATTTATATATATGTTTGTTTTAATCAAAATCACAAGGGGCAAGCCTTGTATTTATATGTTTGTTTTAATCAAAATCACAAGAGGCAAGTCTTGTATTTATATATGTTTGTTTTTTATCAAAATCACAAGGGGCAAGCCTTGTATTTACGTATGTATGTTTTGATCAAAATCACAAGGGGCAAGCCTTGTATTTACGTATGTATGTTTTGATCAAAATCACAAGGGGCAAGCCTTGTATTTACGTATGTATGTTTTGATCAAAATCACAAGGGGCAAGCCTTGTATTTACGTATGTATGTTTTGATCAAAATCACAAGGGGCAAGCCTTGTATTTACGTATGTATGTTTTGATCAAAATCACAAGGGGCAAGCCTTGTATTTACGTATGTATGTTTTGATCAAAATCACAAGGGGCAAGCCTTGTATTTCTATATTTTTGTTTGAATAAAAATCACAAGGGGTAAGCCTTGTATTTCTATATTTTTGTTTTAATCAAAATCACAAGGGGTAAGCCTTGTATTTATATATTTATGTTTTAAAAAATCACAAGGGGTAAGTCTTGTATTTATATATTTTTGTTTTAATCAAAATCACAAGGGGTAAGCCTTCTATTTATATATTTGTTTTAATCAAAATCGCAAGAGGTAAGTCTTGTATTTATATATTTTTGTTTTAATCAAAATCACTAGGAGTAAGCCTTATATTTCTATATTTTTGTTTTAATCAAAATCACAAGGGGTAAGCCTTGTATTTATATATTTTTGTTTTAATCAAAATCACAAGCGGTAAGCCTTGTATTTATATATTTTTGTTTTAATCAAAATCACAAGGGGTAAGTCTTGTATTTATATATTTATGTTTTAGTCAAAATCACAAGGGGTAAGTCTTGTATTTATATATTTATGTTTTAGTCAAAATCACAAGGGGTAAGCCTTGTATTTATATATTTATGTTTTAGTCAAAATCACAAGGGGTAAGCCTTGTATTTATATATTTATGTTTTAGTCAAAATCACAAGGGGTAAGTCTTGTATTTATATATTTTTGTTTTTCAAAATCACAAGGGGTAAGCCTTGTATTTATATATATGTTTGTTTTAATCAAAATCACAAGGGGTAAGCCTTGTATTTATATATATGTTTGTTTTAATCAAAATCACAAGGGGTAAGTCTTGTATTTATATATTTATGTTTTAGTCAAAATCACAAGGGGTAAGCCTTGTATTTATATATTTATGTTTTAATCAAAATCACAAGGGGTAAGTCTTGTATTTATATATTTTTGTTTAAATCAAAATCACAAGGGGTAAGCCTTGTATTTATATATTTTTGTTTTAGTCAAAATCACAAGGGGTAAGCCTTGTATTTCTATATTTATGTTTTAATCAAAATCACAAGGGGTAAGCCTTGTATTTCTATATTTATGTTTTAATCAAAATCACAAGGGGTAAGCCTTGTATTTCTATATTTATGTTTTAATCAAAATCACAAGGGGTAAGCCTTGTATTTCTATATTTATGTTTTAATCAAAATCACAAGGGGTAAGCCTTGTATTTCTATATTTTTGTTTTAATCAAAATCACAAGGGGTAAGTCTTGTATTTATATATTTATGTTTTAATCAAAATCACAAGGGGTAAGCCTTGTATTTCTATATTTATGTTTTAGTCAAAATCACAAGGGGTAAGTCTTGTATTTATATATTTATGTTTTTCAAAATCACAAGGGGTAAGCCTTGTATTTATATATATTTTTGTTTTAATCAAAATCACAAGGGGCAAGCCTTGTATTTACGTATGTATGTTTTGATCAAAATCACAAGGGGCAAGCCTTGTATTTACGTATGTATGTTTTGATCAAAATCACAAGGGGCAAGCCTTGTATTTACGTATGTATGTTTTGATCAAAATCACAAGGGGCAAGCCTTGTATTTACGTATGTATGTTTTGATCAAAATCACAAGGGGCAAGCCTTGTATTTACGTATGTATGTTTTGATCAAAATCACAAGGGGCAAGCCTTGTATTTACGTATGTATGTTTTGATCAAAATCACAATGGGCAAGCCTTGTATTTCTATATTTTTGTTTGAATAAAAATCACAAGGGGTAAGCCTTGTATTTATATATTTTTGTTTTAATCAAAATCACAAGGGGTAAGCCTTCTATTTATATATTTGTTTTAATCAAAATCGCAAGAGGTAAGTCTTGTATTTATATATTTTTGTTTTAATCAAAATCACTAGGAGTAAGCCTTATATTTATATATTTTTGTTTTAATCAAAATCACAAGGGGTAAGCCTTGTATTTCTATATTTTTGTTTTAATCAAAATAACAAGGGGTAAGCCTTGTATTTATATATTTATGTTTTAATCAAAATCACAAGGAGTAAGTGTTGTATTTATATATTTTTGTTTTAATCAAAATCACAAGCGGTAAGCCTTGTATTTATATATGTTTGTTTTTTATCAAAATCACAAGGGGCAAGCCTTGTATTTACGTATGTATGTTTTGATCAAAATCACAATGGGCAAGCCTTGTATTTCTATATTTTTGTTTGAATAAAAATCACAAGGGGTAAGCCTTGTATTTATATATTTTTGTTTTAATCAAAATCACAAGGGGTAAGCCTTCTATTTATATATTTGTTTTAATCAAAATCGCAAGAGGTAAGTCTTGTATTTATATATTTTTGTTTTAATCAAAATCACTAGGAGTAAGCCTTCTATTTCTATATTTTTGTTTTAATCAAAATCACAAGGGGTAAATATTTATATATTTTTGTTTTAATCAAAATCACAAGCGGTAAGCCTTGTATTTATATATTTATGTTTTAATCAAAATCACAAGAGGTAAGTCTTGTATTTATATATTTTTGTTTTAATCAAAATCACAAGGGGTAAGGCTTGTATTTATATATTTATGTTTTAATCAAAATCACAAGGGGTAATTCTTGTATTTATATATTTATGTTTTAATCAAAATCACAAGGGGTAAGCCTTGTATTTATATATTTATGTTTTAGTCAAAATCACAAGGGGTAAGTCTTGTATTTATATATTTATGTTTTAGTCAAAATCACAAGGGGTAAGCCTTGTATTTATATATTTATGTTTTAATCAAAATCACAAGGGGTAAGCCTTGTATTTATATATTTATGTTTTAGTCAAAATCACAAGGGGTAAGCCTTGTATTTATATATATGTTTGTTTTAATCAAAATCACAAGGTAAGCCTTGTATTTATATATATGTGTGTTTAATCAAAATCACAAGGGGCAAGCCTTGTATTTATATGTTTGTTTAATCCAAAATCACAAGAGGCAAGTCTTGTATTTATATGTATGTTTTTATCAAAATCACAAGGGGCAAGCCTTGTATTTACGTATGTATGTTTTGATCAAAATCACAAGGGCAAGCCTTGTATTTACGTATGTATGTTTTGATCAAAATCACAAGGCAAGCCTTGTATTTACGTATGTATGTTTTGATCAAAATCACAAGGGCAAGCTTGTATTTACGTATGTATGTTTGATCAAAATCACAAGGGGCAAGCCTTGTATTTACGTATGTAGGTTTTGATCAAAATCTGGGGCAAGCCTTGTATGTATGTTTTTGATCAAAATCACAAGGGTAAGCCTTGTATTTCTATATTTTGTTTTAATCAAAATCACAAGGGGTAAGCCTTGTATTTATATATTATGTTTTAAAAAATCACAAGGGGTAAGTCTTGTATTTATATATTTATGTTTTAATCAAAATCACAAGGGGTAAGCCTTCTATTTATATATTTGTTTTAATCAAAATCGCAAGAGGTAAGTCTTGTATTTATATATTTTTGTTTTAATCAAAATCACTAGGAGTAAGCCTTATATTTCTATATTTTTGTTTTAATCAAAATCACAAGGGGTAAGCCTTGTATTTATATATTTTTGTTTTAATCAAAATCACAAGCGGTAAGCCTTGTATTTATATATTTTTGTTTTAATCAAAATCACAAGAGGCAAGTCTTGTATTTATATATGTTTGTTTTTTATCAAAATCACAAGGGGCAAGCCTTGTATTTACGTATGTATGTTTTGATCAAAATCACAAGGGGCAAGCCTTGTATTTACGTATGTATGTTTTGATCAAAATCACAAGGGGCAAGCCTTGTATTTACGTATGTATGTTTTGATCAAAATCACAAGGGGCAAGCCTTGTATTTACGTATGTATGTTTTGATCAAAATCACAAGGGGCAAGCCTTGTATTTACGTATGTATGTTTTGATCAAAATCACAAGGGGCAAGCCTTGTATTTACGTATGTATGTTTTGATCAAAATCACAAGGGGCAAGCCTTGTATTTACGTATGTATGTTTTGATCAAAATCACAAGGGCAAGCCTTGTATTTCTATATTTTGTTTGAATAAAAATCACAAGGGTAAGCCTTGTATTTCTATATTTTGTTTTAATCAAAATCACAAGGGTAGCCTTGTATTTATATATTTATGTTTTAAAAAATCACAAGGGTAAGTCTTGTATTTATATATTTTGTTTTAATCAAAATCACAAGGGTTTTCTATTTATATATTTGTTTTAATCAAAATCGCAAGAGGTAAGTCTTGTATTTATATATTTTTGTTTTAATCAAAATCACTAGGAGTAAGTCTTATTTCTATATTTTTGTTTTAATCAAAATCACAAGGGGTAAGCCTTGTATTTATATATTTATGTTTTAATAAAAATCACAAGGGGTAAGCCTTGTATATATATATGTATGTTTTAATCAAAATCACAAGGGGTAAGTTTGTATTTATATATTTATGTTTTAGTCAAAATCACAAGGGGTAAGTCTTGTATTTATATATTTTTGTTTTAGTCAAAATCACAAGGTGTAAGCCTTGTATTTATATATTTTTGTTTTAATCAAAATCACAAGGGTTAAGCTTGTATTTATATATTTATGTTTTATTCAAAATCACAAGGGGTAAGCCTTGTATTTATATATTTTTGTTTTCAAAATCACAGGGTAAGCCTTGTATTTATATATATGTTTGTTTTAATCAAAATCACAAGGGGTAAGCCTTGTATTTATATATATGTTTGTTTTAATCAAAATCACAAGGGGTAAGCCTTGTATTTATATATTTTTGTTTTAATCAAAATCACAAGGGGTAAGCCTTGTATTTCTATATTTTTGTTTTAATCAAAATAACAAGGAGTAAGTCTTGTATTTATATATTTTTGTTTTAATCAAAATCACAAGCGGTAAGCCTTGTATTTATATATGTTTGTTTTTTATCAAAATCACAAGGGGTAAGCCTTGTATTTATATATTTTTGTTTTAATCAAAATCACTAGGAGTAAGCCTTCTATTTCTATATTTTTGTTTTAATCAAAATCACAAGGGGTAAGCCTTGTATTTATATATTTATGTTTTAATCAAAATCACAAGCGGTAAGCCTTGTATTTATATATTTATGTTTTAATCAAAATCACAAGAGGTAAGTCTTGTATTTATATATTTTTGTTTTAATCAAAATCACAAGGGGTAAGGCTTGTATTTATATATTTATGTTTTAATCAAAATCACAAGGGGTAAGTCTTGTATTTATATATTTATGTTTTAATCAAAATCACAAGGAGTAAGTCTTGTATTTATATATTTTTGTTTTAATCAAACTCACAAGCGGTAAGCCTTGTATTTATATATGTTTGTTTTTTATCAAAATCACAAGGGGTAAGCCTTGTATTTATATATTTTTGTTTTAATCAAAATCACTAGGAGTAAGCCTTCTATTTCTATATTTTTGTTTTAATCAAAATCACAAGGGGTAAGCCTTGTATTTATATATTTATGTTTTAATCAAAATCACAAGCGGTAAGCCTTGTATTTATATATTTATGTTTTAATCAAAATCACAAGAGGTAAGTCTTGTATTTATATATTTTTGTTTTAATCAAAATCACAAGGGGTAAGGCTTGTATTTATATATTTATGTTTTAATCAAAGTCACAAGGCATAAGTCTTGTATTTATATATTTATGTTTTAATCAAAATCACAAGGGGTAAGCCTTGTATTTATATATTTATGTTTTAGTCAAAATCACAAGGGGTAAGTCTTGTATTTATATATTTATGTTTTAGTCAAAATCACAAGGGGTAAGCCTTGTATTTATATATTTATGTTTTAGTCAAAATCACAAGGGGTAAGCCTTGTATTTATATATATGTTTGTTTTAATCAAAATCACAAGGGGCAAGCCTTGTATTTATATGTTTATTTTAATCAAAATCACAAGAGGCAAGCCTTGTATTTACGTATGTATGTTTTGATCAAAATCACAAGGGGCAAGCCTTGTATTTACGTATGTATGTTTTGATCAAAATCACAAGGGGCAAGCCTTGTATTTACGTATGTATGTTTTGATCAAAATCACAAGGGGCAAGCCTTGTATTTCTATATTTTTGTTTGAATAAAAATCACAAGGGGTAAGCCTTGTATTTCTATATTTTTGTTTTAATCAAAATCACAAGGGGTAAGCCTTGTATTTATATATTTATGTTTTAAAAAATCACAAGGGGTAAGTCTTGTATTTATATATTTTTGTTTTAATCAAAATCACAAGGGGTAAGTCTTGTATTTATATATTTTTGTTTTAATCAAAATCACAAGGGGTAAGTCTTGTATTTATATATTTATGTTTTACTCAAAATCACAAGGGGTAAGCCTTGTATTTATATATTATTGTTTTAGTCAAAATCACAAGGGGTAAGGCTTGTATTTATATATTTATGTTTTAGTCAAAATCACAAGGGGTAAGTCTTGTATTTATATATTTATGTTTTAGTCAAAATCACAAGGGGTAAGCCTTGTATTTATATATTTATGTTTTAGTCAAAATCACAAGGGGTAAGCCTTGTATTTATATATTTATGTTTTAATCAAAATCACAAGGGGTAAGTCTTGTATTTATATATTTTTGTTTAAATCAAAATCACAAGGGGTAAGCCTTGTATTTATATATTTATGTTTTAATTAAAATCACAAGGGGTAAGCCTTGTATTTCTATATTTTTGTTTTAATCAAAATTAAGCCTTTGTATTTCTATATTTATGTTTTAGTCAAAATCACAAGGGGTAAGCCTTGTATTTATATATATTTATGTTTTAATTAAAATCACAAGGGGTAAGCCTTGTATTTCTATATTTTTGTTTTAATCAAAATCACAAGGGGCAAGCCTTGTATTTACGTATGTATGTTTTGATCAAAATCACAAGGGGCAAGCCTTGTATTTACGTATGTATGTTTTGATCAAAATCACAAGGGGCAAGCCTTGTATTTACGTATGTATGTTTTGATCAAAATCACAAGGGTGTGTGTGTGTCTTGTTTTTGGGTTGTGTCTTGGTGTCTTGGTGTCTTGGTGTCTTGGTGTCTTGGTGTCTTGGTGTCTTGGTGTCTTGGTGTCTTGGTGTCTTGGTGTCTTGGTGTCTTGGTGTCTTGGTGTCTTGGTGTCTTGGTGTCTTGGTGTCTTGGTGTCTTGGTGTCTTGGTGTCTTGGTGTCTTGGTGTCTTGGTGTCTTGGTGTCTTGGTGTCTTGGTGTCTTGGTGTCTTGGTGTCTTGGTGTCTTGGTGTCTTGGTGTCTTGGTGTCTTGGTGTCTTGGTGTCGTTGTGTCTTGGTGTCTTGGTGTCTTGGTGTCTTGGTGTCTTGGTGTCTTGGTGTCTTGGTGTCTTGGTGTCTTGGTGTCTTGGTGTCGGGTGTCTTGGTGTGGTGTCTTGGTGTCGTGGGGTCGTTGTGTCTTGGTGTGGTGGTGTCTTGGTGTCTTGGTGTCTTGGTGTCTTGGTGTCTTGGTGTCTTGGTGTCTTGGTGTCGTGGTGTCGTGGTGTCGTGGTGTCGTGGTGTCGTGGTGTCGTGGTGTCGTGGTGTCGTGGTGTCGTGGTGTCGTGGTGTCGTGGTGTCGTGGTGTCGTGGTGTCGTGGTGTCGTGGTGTCGTGGTGTCGTGGTGTCGTGGTGTCGTGGTGTCGTGGTGTCGTGGTGTCGTGGTGTCGTGGTGTCGTGGTGTCGTGGTGTCGGTCGTGGTGTCGGTGTCGTCGGGTGTCGTCGTGGTGTCGTGTCGTGTATCGTGTGTGTCGTGTGTGTGTGTTTTATCGTGGTGTCGTGGTGTCGTGGTTGGTTGTCCGTGGTTGTCCGTGGTTGTCCGTGGTTGTCCGTGGTTGTCCGTGGTTGTCCGTGGTTGTCCGTGGTTGTCCGTGGTTGTCCGTGGTTGTCCGTGGTTGTCCGTGGTTGTCCGTGGTTGTCCGTGGTTGTCCGTGGTTGTCCGTGGTTGTCCGTGGTTGTCCGTGGTTGTCCGTGGTTGTCCGTGGTTGTCCGTGGTTGTCCGTGGTTGTCCGTGGTTGTCCGTGGTTGTCCGTGGTTGTCCGTGGTTGTCCGTGGTTGTCCGTGGTTGTCCGTGGTTGTCCGTGGTTGTCCGTGGTTGGTTGTCCGTGGTTGGTTGTCCGTGGTTGGTTGTCCGTGGTTGGTTGTCCGTGGTTGTCTGTCCGTGGTTGCCCGTGGTTGTCCGTGGTTGTCCGTGGTTGTCCGTGGTTGTCCGTGGTTGTTGTCCGTGGTTGTCCGTGGTTGTCCGTGGTTGTTGTCCGTGGTTGTCCGTGGTTGTCCGTGGTTGTCCGTGGTTGTCCGTGGTTGGTTGTCCGTGGTTGGTTGTCCGTGGTTGTTTGTCCGTGGTTGTCCGTGGTTGTCCGTGGTTGTCTGTCCGTGGTTGCCCGTGGTTGCCCGTGGTTGTCCGTGGTTGTCTGTCCGTGGTTGTCCGTGGTTGTCCGTGGTTGTCTGTCCGTGGTGTCCGTGGTTGTCGAGTCCGTGGTTGTGTCCGTGGTTGTGGTTGTGGTTGTTGTTGACGACCAGTGTATTCTTCAATAGTTTCGATTTTTGTGATCTTTCGAAGGTCGTCATTGGTGTAGATGAGGTGGTGTTGTTGAACCTTGCTTTTTTGGTCTTATAACCCTCTTTGACCATCCGTCTGAGGAGCCGGGCTTGACTGGACTCGATCTTGTTGAGCTGGGCTTTGATGAGAGCCCAGGTTCAGTCATAAAGGGTAGGTATCTTGAAGTTACTTTTTAAGACGATTTCCTGTATTTATCTTTGTGTTTTTATACAAGAAAAGCCATTTTTTAAGCTGTCCATTCGTCGTTGCATTGTGCCTGTTTAACTAACGTTAGTTAGGCCTACGTGAACATACTTTGGACAGTAAACAACTCGCCACTTAAGGATAGGAATATTCAGTTGTTAAGGTTATGGCAATTTTTCAGTAGAAATTTTATGCCATATATTGTGTAATTTTCGTTTTTTCCAAAAATCTTCAGTTTGTGCACAAATTAAATAGTAGCCTAGTGATTGTTTACTGCACTTTTCCTTAATTGTTTACCCTTCTCAGATACAAATAAACTTACATAGACAATTATTTCACAGGAAAATGCATAATATTCATGACACAATACATGTACTTGTAGGTCCTGCTCCCTGAGGCCTCTCTCAGACATCTCTCACAATCACATGAAATTATATGAGTATATGAGACTCTGCAATTTCCTTAAATACCTTTCTCTTTTGATGTGAGTTTCGTGCGAGAATATTTCTTTAATTTATTACACATTGTCAAGAATAATTGTGTGCAATTTTGAAAACAAACCAATGCCCTTTTCAATTTCAATGGTCGATCCAGCTACTCTAAAATTATACACTATTTTCCCCATTCACATAAATTAGAACTTCTCTGAATTTTCAAATACTTTATTCCATGTACTTCCATAAAACTTAACTATTATTTTTTATAGCATGTTGACTCCGATGTATCATGGCTCAGACTCAGTTCCAGCCTACAGCACCCCGACACGGCGTTGACACCACATCCAAATGCAGTATCGTAACTGTTCAAGTCATCAACAATCTTCAGTTTCTAGGCTGCACGATGGTATGGTTTAACGTCTTACGTTAACAGATGGTTTGAGAAGGGGTCGTCATACCAATGATGAACATTTCATTTAGTTTTAATGGTTGTTTATTACCAAAAATTAAGATTTAGTATAATTTGTTATTATTTTTTGCTATAGCAGTACTGGCATTTCAGTCCAAGAGAAAGGGTGTATCTGATAACCACCTTTCCAATCCATATCAGTTAAACAACATTTATTTAAATCTAAGCCCTTACTCCTATTTTCAATCTTAAATCTTTTTTAGAAAGAGGACAGAAACATCTTGCAACTTAAGCTATGCAGAATGGATGCTGGGTGTGATTTTCGACATAATGAAGCACCAGTCGTCAGTCAATGGAATTGGTAATTTGGGCCCCTTATACTTTTATTGCTTGTTTGCCCCTCCCCTTCCCTAGTATAGTTCTTGGATTCTATAGTGCTGCAATGATAGACCAAAGTATAAGATAAAAAAATAAATGTGTTGGTTCATCACCAGTGGCAGTACATGCCATCACCAAGAACTTGTGGGGAGGGGGGGCAGACATTTTATTCCAAAATTACAGATTCTAATGACAACCCCTGAATGTCACCCATTCTGAACTGTCACTAAATCGTACATACAGAGCGTACATTTATTATAAATGCAGATTGATTCTGTTTTCTTGTCAACAAAGGATCATGGTTGGGTTCATTTATACTGAAGTCATTTCACTTGTTACATGTGTAAGACCATGTACACTCATTTCTAGATTGGTTACAAGTATGTTAAACAGGTCAACAAAGTGGTTTCAATTGATTGTGGGGGAGGGAAGTGTGTAACCACAAAAGTCAAGTCATGAAACCCAACAGACAGTTAAAATAAATATGTATTTCATTGCTTTATTAGCAATTTACAAGCACCCATGCAACTCTGATTATTTCAATGTCTAACAATTTATGTACAAAATGGCATCTGATCTTTAGGTTGTAATTCTGTAGTATGGATGCAGCTACAGACATTTTGCCAATCATGTGTACAACCTTGAAAATGTAAAAATCAATGTAGAATTTGTTTTCAAATTTTATAAATTATTTTTTAATTATTTGCAGTATAGGTGAAAACAAAGACAGTTTATAAGCATATCACAATAAGGAGATGCTTGATTACAGTGTCACTATCATTGTCAATTTATCATTAAATTGTTGTTATAAACTTAACCTGAAAGTTAAGTATATTATAAATAAAGATTACATTTATTTTTGTACAAGACTTAATACCAAGAGATAAATACCAATGTTGGCTTCATTTAAATCTAAAATTGAAAGGTTTTCCATAAACAAAGTGAAAAGGGCAACCAATTATCAGATTTGATCCAGTGGATATAATTACAAGGGGCTGGGGAAGATGGAAAGCACGGATGCAAGCTTTGTTCCAACTTTATCATGTCGTAGTTATAAGCTTGTTTTCTAATGAAAGGCTAATTAGCTGAAGGAAAGGAAAGGGGAAATATTTATATGCTCTTCCATGCTTCAGTGTCTTCAGTAACCCCCAACTCCCCCAAAAACAATTTAACCTGCTCTTTGAATTTGCAGCCAAGTTTAATCCATGCAGTCCCCTTCTACCCTAAATCAACTTTGTGACTTTATGCCCATAATAACGCTGAATAGGTTGATCTGGCTACCTACAACCCTGGCAAACTATTTTCATATGAGTGATTTTTAATGTTGATTTATCATCTAGCATGGTTTTTGAAAAGCATGTGTTGGGCTAGTGTCAATATTTAAAATAAAAAACATTGTGTTCCACGTCACACTTGTTAATTTCTAATTTATTGCTTAAATCTCACAACTTTTCCAAGTTCAACAGCCAATATCTCAAGAACTAAATGACCTATTAGAAAACAAAAAACACAATTGAATTGCTTACATTAATAGCTTGTAATTCTTGTGAAATGAGTTACCATAAATGCTTTGCCAATGGTCCAATTAGTGGCACACGAAGTAACGATTTTTACAAATTTTAAAAGGTCATATCTCATAGCTTCAATTTGATGTATAAGTTGACAAATTTGTTATTTTTTCATAATCATGAGGAAGTCATATATGACCTTCAAACCACCTAATGTGACCTTTACTTCCTGTCCAAACAGGAAGTTCAAATTCAACACATTTTAACGCACTATTGATGTCTTTTTGAATATGAAATTGATATTGTTATTATAAAAGATGATAAACCCTTGCACAATATGATATAATAATAATAATAATAATAATGTATAGATTTATATAGCGCACGTATCCACCAACTAAGTGGCGCTCAAGGCGCATTATATTATTATCCCTGCTCATAAGGCTCATAAGGCTCATAAATCATTCCTGAAACCATCTCAGCTCCCTGGGGAGTATACAGCTCAATTGCTGCCATTTCTAGCGCATATAGAGCAAACCATCTCTGCCTTCACAGGTACCCATTTAACCCCTGGGTGGAGAGAAGCAATTATGGTTAAGTGTCTTGCTCAAGGACACAGGTGTCACGGCCGGGGCTCGAACCCACACTCTGCTGCTGGCAACACCAGAACTTGAGTTCAGTGCGCTAGACCGCACGACAATCCACTCTACGTGCATTATACAACACACGGGACCTACGGCTTTACGTCCCATCCGAAGGACGAAGCAATTATGGTTAAGTACCTTGCTCAAGGACACAAGTGTCACGACCGGGGCTCGAACCCACACCCTGCTGCTGGCAACACCAGAACTTGAGTTCGGTGCGCTAGACCGCTCGGCCACGACACTCCACGATGATAATTTGATTGAACCGGAAGTTGACTCGAACACCGTGTGTTTGTTCTAACAAACACTTAAGCTCTAGTTAGGTGTTCGGGTATATGCCCGAAACACCTATTGTTTTTGTACGGTTTTCTTTCTTTTTTTTTTTTTTTACTTCTCCCCAATAACTGTTCGGTAACAAACACATACTTGCAAACTTCACATGAACTTGAAACTTGGCATGTACTTAGAACTTAACAAGTAGATGAAACACGAGTTGTGAGTGACCCCAATTTGACCTTACTTCCTGTCCAAACCGGAATTCAAAGTTTAATATTTAAAAAAAATCATCTCAACAACCACAAGAGGTAAATTCACATTTTTTGCACCATTGTATAGATTGTTAATTGTCAAAAAATATTTACAAAAAGGTGACCCCAATTTGACCTTACTTCCTGTCCAAACCGGAAGTCAAAGTTTAATATTTAAAAAAATCATATCTCAACAACCACAAGAGGTAAATTCACATTTTTGCACCATAGTATAGATTGTTAATTGTCAAAAAATATTTACAAAAAGGTGACCCCAATTTGACCTTACTTCCTGTTCAAACCGGAAGTCAAAGTTTAATATTTAAAAAATCATATCTCAACAACCACAAGAGGTAAATTCACAATTTTTGTACCATTGTACAGATCGTTAATTGTCAAAAAATATTTACAAAAAGGTGACCCCAATTTGACCGTACTTCCTGTCCAAACCGGAAGTCAAAGTTTAATATTTTAATAAATTATATCTCATCAACCACAAGAGGTAAATTGACATTTTTTGCACCATTGTACTGATCGTTAATTGTCCAAAAATATTTACAAAAAGGTGACCCAATTTGACATTTCTTCCTGTCCAAACCGGAAGTCAAATTGAATTTTTACTTCTCCCCCGCGACTGTCCGGTAACAAACACATACTTGCCAACTTCACATGAACTTGAAACTTGGCATGTACTTAGAACTTAACAAGTAGATGAAACACGAGTTGTGAGTGACCCCAGTTTGACCTTACTTCCTGTCCAAACCGGAAGTCAAAGTTTAATATTATTAATATTATTAATATTAGCTTCAAAATGTATGACTTTAAATAACTTACAAAATGGGTGAAACTGTTGCAGACCATTGTAAAGATCTGACATGGGTTCCGTTTGATCCGTAACTGTAAGATAAAGACAAACAATCATTTGTAGGCCTATTACACAAGTTTAAGAGGATTAGAACAAATATAAATAGTCTTGAGAGTTTGGGGGGTAGTACTAAATGCCCAGTGGTTTTAGTGGCGTAGCCGAAGGGGGGCTGCCTCACCCACTTGTTGGCAAAATAGTGTCTGTCGGTAAACTCACAAACTTGTTGGTATTTCTGAACTTCTGAACGTCCTGGGATTCAATCTGCATTTTGACATAATTTGTCGGTTCATTTGAGTTTTGTGTCAGTAAATTTAACCCCAAAAATTTTTGCACCCCCTCATTCTGAAAATCCTGGCTACGCCCCTCAATGGTTTACGGTAACATCGTTCATGTGAACACGAAGTATCTTGCTCGAGTATCAAGTTCCACGAGAAGAAAAGTTTGATTGAGGTTCTAAAGGGTTTGTACACTTTGGTAATTACCCAATTATAAAATTACTTAATTATAATCTAAAAACTTACTAGAAATGTATCCAAAATACGTCATTTGATCATGACCACATTAGAATGCAAACAAGCAAATCTCAATGCATTTTTATTTTACTATTTTCTCGTTAAAGGGGCAGTATCGTCACAATCAGAGCAGACTTTCAACAGGGCATGGAATCGGTGTCCAAGTTTAAGATGAACAGAGTGACTCAAAATGACTGGCTCCTTTATGCAGCAGCAACGGTTATAATCATGACCTTATCATGTGGGGTATTATTTTCAGTCACTGAGTTAATCTAAAACTAGCACTCTGATTCCATGCCCTGTTGGTCGTGACGATACTCTTCCTTTGAGGTGCAATGGAAATTGGGCGCGCAATTACATATACATATCAAGCCATCGTGTCAAGTTCCATTCAAGAAAATATTTTTCTTACCGATTTTGTTTGCAAACAAACACCAAGACAAACTGCGTACAACAAGTCTGAAATAACAGCAAACCCCATGCCAAATACACATAGCGTATTGTGTGTCACCGAGTCAATCTAAAACTAGCACTCTGTTTCCATGCCCTGTTGATCGTGACGATATTGTCCCTTTAATGACAACGAAATAAGCCGAAACTTTCAAGTTTGTTTTATATACATATATCCATTCTTATAAAGCATTTTTGCATTTATAGGAATCTTACCAAATGGTGTATACACCGTCTCAATAATTCAATATTTAACGACAGCTGCCCATGAATCACAAAATACAATACTAAAAACAAATGGCATTTGGGGGAGAAGGGGACGTGCGAGTCACCCAGCGTTATCTGAACAAAATAATGCATAATTAGTTTACGTGTATGCCAACTTACCTACTTGCCCAATGGCAAATAGCGACAGAAGCAACACACCAACAAGGCAATATGTGGCAGCCATTGTTCTTCAGCAGTATGTACTTGATATCAATGAAATGAAACAGATTAGGGCCTAGTCCTGGTGCGGTTAACTTGCTTTTGAAAGAGCAACTACACAACCCAGCAACAGCTACAAGGCTAGCAAGACGACTGGTGTGTGTACACGTATGAACGTATCGACCGAATGGTTTCCGTTCCCAAAGTGAAACCGCTTAATTGTGTATCATTATGATCACAAAGTATGAAGCATGAGTATGCAATAAATCGGTGCTGTGCAGTACCATGTAACGCTTCAAAAACCCTGGAAATTTCCATTGAGATTATTCAGTCAACCTTATTTACCAAGGACGTGGGATATGCTTTCACAATCATTTTCAGTTAACAAAATACTATTATATACATGTAAATGCATTTTTGAAGATCATGCGCAATAAATCATTCTAAACCGTACAGGCCCCTTCAAGGTTGTATAAACTTTTGCACGATACCCGATTGCAAAATTACAAAATTATTATCCATACAAACGTTTATGAAGTGAAGTTTGTTAAGGGGGAATGATCATCCTAAGAAATGATTCTGTCTCCTGAAGCAATTTCATTTTGGGAAAAGATAAATATATAAATGGTAGCACTTTTAAGACTAACTAAACTTAAAAATAGGCATAAGCTTTCGTAGCTACAGCTACTTCATCAGATGCAATGAAGAAGGACAAGGGAAATCAGAGTTATACAGTCTGGGAGGAGGTGGCAAACACTGACACCCAGATCATCGGACCCAATAATGTCCCATACACCATACACCATCAAGGGTTCATTCAGCTGTAACTCCTCCAATGTCATCTATGCCATGATCATTTGTACACGATGCCCTTCAGCTGTTTACATTGGACAGACAAGCCAGTCCCTACGGCAACGGATGAATAACCACAAGTTTGACATCAGGAATAGGGATGACCAGAAGCCTGTGGCTGAGCACATTAATCTACTTGGCCATTCACTTCAACACTTCACAGAAGCAGTTCTCAAACAGGGACCATTCAAAACCAAACTTCTAAGGGAAACAGCTGAACTGCATAGTGAACAAGGACTGAATAGAGACTCTGGCTTCATGTCCCAATATACAGATTAACTTCATGAGTCACCGCCACCTTTTGTTTGCCACCTCCTCCCAGACTATATTAACTCTGACTTCCCTTGTCCTTCATTGCATCTGATGAAGTAGCTGTAGCTACGAAAGCTTATGCCTATTTTTAAGTTTAGTTAGTGTTAAAAGTGCTACCATTTATATATTTATCTTATTCTACCTGACTAACACGGCTGCATACAGATCTATTTTGGGAAAAAGCATAAAAGGTACTGCAAGGTTCAGTGCCGTTGTTGACGGTCTCTTGTGAAGTTTCAAAAGTCCTTTGAGGTCGAAACTGCAATTATATCATAAAAGTGTTAACCAATTCAGATGAGATTTTCCACAGGTCAGCTTCCACAAAATAATGTCAAATTTTTCTTCATAAGGCCAAAAAGCCTCCTCTTTCTGGTCGCCTCAGACCCGCGTGTCGGCATTTTTAATTATTTTTTTTCCCCGCTATGAAACTATGTCCAATTGCAGCCAGAATTGCTGGATCAATTGGAATTCTGCCACATTGTGCTTTAAACAACTTAGGGATATGAACGTTTGCCCACCATACAGGAAATTTAGTCGGGTTTCAAAAACCGCGTGGTTGCAAAAAAAAAATAATAATAATAATAATTACCAAAACAAAAGCGCATCACTGCACCGATTTTGCAGCTGACCTAAACAGGAGACTTTTTTGCCTGAAGTATGGAAGCTTATGGTCGTTTTCAAGATATATGTACATACAGGGCTGTAGCGAGGGGGTCGGGGTGTGACACCCCCCCCCCCCCCGCACAAATAATTTTTTCTCAGTCTGGTCGTATTAGCGTTGTGTCGGTAAATTTACCAGCAAAAACATTTTGCACCCCCAACTCTGATGTCAGTCGGCAAATTGGCTCCACACCCCCCCCCCCCAAAGAAAATGCCTTCGCTACGCCCTTGTGTACATGTATACTCAAAGGCAATACTTGGTTACACTGGTAAAACTTCTTCCAAAAGTACCCTTGCTTTCTGTTAAGAAAGATACACAGATATAATTATGAATATACGTGAAATATGATCATCTTATCTGAAAGTTTTTTTTTAATATGATCCACGTCAGCTCTGGTCACACTGGCAACCAAGCAATTTAGTGAAAAATCATTTTCCAGACATTCTTGAAAAGTTACGGTATAAAGGAATTAGTACCTGCGACATATCCCTCCAATTTTTTCCCCAACAATAAAAATCGCTTGATGTGTTTTAATTTAGAAAGTGATTAGAAGGGGTGAACTAATTTGCCAGTGCAAATTTAGGAAAGAGTACGCTTTCCCAAAATTTGACATTCTTAAAAACAAATAAATAAAAATTGATGCATATTCACTATTGAACGCTACAACTTTCCCAGATTGGTTGCTTTATGTATCTAGCTTCAAAGAGAGTAAGCATACTCATAGAAGCAGTTTTGTCAACATTACCAATGCTGTACCTTCCCTTTAATGTATCTCTTGATTCAAAGAATACATACTCTTAGACGCAGTTTGGCCAACATTACCAATGCTGTACCTTCCCTTCAATGTATCTCTTGATTCAAAGAATACATACTCTTAGACGCAGTTTTGGCGGCATTACCTTAAAGAGAACATAAAACGTAAATACATTACAAGAAGTTAAGGTTTCACTTTTATTTTCACATCCTCTCTATAACAATATAAAACAATGCACTGTTGTGCAATCCTTTTGAACTTTATACCGAATCTAAAATTGAGAGATTGTAGAAACATTGTTCATCATAACCCGACTACGAAATAGGCCTCAATGTTTGCTTACGCATTCCACATACAATCAACATGAATATCACTTCTGAAACATGGAAACTCCTATATGAAAAACATATGGTAATTAAATATATATCTGCAGTATTGTAACAAGATATATTCCTCTTTGAAAACAGCTTTAACTTTGAATCATCTTGGTTTTATTTTTTTTTCCATTGTGAAAAAATACTGTAAACTTCTATTTGTTTTTTCACAAGTGTGTCTCATTTTCGCATCAACGATATTATAGGCTCTATCGTGATTATAAGAGCAATTTACACTAAAACGAAATATTTAATTCTTTACGTTTGATGTGTTTATTTAAGATTTTTACGCAATTTTTTCTCATATTAAGTGTGTGTGAAAATCTTTCTAATATTAAAGAAAACCTAGTTAACAGCCTTCTCGGTCTTCATTGAAGGCTGTTCCTCTCTCTAATCAGTCATCGTTGACGGGCTTCTTAGGGGTCATGGCTTGAATCAAGTTCACAATGTCTATCACTTCTGGAATGTCCTTGGGCTCAGAATCGATCATGACTGGTTTGGCGCAAACCATCATACAGGCTGTTACAGGGTCCTTTAATTTAAGGAAGAACGACAGTAACATTACAACTACGAGTTTCCAATTATGTATCAGTGACCAAAAATATGTGGCAGTGTTCACTCGTGTGAAAATGCGATTGATGAAATTTGGGAATAGGCCTATGTTTAGTTTTTTAGTGAACATTTTGTCCGGATGTTTGATTTCTCACAAATGTCTCACCACAGTAGAAGAGCCAAAAGTGATATTTCGATCATTTAATTTAGGGGAAAATGCAAATTGTGGGTTTAAATCGCTAAAAAAAAAGTGATACGGGACACAAAAAAACAACTTAGGCCTATGTGGGCCGATAAGGGTTTGACATATTTTAAAGGGAAAGATAGATAATGCGAAAATCGTTTCGTCCCGCTTACCAGATAGGTCTGGGCATATTCCTTGATCATTTCTGGGAGGGCTTTGACGACGTCAATGCACTCTGCATGGAGGGCGAAAGGTGCCCACTGACACACAGACTCCAAAATCTTCTCTATTCCATCCTGAAATGTCGAAAGTAACAAATTAACAAGTTTATTCAAAAAATTTATGCAGAATGCAGAGTCGTAGCCAAAGGTGATATGACGGGGTTGACCCCCCTCCCCAACAACAACACAAAGTCGACATTTAGAGCCTCAGCCGGCATGTAAACCAACAAGTGAGCTTCAGTCGGCATATCTCAAACCATTTGGGGAGGAAATTAACTGACGCCTACCCTCATGGGGTGTCGTGGCCGAGCGGTCTATCTTACCGGATTCAAGTTCTGGTGTTAGCAACATAATGTGGGTTCGAATCACGGCCGTGACACTTGTGTCCTTGAGCAAGACACTTAATCATAATTGCTTCTCTCCACCCAGGGGTTAAATGGTTACCTGTGAAGGCAGAGTTGGTTTGCTCTATATGCGCTAGAAATGGCAGCAATTGAGCTGTATACTCCCCAGGGAGCTGAGATGGTTTCAGGAATGATTTATGAGCCTTATGAGCAGGGATAATAATATAATGCGCCTTGAGCACCACTTAGTTGGTGGATACGTGCGCTATATAAATCCACACATTATTATTATTATTATCCTCAAATTTTTTCACGCCAGTGCGTACCATTGATCTCTATTCAATTAGAAAAATGAGTGACCGTGCCTAGAAGAAAGAACATACACACAATAAATATTTGTTAAACAAACCAAATCTTTTCACGAGTTATTCGCATATTATTTTACCGCATGAACAATTCCAGTGGATGATCCTATGGACCATCCCCTGGGCCAAAAAGTGGGGATATATCCCACCCCCGGATTTACGACCGTGGTCTTTAATGGAGTGTCCTACCTCTGTCTAAATTTAGTGGAAAAAAAGACTCACATACCAACGTTTGTGGGTTCATCGTGATGTTTTTCAGGAGTGAAACGACATTTTCACAGTATTGGCACATAAATTCACTCTTGCCAATGCTTCCAACTAAGAAAAAGAACGGGTAATATTAGGAGAATGAATAAATATTTATTACCGTTCACCATAAACTCAAATCTTAGTAAGTGTAATATAACCTTTCGTATGTTTATTGCCTATGTTGTTTGTTTTGTGTTTAAATTATTTTATTAACCCTTAGTTCATAATAACTTACTCATTGGACTGATGTTTTGCAGACCATTCATGAATGCCAACTTTGCTTCTTCCTTTTTATCCTCAACAACTGTATTAAAAAATTAAAAATTAAAATGAAATAAAAATAAATTATTGTATATAATATGCATAATATTAAAACATAGTTACATGCTGAAATTTATACTTGGTAAATTGTAACTACACTACAGCTAGTCTCGTCTCTAAGTTTCCCTCCCTTAGGGCGTGGCCCAAAATCAGGGGCACGTGCATTTCCCCGTTTATACCCACTAGATCTCCACTAGTAATGTGTTGATACCAATCCCATGGTAACCTTCGATTTCCTCAATTGTGGCGCTACGAGGCGGTGTTCTCTTCATGGTAGAGGTGGACCGGGGCCCATTTCCACAGAGCTGCTTAGCAGATAAAATTGTTTAGCAGATTTCTTTACATACCAGCCAAACTTTCATACTAAATGTATGCATTTTGGCTAGTCGTGTTTTATATTGCTCAGCAAAAAAATTTGCTAAAAAATTTCTTAGCAGCTCAATGAAATTTACCCCTAAACCCAAACAAGTACTTGTTTGCCCCGACCTTAGGTTGCTTCTCATGTCCCTCACTGTATTCCCTCATCCTTTAACCGACTCAACAAAATGTTAATCTCCAAAAATGATGTCAAAAAACTGAGCCCATGAAGTTTTTTTTAGTACACCCCACTCCCTAACCCCAATATACAATTTACATTCTTAAAGATGGACTACAACGAGAACTCTCACATTAAATTGACTATCGAACCTTGTTTATGTTGTGTTCAGGTAACAATTTATTGTTGTGGTCATGTTTCTCTTTATAATTTTGTTGCAATTTGACCGAAAAAATTAGACCCCGCTTTTTCGATTTTTGAAATTTCCCGCCCTGCACTGGTTCCCGACAAAGACCCATTGAAAATCCACTATAAAATCCACGATATAGTACCAGCGGACTTGTAAACCAGCGAAAAGGGATGACGTATTACCCATGAGCACTCGAGAGTAAACAGAAGACGCCATGTTACTTCCGTGTATATTATACATGCGTTTTCATGCGTCAGCAGAGGCATGAAGTTTTTTATGAAGCTTTTTTTCGACGTTGTGTAACAGTTATATAATGCCGACTTCATGTGTTGTTGGTGGATGCACTAGAAATAGTATTAAGAATCCAGAGACTCATTTTTTTCAATTTCCGCGGGATCCTGCGATATCAAAGGAATGGGTCAAGTTCGTGAATAATACACGAAAGGATTTCACCTTCATGCCAAAATTCCTGGATCCGCCCCTGCTGATATTTGCCTGTTTTTATCACTTTATCTGGCTCCCATGTATTTAATCTTTTATAATCTTTGCTATTGTTACTTTAAGTTATTTTATTATATTGTAGTGAAATGCTTACCCTAAATAAATCCGAGGGAAACTTCCTTCTCGAACGTAATATAAATTTAATATGTACACTAGTTGCTCGTTGTCCTTCAGCAGGAACCGTCACCGTGTAGGAATATACACTGCCAATTCAGCTCGGATTCCTGCTTCCAAACAACGAGATTGGTAATAAGAAGAGCTAGCACTTGTCACAATACTTGTTGCTGCTGCTTGCTAGTTCGAAGTGTCTGGAGTGCTTTTTCAGCCCCCAAATATAAAAGAAAAAGGAACAATGCACGCACTACTTGTGGATGCACTGATACAATAGATGAATGACTTAGGCATCTCCTGGCCTAGTCGTGGCAGAACTATTCATAATACAAAAGAAACTTCTGGTGGGGAATGCTAACGAAACACCTGGTGCTGGCATGTCCCTGGAATTTCACTACATCTAGTCCCCTTCTAGATCATAAATGCATAAAAAGTGAATTTAATCACATGCTTGAATTGGGTATTATTCGTCCTTCAAAAAGCCCATGGTCTTCACCTTTACACATGGTACCAAAAAAATCTGGTGACTGGAGACCTTGCGGCGATTATAGAGCTTTAAATAATGTTACTGTACCCGATAGATATCCAATTCCTCACATGCACGATTTTTCATCAACCTTGCACGGCAAAAAGATTTTTAGCAAAATAGATCTAGTAAAAGCTTACCATCAGATACCTATTGAGCCTGATGATATTCCTAAAACTGCAATTATTACACCTTTTGGCCTTTTTGAATTTGTTCGAATGCCTTTTGGTTTAAGGAATGCTGCTCAAACATTCCAGAGATTTATCGATCAAGTCTTACATGGTCTCGATTTTGTCTATGCCTATATTGATGATTTATTGTTAGCAAGTGAAAACGAACAACAACATCAATATCACCTCAGATTAGTTTTTGACCGTCTTTGTGAATTTGGGGTAGTGATTAATCCATGTAAATGTGAATTTCAAGTAACTAGCCTAGAGTTTTTAGGCCACCACATCGATAGTGAAGGTATTAAACCTCTGGAAAATAAGGTCCAAATTATTCAAGATTTTCCAGCACCAACCTCACTTCGTAAGTTACGTGAATTTTTGGGATTAGTAAATTTTTACCGACGTTAGTTGAACTAAATAAAAAAATATTCACGGACATTTTTTTAACAAGAATGATTCGATGTCTATTTGCTGCTGACTCCAGAGGACATAATTTCAATAAGTATTCAAAGTCAGCAGAATTTAAATTCAATGTTGATTTCATTTTGATACGTGGTGCTAAAATTTACAATCTTGTAGGTCCAGTAATTAGAAAACTTCAAACGTACAGTAATACGGACCGCGTAATTGTACGATTAGCAGCCGGTATTAATGATTTAACAACCTTTGTTTATGATTCTATACATGAGAGAAGAACACTTAAGTCTTCGAATCACACTGCTGATAGTTTGTTTGCTGAACTATTGAATTTTAAACAGGTGATTTTAGCTGCTAGACCAAATACTTTTGTTGTTTTTACAACAATACCAACAGCGTCTTTAGCCAAATTCCAAACGAGTAAAAAACTCGCAGTGCCAATTATCTCTGATGATGAGCTTGTAACTTATCAGCGTGATCTTGATGTTACCATTGATGCTATAAATACTCAAATTGTAAATCATAATCAGACTAAACAACATGAGGTGTCTATGAGAACCTTATTTTGGCACAACACAGTCAGAAAGACTGCAAAAAGAACTCGTCGTGGAAAAACCACACACGTTGTAAGAAATCACTTTGCTCACCTATATGATGGCTTACATGGTGATTCTAAACTGAAAGCAAAATGGTTTTCTCAAATGTATAAATCGTTTTCTTTTGACCACCAAAGTATCAAGTCTAACTAATTTTTCAGTTCTTTTGAGTTCTTTTGAGTACTTGAATGTAAATAACTATGGCCGAACCACTTGAGGGAGAAGTTAAACCCTTATCTGCGGTCAGCATTAAATTGCCACCATTTTGGCCTAAAGACCCTACAATTTGGTTTGTCCAAGTAGAGGCACAATTTCAAACTCGCCAAATAACTAGCCAAACTACTAAATTTGCTTATGTAGTGTCGTCACTTCAGCCAGAAATTGCTCAAGAAGTTAGGGATTTATTAATAAACCCTCCTTCAGTGAATCCATATGACAAATTAAAATCAGAGCTCATAAAACGAACTTCTGAATCTGAACAGAAAAGACTGCATCAGTTGTTAATTTCAGAGGAACTTGGTGATAAAAAACCATCACAACTTCTACGTCGTATGAAACAACTTCTTGGCCAAAATAAACTTGAAGACAGTATTTTGAGACAATTATTTCTTCAACGTTTACCCCAAAATGTACATTTAATTTTGGCATCTTCAAGTGACACCATTGATTTAGATCAATTGGCTATTATTGCAGACAAAATTGTAGAAGTGGCATCTCCACCTATGGTAGCAGCTTACTCTAAAGTAAACGAATCACCTAAATTTCATCACACTCTTGAAACACGTATAGATGAATTACAATCTCAGGTTAGCCAATTAACAACCTTAGTTCGGACACTGGCCACTGATAATATTTGATTGAAGACAGAATGACATGGCCTGTACACTTTTATTGTTATTCTATTCTTGTATTTTACAATTTATTGCCACTGTACACTCAGAACAAATTTTAAGTTTTATAGGCAGAAGTACATGAGATTTACCAACATGAGATTTACAATATTAGTCTTTGTCACACTTCTCCCTTTTGTGATGCAAAGCCAAAAAACCTAATTGAATTAGCTTTAATCCAAGAAAATCTGAACCTGCTCAGCAGTAGAGTTATGCTGATTGTAAGTTTTTTCCTAGGAAAAGAGCAGCAAGTGTGAAACGAATTTCAAAGGATTTCCAGTTCGGTTTAACAGAACAATGGCCAAGTTCCAAACAAGTATGTACAGGATTTTGATTAAGTTGTTTTCGTCATCAAGAGGCAACTTTTTTAATTTTGATATTTTAACCTCAAAAATAAACTCAATTGTTGGTTGCAAATACATACATATTTTGTCTTGTCATTTATTCGAAAGTACTAAGGTCTTGTAAAATTTTCAGTTCTTGGCATCTTTCTGCCATACCGAATTTGTAATGTTTTTACCATAGTGTATTGTTGGCAACATAAAACAAGTTTATTTCACATTAGTACTAAATTAATCAACTTCTCTCCCCCCCCCCCCCCCCCGAAAAGACACAAAATGAAATACACACAAGTTGATTCTGCCATTGATCATGGTTTATGAACGCACAAAATAATTTGTAACTCCCTCCAGATCATTATAACTAGGGAAGAATGTTACCAATTTAAAAAATAAAACAAAGCAAATCGGCCTAATCCAGTGGTGGATACGAAAATCCTTTGTACTGTCCATCAGGGTTTGGGAACGTCCTGCGGATTGCGTCCATTACACATGATGGCAGTGGCACCCGGTTGAAACGGCCAAGATAACCCCAACACCACCTCACCACTTGCCGATATGCAACATGGCGATATTTTCTGTAAAACAAAACAAAAAAATCAGACAAAATTATAAACATAAGATTTGTGATTTGCATGGTGGAGTATCGATATTGTTTACGTTAACACCATGTGAAACTGAAATGCTATAAAACTATAACCATACCAAAAGGCAATCATGATCAAAAGTAAACAATTACATACATGTAATGCATGTACAATAAGATATAGATGCACGTGGGTCAACCAAGGTCATATTCAGTTGTGTGCGGTTACTCTGAAGTAAACACCGGTGCTCATTCTGGTCAATCAAAAGTAATCTGCTTGATATGCAGATCATTCAAAACTGACATTGCTCTAAAATATTAATTGAAATTGATAGTACATTGGCTTTGTACATTCAGTCAACACTCAAATCACTTACTGGTCAAGCGTTCCTTCAACTGCATCTCTGCCATAGTATGCTCTGTACTGAAGATACGCTGTTGCAAGCACTCCTGGGTGGAGGCAGATCGCATCAAACCAATCATGGATGGTAAGGCACTGGTTGGGATCATCCACGTTGGTGTCCAGCTGCCGCATCATGTTCTGTCTTCTCAACTTCTTTGCAACATATACAGTTTGCGAGCAAAGGCTGAAGAACACAATGTCCACACGAACACCTATTACAAAAAAAACAAGTTTGGAAAATATAATTTTAGTAACTTTGTCATTGGGGTTGCACTACTTAAAAATTGATCTTGAAATACATCCCCCATGAACTGATCAAGGACAGGTACATCACGAAGGAATACATTTTTCCATGGGCAGATCAAACATTTTTATTGTGCAGGGGGCTACAACCTTTGATTTGAAGGGAAAGACTAAATGTCAATTATGCTTAAAGCATGATGGTAAAAGATCATGATTTTATTTGAATTTTGAGCAGTGGTTACTTTCCCATCATGTCTTCATAAATACTGGCTAATATTGCCAACAAATCATAAAACGCAAGACATAGTAATTACCCCAAAATTTCCACTGTACATGTACATGTATTGTACACATGTACATGTACTACTACATTATGTACCTTGGGTCTCCATCATGTTCGTTATGTTTTTTGTCAATTATAGCCTACAACTATTTTTGTACAGCAGAAAAGAATTGATCAAACGAAGCATCATTCAGTATTTCATTCATTAATCATTTTGTGGGCTTACCAGTCTGTGTTTAGCCGTCTATCATCAGGATTTGGTTCGTCGTCTTCGGCCTGACGATCACCGTCACCGGGCTGGTCAACTGCAGGCGCCGCAAGTGGCTCGAACCGGTATGGTTCAGCGCCACGTACTTCGACTTCTTCGTCATCGTCTTCGCCTTCTCTCTCGTCTGGGGAGCTCCCATCATCGCTAGAGCTGACATCACTATCCTCAGAAGTGCCTATATGAAACTCCTCTTCCTCATCTATACTGTGATCTTCCCAATATTCGCTGCTATCGGACATTTTCGCTGTTTTTCGGTCTAGAAGATGTCGCTTGTCCGCTGTTGTTCCGCATTGCATGTATGGTAAATGCATACAGTACACACGATCGACTGTTGTGTGTGGGGGTAACAAAGCGTCATGGGTGCTACGTCACACACGAAGTATGAATTATTCATGAGTTGAGGGCTTTTGGTGAAACTGGGCTTTTCTGGGTCGTAGAACGCCGATCAAATTGATTTTTTTTTTTGCATGAAGGAACAAGTTTTATTAAATAATAATAATATGTTAGTAATCATTACACATTTCTCTAACGAAAACAGCAACACAGCACTTTTCATTATTCCGTTGTAGTCAATCTTTAAAAACTCTTCTGGTGTGGATCCAAAATTTCAAGATGGCATAATTCCAATTAGAGGTGGACCACAAACAAAAAGAATGGTAAATAACAAGAACCCGTACAAACATGTTTAATAATATAATTACACTCAAAAAAAAACAAGTGCGGGAAAATATGTAGAATAAAACCAACATTTTTCTTTCTAAATATGACAAATATCACAGATTTTCCTTGAAAAGATGAAAGCGGACACACTAAAGGAGAGGAAAATGTAGTCAGGTGAGAATTGGAAACAAACTTTTGGGAGATTTTGAGCAATGAATGTACATCCAGTGAGATGTTGGCCATTTTGTCCTCTGCCAAAAACACATTTTAAGACATTGTGCACAAGTGTCGTGACATTCTTTCCCCATGTGTCGTTTTCTCTTTTGGCATTTGAGTTATGTCGGGCCCTAGGTTGCGGTGCCGCCATTATGAATAACTATTATGATGGGTGCGGCTTCCCGCTTGAAAAAGTCACTCTAGACTGAACTTACCTTCTTGCCCGCTGACAACAAGGGCCAAGAGAAGCACACCAACGACATAATATGGGGTAGCCATTGTCTGTAGAGAATTGACGGGGAGAATTTAACTTCAACAAGGAGACGTTTAAGAGAGTCTTCGAAGATGCTGTCTCACCGAATGACCCGTGCCACAATGACGGTGTATCTCAAATCAAACCGGGCCCAGTGACAATCACTAGCTGCACCTCGCCGAAAACCTATTTGTCCAAATTGTCCGAAGGAACAATAAAATCGATTTTCTCCAACTTATGTAACAAATTCGTTTATGTAATGAATATGCATAAGGTAAATTACCATACTTGTGCAACAAACAAGTGCACACCTGTATTAGATTCAGTCAACTATACACTTGTTTTAGAAAGTAAGTTTTAACTGTCCACTCCCCGTGTTACAGTCGAGATGATCATGACCAAACCAAAGCTGAGAAAAGGTCGCCAAAAGCAAGCGGCCATTATGTACCTTCCAACCTTTTATGTTTGGGTACAATACAATGTTTACTTAATTATCTAAATGTGTACTTGGTGAAAGTACCAGTCATCCTGATAAATTACTTCGTCTGAATGTTTTTATCCTCGAGGAAACAGGATAACGATTTTTTTTTTTTTTTTAATCACAAATTTTAAATTTTTCTTTGTAATCACAAGGAGCAACTCAATCATTTCCAGAAAAATGTCAGTGGAAATGTTCATAGGGTGGTTTTTCATGAAGTTAATTGCCATTAACCAATTTTGGGGTTATGTGATCCCAGAGGAGGATTGAGGACATGTCCCACAAATATTGGGGTCAATGTTCCTAACCTTGTTATCTGCCCACCCTTTAGCCGCCTAAGACTATGCTCAGACCATGATCAGCCAACTTATCTAAAATTTATAAAGGCTTCAGTAGAGCCAGTATGAAGCGTAATATGTATCAGGTTTATTATTTTAGATTTATTTATTTCCACAGTATTAAACCAAATAAAGTTAATCACAGAAAGTTACATGTAAATGAAATATATAAAGATGTGAATAAAGTAAATGTGATACTGCAGAGGGATCCATTAAGAAGCAAAGCTTGTAGACAATGGTCCCTATAAAGCATGCACGTGCATTGAGCCTATAGAAAAAGAAATAAAAGAGAGCATACCATTGGGAGAACAAAATAACAGGACTCAATGCACATGTTGCTTACAAAAACTAATTTAAACATACAGATATGAACAAACAAAAACAGACAAGTACCTAGGGGCATGGACTACACAATACCATAGGCCAGCGAACTGGATTTAAAATAAACAATTGCATTAGAGATTCAGCGAAAAGCTTCCAACATAATGGATTTATATATACGCTTAAAAGTAGAAATGTTTTTTGAGGATTTATGTCTGCCAGTAAATGAGTTCCAAAGCATGGGTCCCTCGTGTTTATTAACCGTTTTATGGGCAAGGGGTCGAAATTGCAACTAGCCCCAGGCTAATGGATTAAAACCCTCCTACTATAGCTGCAGTGGGAAGTTGCTCTAGAGGTTAAAATCAGTCAAATCAACTGCCTGTTTTGACTGTTGACCCAAATGTGCACACTGGGGCATTTTTGACTGGTTTTTATTGTTATTTTGACCACCCTGAACAATACCAGATAATGCTTTTACCAGTCAAAACGGTCGACTTACTACACGTAAGGTTCGACATCGTTTGACTTTTAAATGCAGTAGATATACCTTGGCAAGTATATCAACATTTTGACTGACTTTGACCCTTGTAATAGGACTATAACTGTTAGGTTTCATAGTCCGGGGGCTTGCAGTCCAAAATATGAAACACGTCTACACAATTTAAACGAGACTTCAATTATTTTGTGCTTATGGTGTGAGGCAGTTTTTTGGCAGGGTAAAGAATAACTCGCGGTATGAACTCGCTAGAATGAGTTCAAATATTGTTGAACTTATTTCGAAGCTCTATTTTGAGACATTAAAATACACATGACCTTAGAACAATAATTGTTTTGTTTTGTTTTAATTTATTCACACTGTTTGTACTGTTGCTATAAATGACCATTCAAAGGGCTACTCAAAACTAAGGACCAGGAAGACTAGTACAATTCGGTTGTTACTGACAGTGGCGTAAAAAGTGAGGGATGATATTGAAATGTTCCCATTAGATTTCTACACGTTTTTCAACCGAGGACCCACTGTTCCCTTTTGTTATAAGTCTTCGTTTTACACCATCAGATACACTCACACACACCCTTACGGATCAGGTTTGTGGGGCTCCACCATTGTCCCCATTCAGAAAGTACCCCACAAGTCACCTGTGAGCCCACACACACACCAAAAAAACACTGCTTTAAACTTTTACTTTATGTACCATTTCTCTTCTCCAGTGTCGTCACAATCAACATGGTATGGAATCAGAGTGCTAGTTTTAGATTAACTCAGTGACTGAAAATAATACCTACATAATAAGGTCATATTACCATTGTTGCTGCATAATTGAGCCAGTTATTTTCAGTCACTGTGTTTATCTTAAACTAGGACACCGATTCCATGCCGTTAAAAGTCTGCTCCGACCGTGACGAAAACAGACTTTCACAAAAGAAATCATATTCATGGTTACCTCAACAAGTTTACTGACTAGAAAACAATCACTCGGCTAAAAAGAAAACACAACAGTTCAGAGAAGTGACTTGAGAAAAGACCAGCATTTTAATTAACTTTAATGCACAAACAAACCATTATGTTGCATCAGTTCTTGTTATGACATCACAGATGTGCTCATGAATATGCAATTTATCATTAGCATCTGCAAAGAATTGCCCATAAAAGGTATTGAAAGGCAAAAGAAATTAGCATTAAAATGGAAGCAACGTGAATGTCAACATAATTGCACAAGACCAAACCACTTTGCTCGCATAGAAAAATGCTGCATAAACGGCTTTTCAAAATTCAAGAATTGCTAATCAAAATAATTATTACATACGCACTCAAATAGTTGTTTAAAAATGTATGCAAAATTTGTGAACAAAATCTTTCTTTGCTCATTGTGGTTTCAAGGTAAAAAAAAAATCCTAAACCCCACCCCCCCCCCAATAACTGGCACAAAAAGTGCAACAAAAAGTGTCCTGAAGTCTGAAGCCTGCTGAATGAAACAAGAACCATCAGCAAGAACAAAAGATCTTTTGTCCTTTGCTCACTGAAACAAGATCAAACAACATTTTGCATTTGTCGCAATGCATTCTGTTGTGTTTAGCATGGTTAGGGTTGAAGTCAAGTATCTTCCTCCAAATGATGTACACTTGAAATGATCATCAGGATTTCATCCATCTTCAATTTGTACTACAACAAATAAGGCTGTGGCGGGTATCGGGGTACTGGATACCCAACCGAAACTGTCATTACCTGGTTCACTTTTTAGGTTCCAATTACCCGTAAACGACTTTGGAAAATTTTGACTGAACATTTAAGCCACACAAATGGAAATCTCCAATTTTTTTGTTAATATTTTTTGTGTGGGAAATGGGGATGCTACGAGTCGTTTTTAATATAGAAGCGGGAAATTATTACAGTAAGTCCCAGGGCTGTGCCGGGTATCCGGATACCCGACCGAAACGGTTATTACCCGGTTCCATTTTTCGGTTCCAATTACCCGTAAACGACTTTTTAAAATTCGGACTTAACATTTGAGCGGTGTAAACAGAAATCTGTAACTCTTGAACAATGCACTTGTACAGACAATTATCTTTAAATTCAAGAGATTACACTCCAATAAAGAAAAGATCGATAGTATGGTATCCTCTATTATAAAAGTCAATTTGTTACCATTTACAGTACATGTATTTGTACACCACCGGAGGCATGTTTTCAACAAAAATTAAAACGGGTATCCGAAGTTTCCTGATTTCGGGTATCCGGTTCCAAAAATTTTCCGAAAGCGCACAGCCCTAGTAAGTCCACATTTATTATGATTCTAATAAAACAAGAGAATCTTGTGATCATAATGGTTATTTTATACATTTGGGAGTATTTATGTGTCTTTACAAAATTGTTTTCTAAGGGTACCCGGGTATCCGAAGATTTCCAATTTTGGGTATTCAGTTCCTTAAATAACCAAAAACGCACAACCTTAACGACAAGTGAGATTGTTCAAGATTATGATAAGAATGGTGTGATGTTTCCAGAAGGATGCTCTGCCGAATGCATAATTCAGATTACGATTTGCATTGGAGCTTATCACCAGGACTGGAAAACGGTATGTATCTTAACAGATCCAAGGTCAGGCACACTCGGGTCTACAGAGCCACATGACGACCCATCGCAACAGTCAGTCGTTGTCTCCACCATCTGTCCAACCTACGAGGGCAGGCTCCGTGTACATTATACATGAGTTCCTTACTCATTGCATTCTGTACTTCTACAGTCTGTGCTCAATTCAAGACAGTGAATGTGTTCTCATCCATGAGATCATCGATTTTGTTCTGTAGTACGTCCACTATTTCTGAATCGATGAACAAATGCGTGTCATCGAGATCTACCAGTATGAATTTGCGGCCAAGTTTCTGCGTCTCATCCATGTGGAGCAGGAACTGTTTCATGGCTGGGTCACTGCAGAAGAAAAATATTGTGAAGTAAAATAATAAGGCAATCAACGGCCTTTGGTAAATATTTATTGATAGAATTTATAGATAAAGTTCAGGCCTACTCGCTACTCAGCGGCGGTGCCTTTGTGTGTCTGCAAGATAAAGGGTTAACATGGTGCATAAATTAGGAAAGTTTTCGGAAGCACCATGTAACAAATCTCTAAAGTAGAGGTGTTGGCTCTGAGAAGAGCCGGTTTTGTTTTCTAAATTTAAACGTTTCGGCAAGTATGCTCTGGCCGTCGTCAGGAGAATGGAGAGATGTGGAGAGTGGTGTCTTAAGAGAACAAAACCGGCTCTTCTCAGAGCCAACACCTCTACTTTAGAGATTTGTTACATGGTGCTTCCGAAAACTTTCCTAATTACCATTTCGCACCATGCAAAGCCTATATGGTGCATAAAATTAATATATATTATTATATTTGGCACACATGATTTGTTTTTATTATTAGGTATGTTAATTACGGGTATCATATATAAGCGTAACACTAACAGCAGTGTGTAATATGGGTAGAATGTCGTATCCGACCGCCACTTTTTTCTCATTCAATATAACCAATAATATAATCTTACCTACCCAGTAAGGTGGAGAACATATGGATGATGATGGACATATACTTCAAATTATTCCAGGATATTTATTTCATGAAAAATCAGACATTTTTGGTATACGATGACTTCCTCAGTCATGTCAGTCTGATCTTGTCAACTCCCCCATTAGTGACCAACACGGTCATTGTACATGCGCAGTGGCAACTATAATAGGATCCTTCTATTTTCTGAAGGATTTTTTTAGAAGGGAAATAAAGTCCAAAAACCATCATAAAAGCAGATTTTAAAGATGGTTTTCGCTTTCCGTACCTCAAAAAAATTCGATCGAATCATTTTTTAACTGCTTTGTGGTTGCAAAAAACTTTCAAAAGACCCTTAAAAAGTGGCCGTTGGATACGACATTCTTTCCTGTAATATTATTGGTTTATTCATTGAGGAATCCGTTTATTGTATTTGTAGTATGGATGAAGTTACACTAACGTTAGTTACTAAATAAATAGAGAAAATGTTCCAAACAGTTAGCCTCAATAGATCTTATGCATATGATGTCACAAACTGAATATCGCCCTCTATCAGAGGCTAGAGAAGGTCACTCATTGGTTCATGTATGCGCACTGTGCGTAGCCTCTGATTAGGCAGATTCACGCAAACTGCCGATGGTGGCGCTATTTTTCATATCCTTTTTTTCTGTCGAAGTTGTGACCCACCGAAAGTTCGTTGACGCGCCCGATAGTACGTGTGAAAATGCATAGGCGCAATATCGCTAGCGCCTGGTTACGCTGATGACGCATGAGGCTTCAATGTTTTCCTGGACGCCATTTTTATGAGCACTAAATTATGCAGTCGATAAAAAAAATCAGCAACGGGAAACCTTTCGTTATGGAAATACAGTCAACTGAATTTCGGTAAGTTTTTACGATTTTCTTGTCCAACTTTCATGGTAAAATTCTAATATAAAGGGTAGTCTACGGATGTAGTCACTTCTAATGTCGATAAATGGATACTACACATCGTGGTTATCTTAATTGGTCAGTCGATGCCAACTGTAACGTTGACACAAAAACAGTGCAACTTGCGGAAAATGACCCGACGGCAAATAAAAATTAAAAAATCACCGCTATCGGCGATTTGACATGCTGAATAGGGGTGTCACGCATGCTGAATTGGGGTGTCACACACGGGTGGATTTTCGGTCAAATTCGGTCACAACTTTTCAAATGAAACTGGATCTTATAAATGACTAAATATTTAAATCAACAAAAATTCGTAACTTTGCATAGGGTTAACCTATCAATCATGACCATTGACCCCTCATTTTCTTTCTAATTTTTTGCTCTATCCAGTGATATGACATTTAAAAGCATTGAAGCAACTTCAAATTTTCATGAAACTGCCTACTCTGATACTGTGATAGAGGGCGACCTTCCGTTTGCGACGTCATATGCATAACTTAAGGTCTATACTAATAGTAATACTTATTACTAAAGCCGAGGGCAGGCCTACCGTAAACTAACAGTAACACAGTATTCCAAAACTGTGGTGACTGCGGTAACAGATACTGTACAACAACAACTGTACAAGATAATCAAAGTTTAAAATATACCAATTTACAACAACCGTGTAACTTACCACTCGACCAAAACACCTTTGATTACATTCACCATTTTCAGTTATTTATTGAGGTTTTTCAGCAACCCAACCAACCTACGGGAGTACGGTACGACTTGTTCACTTGTCAATCTAGTAGTAGTACTACCGGTAACCCCCCGGCCCCGTAGTCGTAACCATTCTCACATTCATGTAGTCGATTCATAAGGGGTACCAGACTTAATTGGTACCCAGACGAGTAATGCTAAATATAACGTGAACATTTCTAAAGGTCACGGATACCAGATTTACGCAACCGTAGTCTCTCCTCCATTCGAAATATGATTGGAGAACAAGACAGTGGACTATTATGAAGTAAATCTTGAAAGGATTATTTGCAAAATTAATATAAAGATATATCCTCAATTTACCCTAAATGACGCACCTGAGGTTATATCAATTGGACAGTAACAAATGAAATTACCAGTTTGATGTTTCAGTTTGTTTCAGTGAAGGATTCTCTTGTAAAATGCTGAATTTCAATGCGTGATCATATGCGTGTACGTCTTGCGCGCCGATTTTTGAGACGCACAGAATTGTGGTCATCAAAAAATTGATGTTGGTATAATGACTCACCCCCAAACTGTGAAAGTTTATGGGGGCACAGAATATGTACCCAAAAAGAAAAACAGTTGAATCATGCTTCATCTTATTCCAGATGGTTGTAAAATTGTTTTTAATCTTGAAAATAAAAAGATTTTTAAAGATTTTTTAAATAACACGGTATAAAAGCTTTCAAAACTTTTAATCAGTATTCTTGAAAGACCAATAAAATAGAAAGTGGTTAAAATTTTTGCAAAAAGTATTTTATAACATTGAAATGTGTAAAAAATGCTGCTAACATTTTGTCAAATAAAAGATTTCTTTTCATAACCACGATATTAATGTTTCAATTAATAATTTTCCACTACCGACAAAGTAAACACCAACGAATTAAGTAGTCTTCGTTCGTTTCTTCTATAAGGAATATGTCCATTTTGAGGATCAGTATTTCTTTGAAAAATCATATTGTTTGGTTTCCAGACAACAGCTCGTTGACAGCATAGAAGAATAAAATCACAGATGTTCATGAAATAAATTGAGGTCATGTACATCCCTTAATATTTGTATCTAGTAAAGTGTGTCCTCTATCATCTTTTAAAGGAAATCTGTAATATTTTGTCATATTTGGACAGAAAAATGGCGGTTGTAGATTGTAACGGGGGAGGGGAAGCGTGTAACGAGGTATATTATTTAGTGGGTTTCTTGTGGTAGGATGGCCTTAGTAGAGGTGCTGGTCACCTGTTCTATCTTACCACTCACTGGCTTTGTTGGTGGGGGATGGGGTGTAACGAGGTATATTATTTAGTGGGTTTCTTGTGGTAGGATGGCCTTGTGGGGTGCCATGGTCGAGCGGTTTAGTGCATCGGTTTGTGTTCTGATGGCTGAGTCGTCAGAGTGTGTGGGTTCGAAGCCTTGCCGCAACCATGGTGCTTGTGTCCTTGAGCAAGACACTTTACCATGCTGCGAGGGCCGAATTGAACCCAGCCACTGGGGATGTACAAGCCAGTGCATGCTTAGTGCCGGTCCCAAGCCCGGATAAATAAATGGGAGGGTTGCGTCAGGAAGGGCATCCGGCGTAAAGCATATGCCAAATCAAATATGCGGATCATGATCCGCTGTGGCGACCCCTAACGGGAGCAGCCGAAAGAGGACAACAACTTGTGGGAGGATGGCCTTAGTAGAGGTGCTGGTCACCTGTTCTATCTTACCACTCACTGGCTTTGTTTAAAATGAATTTTTGTGTATTTTTTCTCTTTAGGGTTTTGGTTTTATATTTAATTGATGTAATTTGATTGCCAGTGTAAAATGTAATAAAATAAATAAATAAATAAAATGAATTTCAACCCTCTAGTTTAAAAAAAAAAATATCACAAAACTAACATTAAACAAATAATAATAATGAACACTTAGTAAAGCGCTGGTATGCGCCAAGTATGACGCTCATGACATATAAATACAATGTAAATTAAACAGAAAATTTGAGGGGTAACTTGAATGATGATTGGGGTTGGTGAAGTTGAAATGGAAGATTGTTCCAAAGTTCACTAACCCTAACTCCCTAAGCATTGTTACTGAACAATAAAAATCCTTCAAAATCCTCCAACTGCTTTTGTTGTCTAGGTAGTTAGGGCTAAGGAGCAGCATTTAAGAAAGAACGGTGACCCCAGGAATGATTATGTGCGGAATGATGCGAAAGTTTCATCACTAATGGTGCTCACGTTTTCTATAAAATGACGAAAACTTGGGTTTTTTTCTTCTAAAAAGGATTTTTCCCCCAAATTAATCAACGTATTATAATGATTACAATTTCCTTTTTTCTCAAATGTGAAACACTTCACACGGGTATTTCTTGGGATAACTGATACTAACTTGTATTTAGTTAGTTTTTAGATAATTAGAGTAAATTTTTTGATAATTATTACCAATAACGACATATGCAGAGGAGGTTTTTTTTTCAGAAACGAAACCATTACGAACTCAGTGTTCGTTGTTTTTTTAATAGGCCGATCAGAAACTGACTATAGGTCCTATTTAGATAATGACCAGCGCCCCCTGTTGGCACTCCATTCTAAATTATTTGGCATTGTTTATATAAATAGGAGATGAGCGACAGGCAAGTTAAAGGGAAGGTACAGCATTCGTATTATAGGTTAGCTTGAAAACTAACCTATGAAAATTGTGTCACAATAAGTAGCTAAATGTGGGCAGGGGGCGCCCTCCCCTTATTGGCAAAAAGTGTGTGTTTGTCAGTCACTTCACAAACTTGGTATTTGATATTTCTGATTGGCATAATTTGATGGTTCATTTGAGTGTTATGTCGGAAAATTTACAACCAAAAATTATTTATAGGTGCAATAAAGAGGAGGACAAGAACTAGGACGTTGGCATAAACGGTGCCATGACAGCGAAGACGAACCAGGGCCATCGCACCAAATCAACAGGTGGGATATCGACTACCACTCTAGAGAAGACGGTCTCGCTCGGCACAAGTTTCCCTCCAATCGACAAGAAGCGGAGAGAGGTGGGACATCGCGGGTCCTTCGCAGAATGCCCCTGTGGAGGAGGACAGTGACAGTTCAGACGACCCCCACCCCTCCCCCAATTTAGCGAAGAGAGTGGAGACGACGGTTTCAGTGAAGTGTACGAGTTGGACGACGAGTTCAACGATTCACCCGAAGAGTCTTCCCGGCGGGAAACTCAATGCTTTTTTTGTAGACCCTATTTCTGTGAAGAATGTTTGAAGGGGTATCAGAACCAGGCCAGGCGTCTCACAAGTGCGAGAAAAAGTGTCGTTGTTGCTTTGTCCTGAATGTCCCTTTTGTAAATAAGTAGGTGCACTGTAACGATTGCAACTGGTATTGCATGAGTAGTTTATGTTTTGACAAACCTAAAGGAGATGACCCCCGTGAAGACCATGTTAAGAAAGGAAAGGTAGGGGGAAATCAACTTGTTCCGAGATAACAAAGTGTAAATATGGGAAGACAATTGACAGTGAAGGTCGGAACGGTAAAAAAAAAAACTCACCAGTGTGGTGTCTGCTGTGATTACCAACCGGCGAATCACTTATGCAATATTTATAAGACAAATTGTTAAAGTCCAGGTTACCCCCGTTCAACTGAGAGGGGGTGGATGGTGAGGAGGGGGTGTATGGTGAGGAGGGGTGGATGGAGGGGGTGGATGGTGAGGAGGGGTAGATGGTGAGGAGGGGTAGATGGTGAGGAGGGGTGGATGGTGAGGAAGACTTGACTCAGAGGTGGTGGTGATGAGAGTTGGAGGAGGCAGAGGGGGAGAGAGAACCATGTGCCGTGGAGGGTGATGGTAATGATGACAGTCAGCATCATCATTTTGTTTCCTATGATTTCGAGTGTAGCCAAGGCAATGAGATTGGCACCAATCCGCTTGGTTCTGTGTACACATGCTAGGTCAAAGGTCAAAGGTCAACTTGCCCTATACTACCCAAGGTCAAATTGCCCTATACCAACCTGTACTATACTACTCATGTCATATCCATCCACTACATCCAGAACCTCTTTACATTGTGTGATATTACAGTCTGTATAAGTTTCTTCAAGAACATGGATTATGTGTAATGATATGGTCAGTGATTTAATCAAACAGACAGAGAGAGATCAATTACATCAAGGGTAGTTACCAATAACCCCTCCCCCCCCCCCCCCCCACCCCCACAATTTAAAAAAAAGTAGTGATGACAAAGGTTCATATAGAATGTAATGAGCCACTGGCTAGCCTGAATGACAGTTTAATTTCTTTACAAATAATACAGTTATGATTTCTGAAATTACATCAATACAAAACATAAATTACAGTGGATTTTACTCACACAAAATCTTCAATCAACCTGGGCCTAAATATAAACCACACTACCAGCCAAAATCCATACATTTTGTATGAAAGTTTGGCTGGTAACCAAAGAAATCCGCTAAGCAAATTATTCTGATAAGCAATCTTATTTGCCAAGCAGCTCCATAAATTTGGCTCTTATTTGTAATTCATTCTATTGACATCGGTTATTGTAGTCCTGTTATTCAAATTCTATGTAAGAAAGTACAAAAGACGATGTGACCTGTGATGTTACGCCTTAACCAAAACAGGACGTTTCTGCCTGGTGGTATGTGTACGCATTCTGTTTTGGTTTAAGCGTAATGTCACAGGTCACTTCATATATAGACGATGCATTAATCTCTATCATATTGATGGTGGAGATCAATGAGACGATGTGACCTGTCACGTCTAAACCAAAACAGGATGCGCGCGCAAACCGCCGGGCAGAAAACGTGACCGCACCACAATTTTGCAACTAAAGGTCACATTGTCTAAAAGCTAACAGGATAACTGCAGAAGCCCCAGATGGCTACCCGTGATCAACAACCACTTATATTAATTCCCTTGAAAACATGTACACTGGCATAAATCGATTTTAAAGTCACACACTTTTTATTACAAGAAGCCGATAATGTCATTATACAAATTATGAACAGAATGTAGACTTCAACTTTTTTTCATGCATGCAAAAAGTTCTGTAGATGACCAGAGTAGGGTTGAAGGGGGTCGTTGTCACCCAGGGTAATCCCCAATGGTACCCAGGGTAATCCCCAATGGTACCCAGGGTAATCCCCAATGGTACCCAGGGTAATCCCCAATGGTACCCAGTCCTATAATAAGCTAACCTCAACTACCCCAAATCCTCCAATATCCTTCTCCTGGTTTTGCCTGATTTTGATGGATTCAGTACTCCACAGTATAGCCCAGCGAATAGAGCATGTAGCCATGTATACCAAATCCATCAAACTCCACCGGCTGCCTGTGTTGGATTCAGGACTGTGTATAGCCAAGCCTGGGATGCTTTCCATTTGCTACTGTACCAAGTCCAAAAAACTGCTTCCAGTTTTTCGGTAGATAATATTTGTACATGGATGTCTTTTTGCCATTGCTCTCTCTGTCGGCGTAATTAATTTGTTGCTTAACCCTAACTCCCTAAGCATTGTTACTGAACAATAAAAATCCTTCAAAATCCTCCAACTGCTTTTGTTGTCTAGGGAGTTAGGGTTAATGTTGTCTTTTCCGTCCTAACTTGCTTCAGCGGCCCTCCAGTGGTGTAACAGGGGCGGGGGGATGGGGGGGTGGTGTAACGAGGTATAAAATACATAAGACTAATTGCGGTGACACCATGTGAAATTCTCAATTGAGTAGTAATTAGTTCTGAAAAGAACTGGAGGTTCTGGAGTTGTAACCTCCAGTTCTTTTCAGAACTAATTACTACTCAATTGAGAATTTCACATGGTGTCACCACAATTAGTTTCCTTTTCACCATGCAGAGGTATAAAATGTTCAGTGGGTTTCTTGTGGTAGGATGGCCTTGTAGAGGTGCCGGTCACCTGTTCTATCTTACCACTCACTGGCTTTGTTTGAAATGAATTTTTGTGTATTTTTTTTGTTTTTTAGGGTTTTGGTTTTATATTTAATTGATGTAATCTGATTGCCAGTGTAAAATGTAATAAAATAAATAAATAAAATAATTGGGGTACCTTTGTACTGCATGTTGATGGAGTTTGGAGCACTTGGGTTGGTTTCTTGCAAACATGCCTTGGTACCATTGGGGAATACCCTAGGTGACAACAACCCCTTCAGCCAAAGTAGGCAGCAGCAGTTGATGTTATTATTATACTAATTAACTTCTGGTAATGAAACTAAAGATCAATCCTGAACATTGATATTCTAATTAGCTTATTTAAGCCAATCAACCATTTCAAAATTAGGAAATGATGTATGTATTTATATGAATGCAAGTTTGTATGTGTCATTCAACAAATAATAAACTAATTATATTTTCCTTAATAATTAGTATAAAATCATGAGACACATTTCTGATTACACTTTACTAATTCTGTTTACTCCAACTTGGGGAAACACAATTTAACAAGAATAAAATCCATGGCGTAGCGCATGTAAGCGTAGACTGGTCCTCTGTCTTTATCCTATATCAAGGATATAGACTGGCTCCAAGCATACCATTCAATGGGTTTCATTGGATACGTTGTGCTGAAGATATGACGTCATGCTTCGAGGCTCATGCGCTAGCTACCAGCCAAGTTTGAACATCTGGGGAAAATATGGCGGCCGCACGGCCAGGATCTGGCGTAATTCACGCGCCTCTAGCTCAAAGCGTGATGTCAGATCTTCAGGCTAATGTAAGCACAGCCAAGTTGAACATCTGGGAAAATATGGCGGCTGCACGGCCAGGATCTGGCGTAATTCACGCGCCTCTAGCTCAAAGCGTGACGTCAGATCTTCAGGCTAATGTAAGCACAGCCAAGTTGAACATCTGGGAAAATATGGCGGCTGCACGGCCAGGATCTGGCGTAATTCACGCGCCTCTAAGCTCAAAGCGTGACGTCAGATCTTCAGGCTAATGTAAGCACAGCCAAGTTGAACATCTGGGAAAATATGGCGGCTGCACGGCCAGGATCTGGTGTAATTCACGCGCCTCTAGCTCAAAGCGTGATGTCAGATCCTCCGGCTAATGTAAGCACAGAGCGCATACATGAAACAATGAGTGATCTTCTTCTGCCACTGAACGGGGACACCTTTAAGTTTGTGACATCATATGCATAAGGTCTATTCCAGTGCTGGGACGGTTAACTGGATAATTGATCGGAACTGCACTGCCCGTTTAGAAATTTCCTTACCGGCTAACCGAAACCACTATCAGGGGTGGGATTTGACCAAATCTCCCTTTGGTCTAGAGGACATAGCCCCCTGAACCTCCTGGATGTTTAAGTTTGGAAGATTTACAGACTCTCCGAATCCCCACAAACAAGAAACTAGAGGTTTGGACATAATACATGCTACTTCTTTCTTTCCTTGGAGGCTACAGGAGACTTTTAGCGCGCACATATCCACCCTGCTGGGCGCTCAAGGCGCGGAAACAAAGAAAAACATGAATTACAAACAATATACAATGATAGCATCGGGAAAAGAAAAGTCTATTCTTCATTTTAAAAAATGTCTCTGTAAAGTTACAAAGAGAGTTTCTACATAAGAGGTACTTAGCGTGGGTGGTTAGTTACACTCCAGCACATATTGAAAATGGGAAACAATAAATTTGAGCACCAGGTTACAAGAGTCATGAATAGATTAAGGAGCACTAAAAGAAAACTTAGGGTTAAGGCCAAAAAAAAAAGTATCCGGTTTCTGGTCATTGGTCGGCTTCAAAATCGGTGTGTTGACACTTTTTTTTTTTTTTTTTTTTTGGTTAAATTTTTTTTTTTTTTTTTTGGCCAACAGGGAAAGACGTGCTACATGTATGCACAGGGACCAAATTTCCCATATATACAAAGTATGGTGGCTAAGAGAGGCCACATTCAGGCAAACGTTCATACCCCTATGTGAAAAACACAGCACGGCAGAATTCCAATCGATCCAGCAATTTTGGCTGCAACTGGACATCGTTTCATAGCAACAAAAAATTAAGGATGTATATCCAGTGTCTTTTTTTTTTATTTAACCAGCAATTGTTGAAACAAAACTTTTTCATCGATTACATCATTTTGTAAAAGAAAAACAATTCTTTTAGGTGAAATATTTCACAAAATAGTTGTTGGAAGCTCGGTTTATCAATAAATTTATGAAGTTATAAATTCATGTATGCAGGACTCACAATAAATTAATATTGTGTCAATATTTTTTTTTTAAACCATGCTTCTTGTGTTCTCCATTCCTTGAGTAAAATAGCAATATTCTGATGAAAAATTACTTTTCCAGAAATTGCCGATTTACTTTAAAACTATGCTTCTCACGATTATTTCTGTTCGTTTCCTAAAGTAAAATACCTATGTTCCGATGAAAAAAATAACTCTTCCCAGAAATTGGCGGTAAAATAGCGGAAACAAGGGTGATGCATCTGGGTTTAGTACCCTGAAAGGAAAAAAAAAAACTAACCAAGAGAAAACACAACGTGATGATCAGTCTCAGATGTGAGCTGGGCTCGATTTCACAAAGCACTAAGATTCATCTTAAGATGAGTTGTTAGTATTACCATAGTGATTTGTATTGTGACATCACACTTTGCTAAGCAATTAAGATTGATACACAGTTAAGATCAATCTTAGATTTTTGTGAAATCGGCCCCAGGTATGTTTACCAGCTGCTTTGTTCACAATAACATGCAGGCTGGAAGATTTTACTTTTTGCCGTAGGGATAAAATCCCTCTCCTGTTTTGGTGCCAAGCTTTCCCTGGGCCACCTTTTCATCTAGGAGTGGACTGGGTTGGAAGAGTGGGTTCTCTGGGTACTTTTCGTGCCAGCCTGGGTGGTAAAGGATCAAGAAGAAATCACTGGATGAGAGGATATACATTAAAGGGAAGGTACAGCATTGGTAATGTTGGCCAAACTGCTTCTATGAGTACGCTAAACTCTCTTTGAATCAAGATATACATTGAAGGGAAGGTACAGCATTGGTAATGTTGGCCAAACTGCTTCTATGAGTATGCTTACTCTCTTTGAATCAAGATATACATTGAAGGGAAGGTACAACATTGGTAATGTTGGCCAAACTGCTTCTATGAGTACGCTTACTAAGCTTTGAATCAAGATATACATTGAAGGAAGGTACAACATTGGTAATGTTGGCCAAACTGCTTCTATGAGTGCGCTTACTGCTTTGAATCAAGATATACATTGAAGGGAAGGTGCAGCATTGGTAATGCTGGCCAAACTGCTTCTATGAGCACGCTTACTCTCTTTGAATCAAGATATACATTGAAGGAAGGTACAGCATTGGTAATGTTGGCCAAACTGCTTCTATGAGTACGCTTACTCTCTTTGAATCAAGATATACATTGAAGGGAAGGTACAGCATTGGTAATGTTGGCCAAACTGCTTCTATGAGTACGCTTACTCTCTTTGAATCAAGATATACATTGAAGGGAAGATATACATTGAAGGGAAGGTACAGCATTGGTAATGTTGGCCAAACTGCTTCTATGAGTACGCTTACTCTCTTTGAATCAAGATATACATTGAAGGGAAGGTACAGCATTGGTAATGTTGGCCAAACTGCTTCTATGAGTATGCTTACTCTCTTTGAATCAAGATGTACATTGAAGGGAAGGTACAGCATTGGTAATGTTGGCCAAACTGCTTCTATGAGTATGCCTGCTCTCTTTGAATCAAGATGTGCATTGAAGGGAAAGTACAACATTGGTAATGTTGGCCAAACAGCTTCTATGAGTATGCTTACTCTCTTTGAATCAAGATGTGCATTGAAGGGAAGATACAACATTGGTCATGTTGGCAAAACTGCTTCTATGAGTATGCTTACTCTCTTTGAATCAAGATATACATTAAAGGGAAGGTACAGCATTGGTAATGTTGGAAAAACTGCTTCTATGAGTATGCTTGCTCTCTTTGAATCAAAATATGCATTGAAGGGAAAGTACAACATTGGTAATGTTGGCCAAACAGCTTCTATGAGTATGCTTACTCTCTTTGAATCAAGATGTACATTGAAGGGAAGGTACAGCATTGGTAATGTTGGAAAAACTGCTTCTATGAGTATGCTTACTCTCTTTGAATCAAGATACACATTCAAAAACAAACATTTTTATAAAAAGATTGTATTAAACCTCCCGCTGTCCTACTCAAAAGTTCCTTTAGTTATCAATAAAATGCTTACCATCAATAATAAACTTTGTGACATCAAGCCCAACATAGTCAGCCAATTCAAATGGTCCCATGGGATAGCCGGCTCCTAGCTTCATAGCTATGTCTATATCTCTTGCTGATGCATCGCCTTGACAGAAATCAAAAATAAATGAAAAACAGTGCTGAATATTTCCCCAAAAGTGCCCCTTGGAGGATTTTGCAGGATTTGGGGTGGTTAGGGTTAATACACGTGATTACGTTTTGTCCAACCAGATTGTCTAAAATGTCTTCAGCATTTATGAATACAAGTTAATATGCAATTATACTTCATTAAGGATGTGTACAACACATTGGACATTGAGTGGTTTACAGTGGCCTCTATGTGTAGGAGGGTTAAGGATGTGTACAACACATTCGACATTGAGTGGTTTACAGTGGCCTCTATGTGTAGGAGGGTTAAGGATGTGTACAACACATTGGACATTGAGTGGTTTACAGTGGCCTCTATGTGTAGGAGGGTTAAGGATGTGTACAACACATTGGACATTGAGTGGTTTACAGTGGCCTCTATGTGTAGGAGGGTTAAGGATGTGTACAACACATTGGACATTGAGTGGTTTACAGTGGCCTCTATGTGTAGGAGGGTTAAGGTCAGTGTGGCTTATATGCACAAACAATGTGTGTACAACACATTGGACATTTAGTGGTTTACAGTGGCCTCTATGTGTAGGAGGGTTAAGGTCAGTGTGGCTTATATGCACAAACAATGTGTGTACAACACATTGGACATTTAGTGGTTTACAGTGGCCTCTATGTGTAGGAAGGTTAAGGATGTGTACAACACATTGGACATTGAGTGGTTTACAGTGGCCTCTATGTGTAGGAGGGTTAAGGTCAGTGTGGCTTATATGCACAAACAATGTGTGTACAACACATTGGACATTTAGTGGTTTACAGTGGCCTCTAGGTGTAGGAGGGTTAAGGATGTGTACAACACATTGGACATTTAGTGGTTTACAGTGGCCTCTATGTGTAGGAGGGTTAAGGATGTGTACAACACATTGGACATTGAGTGGTTTACAGTGGCCTCTATGTGTAGGAGGGTTAAGGATGTGTACAACACATTGGACATTGAGTGGTTTACAGTGGCCTCTATGTGTAGGAGGGTTAAGGATGTGTACAACACATTCGACATTTAGTGGTTTACAGTGGCCTATATGTGTAGGAGGGTTAAGGTCAGTGTGGCTTATATGCACAAACAATGTGTGTACAACACATTGGACATTTAGTGGTTTACAGTGGCCTCTATGTGTAGGAGGGTTAAGGATGTGTACAACACATTGGACATTTAGTGGTTTACAGTGGCCTCTATGTGTAGGAGGGTTAAGGATGTGTACAACACATTGGACATTGAGTGGTTTACAGTGGCCTCTATGTGTAGGAGGGTTAAGGATGTGTTCAACACATTGGACATTGAGTGGTTTACAGTGGCCTCTATGTGTAGGAGGGTTAAGGATGTGTTCAACACATTGGACATTGAGTGGTTTACAGTGGCCTCTATGTGTAGGAGGGTTAAGGATGTGTTCAACACATTGGACATTGAGTGGTTTACAGTGGCCTCTATGTGTAGGAGGGTTAAGGATGTGTTCAACACATTGGACATTGAGTGGTTTACAGTGGCCTCTATGTGTAGGAGGTTAGGATGTGTTCAACACATTGGACATTGAGTGGTTTACAGTGGCCTCTATGTGTAGGAGGTTAAGGATGTGTTCAACACATTGGACATTGAGTGGTTTACAGTGGCCTCTATGTGTAGGAGGGTTAAGGATGTGTTCAACACATTGGACATTGAGTGGTTTACAGTGGCCTCTATGTGTAGGAGGGTTAAGGATGTGTTCAACACATTGGACATTGAGTGGTTTACAGTGGCCTCTATGTGTAGGAGGGTTAATAATAATAATAATGTATAGATTTATATAGCGCACGTATCCACCAACTAAGTGGCGCTCAAGGCGCATTATATTATTATCCCTGCTCATAAGGCTCATAAATCATTCCTGAAACCATCTCAGCTCCCTGGGGAGTATACAGCTCAATTGCTGCCATTTCTAGCGCATAGAGAGCAAACCATCTCTGCCTTCACAGGTACCCATTTAACCCCTGGGTGGAGAGAAGCAATTATGGTTAAGTGTCTTGCTCAAGGACACAGGTGTCACGGCCGGGGCTCGAACCCACACTCTGCTGCTGGCAACACCAGAACTTGAGTTCAGTCGCTAGACCACTTTCGGCCACGACAATCCACTTTTCGTGCATTATACAACACCGGACCTACGGCTTTACGTCCCATCCGAAGGACGAAGCAATTATGGTTAAGTACCTTGCTCAAGGATACAAGTGTCACGACTGGGGCTCGAACCCACACCCTGCTGCTGGCAACACCAGAACTTGAGTTCGGTGCGCTAGACCGCTCGGCCACGACACTCCATTAAGGGTTAAGGATGTGTACAACACATTGGACATTGAGTGGTTTACAGTGGCCTCTATGTGTAGGAGGGATAAGATCAAGAAATATGTATAAACCATTTCATGAAAGTTTCAGTTCGATAGAGCTTTATCATGTTTTTATCATCTTGTTATTCTTCCGTACAAAAACCATGTAACCAAATCGAGGCTGGAAACTGGAAGAGAAAATAGTCTGGTCCCTTTTATGTACTCCAATTCAGCACTGTGATCTTCATTGTGTACACAGGGAATCTCACCAAGATGCTCGCTATTTGACAAAGGACTATAGGTCTCCAATTTTGTTTTAAATATATTTGATTACATTTATGTTGATAGAAATTATTTTTCAACAGTTTAAAACACTATAGGGTTGTGAAATTCTTGCGTCGGGTGATAAACAATTGATTTAATTTTGCCCTACACCGACGTGTGTATAGCACTGTATACTCAGTGCTTTCCGAGCGTCTGTGAAAAAACTTCACAGACGACTCGGGCGGGATTCGAACCCACGACCTCCTGCTTTCTAGTGCAGACGTCTTAACCTCTAGATCACCGAGCTTGCCTGATGACGAATGGCCGGCTAGAACCCTATACAGCAGCGGGTTCCGCGATATATATCTCGGTTGGTGAAATTCTTGTTCCGGGTGATAAACAATTGATTTAATTTTGCCCTACACCGACGTGTGTACAGCACTGTGTCACTCAAATTAAAACACTGTGTTACTCAAATTATGCACTTCAGCGAAACACAGTGGTCTCAAATTTGGATAATTTAGTAATTTGGGAATAATTTGAGATATTTCAATACTTTTTCTCCCATACCTCTCTCTACCAGTCTGACTGCCTCCATCATGTATGGCACAAGAAGTCTGTTGACAATGAATCCTGGAGTATCCTGTCAGGTCAAAACAATGAATATTCATTAATACATAAATATTCATGAGGTGTTTTGCTGGCCAAACTCGATAATTTTTTATAACTCTTCATTAAATTCCTTTTAAGATAATGAAATATATAAAGTAGACTTTTAAAAGAATTGAAACTCTAAAGAACTAATCACTTTAAAGCGACTTTACATTACTGGAAATAAAAACATAGTAAAACTTACTTGGTGTAAAAGATAACAAATATTCCTTGAAATATTTCTGTCTCAAGTAAATAAGTGATATAATTTCTAAAATGAATATCTGTCATCCGAAGACAAGTCGAACAAACTGAATGCATATTCATTATTCTCTTGTTAACGACACAATGAAACAAGCTGAAACTTTCAAAGGATGGTTTGAATACATATCTCTTGATTCTCATCAAGTATGGATGCATTTACAGACATCGGTTGGTTTCTGTACATATCTCTTGATTCTCATAAAGTATGGATGCATTTACAGACATTGGTTGATTTATGTACATATCTCTTGATTCTCATAAAGTATGGATGCATTTACAGACATTGGTTGGTTTCTGTACATATCTCTCGATTCTCGTCAAGTATGGATGCATTTACAGACATTGGTTGGTTTCTGTACATATCTCTCGATTCTCATCAAGTATGGATGCATTTACAGACATTGGTTGGTTTCTGTACATATCTCTCGATTCTCATCAAGTATGGATGCATTTACAGACATTGGTTGGTTTCTGTACATATCTCTTGATTCTCATCAAGTATGGATGCATTTACAGACATTGGTTGGTTTCTGTACATATCTCTTGATTCTCATCAAGTATGGATGCATTTACAGACATTGGTTGGTTTCTGTACATATCTCTTGATTCTCATCAAGTGTGGATGCATTTACAGACATTGGTTGGTTTCTGTACATATCTCTTGATTCTCATCAAGTGTGGATGCATTTACAGACATTGGTTGGTTTCTGTACATATCTCTCGATTCTTATCAAGTGTGGATGCATTTACAGACATTGGTTGGTTTCTGTACATATCTCTCGATTCTTATCAAGTGTGGATGCATTTACAGACATTGGTTGGTTTCTGTACATATCTCTTGATTCTTATAAAGTGTGGATGCATTTACAGACATTGGTTGGTTTCTGTACATATCTCTTGATTCTTATAAAGTGTGGATGCATTTACAGACATTGGTTGGTTTCTGTACATATCTCTTGATTCTTATCAAGTATGGATGCATTTACAGACATTGGTTGGTTTCTATACATATCTCTTGATTTGTATAAAGTATGGATGCATTTACAGACATTGGTTGGTTTCTATACATATCTCTTGATTCTTATAAAGTATGGATGCATTTACAGACATTGGTTGGTTTCTGTACATATCTCTCGATTCTTATAAAGTATGGATGCATTTACAGACATTGGTTGGTTTCTGTACATATCTCTCGATTCTTATCAAGTATGGATGCATTTACAGACATTGGTTGGTTTCTATACATACAAATGTATCTCTTGATTCTCATAAAGTATGGATGCATTTACAGACATTGGTTGGTTTCTGTACATATCTCTCGATTCTCATAAAGTATGGATGCATTTACAGACATTGGTTGGTTTCTGTACATACATGTATCTCTCGATTCTTATAAAGTATGGATGCATTTACAGACATTGGTTGGTTTCTGTACATATCTCTCGATTCTTATATAGTATGGATGCATTTACAGACATTGGTTGATTTCTGTACATACAGTACCAGCCACAAGTAATTCCAAACACTCGCGGGTAACACGCGTGCGCCATCGAGTGCGTGGCGGGTAGCCACGCGAAAAACCCGCGGGGGCACGGGGAGCCACGGAAAACTTGCGGGCCGTGTCGGGGATCTGCGTGGCCACGCAAGGCAGCTAAGCAACGTTAGTTTTCACAACCATTGCCCAGCGGAGGATCACTGATTCGTACAATGATTTGTTATTAACGGGGGGTATGACTACACTCTTTATTTGGGCGGACGACATCTGTTTACGTGTATGTATAAATTTCGACAGGAATGACGCGGTGTTATCTTTACAGGTTTTTGGTCTGCATTCAGGCCTTCATTAATTGACCAAATTCAAGTTTTCATTTTTTAATATAGTTTAAACACAATTTAAAACAACACAATTTGTGAGACGTGCGTCATTGTATACATACGCTTTATTTTTAGTTTCGTTTAGTTTTACTGCCTCAGCCACGGACCATTAAATATCCGTAGTAGTCTTTTGCGGTTTCAAAAATCTGCAACAAACGTCTTGCGCAAGACTAAAACCTGTATGTACTGAGTAACCTCGATCTTGTTCCACTGAATATTATTATAGTGATCAGTGTGTTGCACGATATTGCATGCATGGGGGAAACAACCTAACCTCGTCCCCAGGGATTTCGATAGTTAAATACCGTTAAAGAAAAGCGTGTGCTGCATTCAGTAGGGAAGCCGGGAGTATAGGCCATCCGAATTTATTCATCGGTAAAATTACTACATGTAACTCCATATCCATGATATAGGCATTATAGTATAGAGAGGTACTAAGTTTCGTATCTGAAGTACAAAGTAACACATTAGCTTTTCCACGAGGGTCTAGGAGGAACACGAGGTAGACCGTGGGGACTCCAATTTCTGAACAAAAATGTGACTAGACTGATCCCCTCAGGCCTGGCCCTGTGGCCCATGCGTTAAATGGATTTCAATTGATAAGTTATGATGCGGTATGATACAGACGGAACCAGTGTGGAGTAGCGCTGGCGTATCTACCAACTAACGTCACTCTTTATCACTTAAATAAGTTCTGATCTCCTCTGTGCGTGCCGGTGCCCGAGTGACGGCGTCTTTTGCAAGCCTCGAAATGTACTGTGATCTTCCGACTATATAATCTCGTCCCACCCACGGCAAGCGTGCAGTATCTGTATTCCTCAATCCCACAGCTTTCTCGCTTAGAAACTAGAAGATTACATTATCCACAAATATAAATCTTGGCTCCGTAAATGAAGTTTGCATTGCAGCACTACATGAACGTTTCGACTGATGGATCAACTATGATAATAACGTCATGCAAACATTCCTAAAGCGTTTAAAAACGTTAAATCGACGGTATTTATTAAGCAAAAAAGACCAACCGTGCCATCAAACAAACATATCAATGTTATTTAATTTGACAAAAATAATAAACCGGTCTAACAGAAATGGAGGAACATGCTACAAGGTAAACCTTCATGGAATGTTATTGAACTCCCATAATGATACCGTGACAGACCCAACTGTAACGTTTTATTGCACATACATTTTACTTGTCATGTATCCTCAATTTACCCTAAATGACGCACCTAAGGTTATATAATCAACTGGACGGTAACTTACAAATTAAATTAGCAGTTTGCTGTTTCAGTTTGTTTCAGTGAAGGATTCTCTTGTAAAATGCTGAATTTCAATGCATGATCATACGCGTGGACGTCTTGAGCGCCGTTTTTTGAGATGCACAGAATTGTGGTCATCAGAAAATTGATGTTGGTATAATGACTCACCCAAAACTGTTAAAGTTGATGGAGGCACAGAAAATGTACCCAAAAAGAAAAACAGTTGAAATCATGTTTCATCTTATTCCAGATGGTTGTAAAATTGTTTTTAAACATGAAAATAAAACTATTGTTTTCGATTTTTAAAATAAAATGGTATAATTTGGAGAAGCTCTCAAAACTTTTAATCAATATTCTTGAAAGACCAATAAAATGGAAGGTGGTTAAATTTCTTGCAAAAAGTACTTTAAAACTTTGAAATGTGTAAAATTGCTGTTAACATTTTGTCAAATAAAATATTTCTTTTCATAACCATGATATTAATGTTTCATTTTCTCAATAATTCTCCACTACCATCGAAATAAACACCAGCAATTAAGTAGTCTTCGTTAAGCTTCTTCTATAAGGAATGTGTCCAATTTGAGGATCAGTATTTCTTTAAAAATCATTGCAAATGCAAAGCATTCATATATTTTAGTTTCCACAGGCAACAGCTTGTTGACATAGAACAATAAAATCACAGATGTTCGTGGAAAAAATTGAGGTCATGTAAATCTCTTATTATTTGTATCTAGTAAAATCAGTGGTTAAACAACTTTTTCACTTTCACAAGCACTAACTTTCCAGTAAATCATACAATTTCACTATAATTTTATTTCTGTAACAACACGACTTAGATAAGTTTATGCAACCAATGTCGCCATAGTTTTGTAAGTTTTCCGAGAAATGCTAAGCCAAAGGTAGGTGCGTCATTTCACAGTGCGGCGAATTACATGGACGATAGAGGTAATCAGCGGTGGAGCGGACAAAACCAATCTACATTCCAACTGTGAAAACGGAGAAATTATCAGTAAATAAACCAGGCCTTAATTATTAAATAATACAAAGAAAATGTTTAAAATGCAATTTGTCATAGAACCCAACTTACAGTACCATGCGGCATCAGAAAATTAACCGACAGTAGTTTTCTAATAAATACATGTATTGTTAAGCAGATCGTATCCTAAAACTCTAAGCCTGTGATTAATGAGGCATTAGCCGTAAAACGCCATTTACTACAATTATTGACTCATGCTAATAAAACTCGCAGATAAGCAAGCATGTTTTAACAGGGATTTTAAATGAAACAAATCTTCCTTTGCATGTACCCCGCTATGAAGCTCAACGTTGCAACCATTTCATTCATTTAAAATTACCCATATTTAAATGGACGTTCGGCCCCCGATCTACATTATGCTCTTGAATGACGTTCAGTTCGTGTCGTGGGCTTCCGTGCGGTGTCGTGGGCTTCCGTGCGGTGCCGTGTACTGCGCTGTGTATCGTTGCAGTTGCCCACGCAAAACTACCCGACACGCCACGAGCTTCGCTCGAAGGCCCACGGCAATTACCCGCGTGGCTGCGTGGCGCCACGTACCCGGCACGCAATTTACCCGCCACATCACGGATACTCCACGGGGGTACATGGAATTACTTGTGGCTGGTACTGTATCTCTCGATTCTTATAAAGTACGGATGCATTTACAGACATTGGTTGGTTTCTGTACATATCTCTCAATTCTTATAAAGTATGGATGCATTTACAGACATTGGTTGGTTTCTGTACATATCTCTCGATTCTTATAAAGTATGGATGCATTTACAGACATTGGTTGGTTTCTGTACATATCTCTTGATTCTTATAAAGTATGGATGCATTTACAGACATTGGTTGGTTTCTGTACATCTCTCTTGATTCTTATAAAGTATGGATGCATTTACAGACATTGGTTGGTTTCTATACATGTCTTGATTCTCATAAAGTATGGATGCATTTACAGACATTGGTTGGTTTCTGTACATCTCTCTCGATTCTTATAAAGTATGGATGCATTTACAGACATTGGTTGGTTTCTGTACATCTCTCTCGATTCTTATCAAGTATGGATGCATTTACAGACATTGGTTGGTTTCTGTACATATCTCTCGATTCTTATCAAGTATGGATGCATTTACAGACATTGGTTGGTTTCTGTACATCTCTCTCGATTCTTATCAAGTATGGATGCATTTACAGACATTGGTTGGTTTCTGTACATATCTCTCGATTCTTATCAAGTATGGATGCATTTACAGACATTGGTTGATTTCTGTACATATCTCTTGATTCTTATAAAGTATGGATGCATTTACATACATTGGTTGGTTTCTGTACATATCTCTTGATTCTTATAAAGTATGGATGCATTTACAGACATTGGTTGATTTCTGTACATATCTCTTGATTCTTATAAAGTATGGATGCATTTACAGACATTGGTTGGTTTCTGTACATATCTCTTGATTCTTATAAAGTATGGATGCATTTACAGACATTGGTTGGTTTCTGTACGTATCTCTTGATTCTTATAAAGTATGGATGCATTTACAGACATTGGTTGGTTTCTGTACGTATCTCTTGATTCTTATAAAGTATGGATGCATTCACAGACATTGGTTGGTTTCTGTACATATCTCTTGATTCTTATAAAGTATGGATGCATTTACAGACATTGGTTAGTTTCTGTACATATCTCTTGATTCTTATCAAGTATAGATGCATTTACAGACATTGGTTGATTTCTGTACATCTCTCTTGATTCTTCTAAAGTATGGATGCATTTACAGACATTGGTTGGTTTCTATACATGTCTTGATTCTCATAAAGTATGGATGCATTTACAGACATTGGTTGGTTTCTGTACATCTCTCTCGATTCTTATCAAGTATGGATGCATTTACAGACATTGGTTGGTTTCTGTACATCTCTCTCGATTCTTATAAAGTATGGATGCATTTACAGACATTGGTTGGTTTCTGTACATATCTCTCGATTCTTATCAAGTATGGATGCATTTACAGACATTGGTTGGTTTCTGTACATCTCTCTCGATTCTTATCAAGTATGGATGCATTTACAGACATTGGTTGGTTTCTGTACATCTCTCTCGATTCTTATCAAGTATGGATGCATTTACAGACATTGGTTGGTTTCTGTACATATCTCTCGATTCTTATCAAGTATGGATGCATTTACAGACATTGGTTGATTTCTGTACATATCTCTTGATTCTTATAAAGTATGGATGCATTTACATACATTGGTTGGTTTCTGTACATATCTCTTGATTCTTATAAAGTATGGATGCATTTACAGACATTGGTTGGTTTCTATACATATCTCTTGATTCTCATCAAGTATGGATGCATTTACAGACATTGGTTGGTTTCTGTACATATCTCTTGATTCTTATCAAGTATGGATGCATTCACAGACATTTTACAAAATGCATTAACAATGGCATTAACAAGCGAAGAATGATACTGGTTAACATTAAAACGTTGAGAACAAACCAACCGGCTCTTCTCAGAGCCACCACTTCTTCCAAGAAGAGATTATTACATGGTGTACCCAAAAGAACTCGATAATATTAAAACAGTACTTACTTTGCACACAACTGGTACTTTGCCTAAACTTTTTGAGAATTCCATGAGCGAATGAAAAGTGTCTTCACTCTGTTCGGATATCCTCACAACCTAACGTGAGTAAGAAAATTAAATTAGAAATTGTGGGAATTACAAGGAAATATTTTAAGATAAAGTAAACTAAAATATTTTGTGCATTAACCCTAACCCTGCCAGACGCAGCAAAGTGCATCAGGTGGAAAAGTCTGGTGCACTTTGATGCATTCAGCTGTCAACACCAGTGCATAAGCAGCCAAGTCTGAGGCTATTGAGAGCTGGTCCCATTGAACAATGCCAGAGTTGTATCCTGCTGCGTTTGGTGACCACAGACTCTGAGGCAGTTCGGCCTTGAGATTTGTGACCTGATGGATTTTGCTGCACTGGGCAGTCAAGTCACTTTGACAAACGATGCAATCTGATGCGTCTGGCAGGGTTTCTAGCCAAAATACCCTGGAGGGTTAGGATTAATCCTAACCACCCCAAATCCATCAAAATCCTCCAAGGGGCACTTTTGGGGCAAAATTCAGCACTGTTGGAAACTGGTACTTTCACCTCTTCAAATGGGACAAAAATTACTCCCTGGCAAGAAGCACAGGCCATAAGTGCTGAATATGAAAGATCAACGAAAATGCATGGTGCATTTTGAAGATAAGGGCATGTTTCCAAAAGTGCACTGATGGATTTTGGAGGATTCAGGACGGTTCCTAGCCAGAATACCTATAGGGGGTTAGGGTTAAAGGGACACTATCATCATAATCAACAGGGCATGGAATCAGAGTGCAAGTTTTAGATTAACTCAGTGACTGAAAATAATACCCCACATGATAAGGTCATATTACCGTTGCTGCTGCATAAATGAGGTAGTAATTTTCAGTCACTGTGTTCATCTTAAAGGGACAGTATCGTCACGATCAGAGCAGACTTTCAACAGGGCATGGAATCGATGTTCTAGTTTAAGATTAACACAGTGACTGATAATTACTGGCTCATTTATGCAGCAGCAACGGTAATATGACCTTATCATGTGGGGTATTATTTTCAGTCACTGAGTTAATCTAAAACTAGCATTCCGCTTCCATACCCCATTGATCGTGACGATATTGTCCCTTCAAACTAGGACACCGATTCCATGCCCTGTTGAAAATCTACTCTGATCGTGACGATATTGTCCCCTTAACCCTCCTATGCCCATGCTGAAATTTGGCCCAGTCAGCACGGCACCCACAGACAGTCACTTGAGTATTTTTGGTTGCATTGCCAATTGGTAGGTCAAACCACAGAGTCACACAGAGCTGTGATGTACTGTCGAGTGGTTTTGGTTTGACCTATCCTAGCCACATGTCCTTGCATTTATTTGAGTGCACTGCACAAAGTCAATGGGTTGGGAGTGACATACAAATTTTGAGTGTCTTTGGGTTTGACCTCCTATCACAGCCACATGTGCTTGCATGTATTTGAGTGCACTGCACAAAGTCAATGGGTTAGGAGTGACATACAAATTTTGAGTGTCTTTGAGTGTTAAACCTATAGGAGGGTTAATATTGGAGTTACAGTATAGGTAGAATACAAATCTGAATAATACAAAAATGTTACACAGTTATGTTTGTTTTTTGAACAATTTGAAAATGTTAGAACAATTGAAGATCTCATTCAGCTTAAAATCTTCACATTAATAGTCTGTATACAGTAATGATCTAAAGGTATACCGGGGGTGTGAATTTGACAAAAACAAAAAAATCCTGAAAAATGGGTAGCGGGCCTGGGTCTCCCTTTTGGTGCAGAGGACAAAGCCCACCTGAACCTCCTGGATGTTTAATTTTTGGAGGATTTACAGACTCTCCACATTCCCCACAAACAAGAAACTAGAGGTTTGGACACAATACAGGCTACTTCTTTCTTTCCTTGGTAGTTACTACTCTTCTTTCAAGAAAGGTTTCAGGCAGAGGGCGATTTGTAAACAATTCTGAAATCAGGAAAAATCCAGAGAAATTACAGGCATGGTATACATGGAGCTTAACTCTCCTACTATCGGTGCGAATTTATGAGCAAACCATTGAGGCCACTCCAAGCCATTGCTATGGAAGGCAGTGGCTCCTAATGGCTATACTGCATAGCTTATTAACCCTCCTACTATCGGTGCGAATTTATGAACAAACCATTGAGGCCACTCCAAGCCATTGCTACGGAAGGCAGCGGCTCCTAATGGCTATACTGCACAGCTTATTAACCCTCCTACTATCAGTGCAAATTTATGAACAAACCATTGAGGCCACTCCAAGCCATTGCTACGGAAGGCAGTGGCTCCTAATGGCTATACTGCATAGCTTATTAACCCTCCTACTATCAGTGCAAATTTATGAACAAACCATTGAGGCCACTCCAAGCCATTGCTACGGAAGGCAGCGGCTCCTAATGGCTATACTGCATAGCTTATTAACCCTCCTACTATCAGTGCAAATTTATGAACAAACCATTGAGGCCACTCCAAGCCATTGCTACGGAAGGCAGTGGCTCCTAATGGCTATACTGCATAGCTTATTAACCTTCCTACTATCAGTGCAAATTTATGAACAAACCATTGAGGCCACTCCAAGCCATTGCTACGGAAGGCAGTGGATCCTAATGGCTATACTGCATAGCTTATTAACCCTCCTACTATCAGTGCAAATTTATGAACAAACCATTGAGGCCACTCCAAGCCATTGCTATGGAAGGCAGTGGATCCTAATGGCTATACTGCACAGCTTATTAACCCTCCTACTATCAGTGCAAATTTATGAACAAACCATTGAGGCCACTCCAAGCCATTGCTTTCACGAGGAGGCAGTGGCTCCTAATGGCTATACTGCATAGCTTATTAACCCTCTACTATCAGTGCAAATTTATGAACAAACCATTGAGGCCACTCCAAGCCATTGCTATGGAAGGCAGTGGATCCTAATGGCTATACTGCACAGCTTATTAACCCTCCTACTATCAGTGCAAATTTATGAACAAACCATTGAGGCCACTCCAAGCCATTGCTATGGAAGGCAGTGGCTCCTAATGGCTATACTGCATAGCTTATTAACCCTCCTACTATCAGTGCGAATTTATGAACAAACCATTGAGGCCACTCTAAGCCATTGCTATGGAAGGCAGTGGCTCCTAATGGCTATACTGCATAGCTTATTAACCCTCCTACTATCAGTGCAAATTTATGAACAAACCATTGAGGCCACTCCAAGCCATTGCTACGGAAGGCAGTGGATCCTAATGGCTATACTGCACAGCTTATTAACCCTCCTACTATCGGTGCGAATTTATGAACAAACCATTGAGGCCACTCTAAGCCATTGCTCTGGAAGGCAGTGGCTCCTAATGGCTATACTGCACAGCTTATTAACCCTCCTACTATCGGTGCGAATTTATGAACAAACCATTGAGGCCACTCCAAGCCATTGCTACAGAAGGCAGTGGCTCCTAATGGCTATACTGCATAGCTTATTAACCCTCCTACTATCGGTGCGAATTTATGAGCAAACCATTGAGGCCACTCCAAGCCATTGCTATGGAAGGCAGTGGCTCCTAATGGCTATACTGCATAGCTTATTAACCCTCCTACTATCAGTGCAAATGTATGAACAAACCATTGAGGCCACTCTAAGCCATTGCTCTGGAAGGCAGTGGCTCCTAATGGCTATACTGCACAGCTTATTAACCCTCCTACTATCGGTGCGAATTTATGAACAAACCATTGAGGCCACTCCAAGCCATTGCTACAGAAGGCAGTGGCTCCTAATGGCTATACTGCATAGCTTATTAACCCTCCTACTATCGGTGCGAATTTATGAGCAAACCATTGAGGCCACTCCAAGCCATTGCTATGGAAGGCAGCGGCTCCTAATGGCTATACTGCATAGCTTATTAACCCTCCTACTATCAGTGCAAATTTATGAACAAACCACAGAGGCCACTCCAAGCCATTGCTACGGAAGGCAGTGGATCCTAATGGCTATACTGCATAGCTTATTAACCCTCCTACTATCGGTGCGAATTTATGAACAAACCATTGAGGCCACTCCAAGCCATTGCTATGGAAGGCAGTGGCTCCTAATGGCTATACTGCATAGCTTATTAACCCTCCTACTATCAGTGCAAATTTATCAACAAACCATTGAGGCCACTCCAAGCCATTGCTATGGAAGGCAGTGGCTCCTAATGGCTATACTGCATAGCTTATTAACCCTCCTACTATCGGTGCGAATTTATGAGCAAACCATTGAGGCCACTCCAAGCCATTGCTATGGAAGGCAGTGGCTCCTAATGGCTATACTGCACAGCTTATTAACCCTCCTACTATCGGTGCGAATTTATGAGCAAACCATTGAGGCCACTCTAAGCCATTGCTATGGAAGGCAGTGGCTCCTAATGGCTATACTGCACAGCTTATTAACCCTCCTACTATCGGTGCGAATTTATGAACAAACCATTGAGGCCACTCCAAGTCATTGCTACGGAAGGCAGTGGATCCTAATGGCTATACTGCATAGCTTATTAACCCTCCTACTATCAGTGCAAATTTATGAACAAACCATTGAGGCCACTCCAAGCCATTGCTACGGAAGGCAGTGGCTCCTAATGGCTATACTGCATAGCTTATTAACCCTCCTACTATCGGTGCAAATTTATGAACAAACCATTGAGGCCACTCCAAGCCATTGCTACGGAAGGCAGTGGCTCCTAATGGCTATACTGCATAGCTTATTAACCCTCCTACTATCAGTGCAAATTTATGAACAAACCATTGAGGCCACTCCAAGCCATTGCTATGGAAGGCAGTGGCTCCTAATGGCTATACTGCATAGCTTATTAACCCTCCTACTATCAGTGCAAATTTATGAACAAACCATTGAGGCCACTCCAAGCCATTGCTATGGAAGGCAGTGGCTCCTAATGGCTATACTGCACAGCTTATTAACCCTCCTACTATCGGTGCGAATTTATGAACAAACCATTGAGGCCACTCCAAGCCATTGCTATGGAAGGCAGTGGCTCCTAATGGCTATACTGCATAGCTTATTAACCCTCCTACTATCGGTGCGAATTTATGAACAAACCACAGAGGCCACTCCAAGCCATTGCTATGGAAGGCAGTGGCTCCTAATGGCTATACTGCACAGCTTATTAACCCTTCTACTATCGGTGCGAATTTATGAACAAACCATTGAGGCCACTCCAAGCCATTGCTATGGAAGGCAGTGGATCCTAATGGCTATACTGCACAGCTTATTAACCCTTCTACTATCGGTGCGAATTTATGAACAAACCATTGAGGCCACTCCAAGCCATTGCTACGGAAGGCAGTGGCTCCTAATGGCTATACTGCATAGCTTATTAACCCTCCTACTATCGGTGCGAATTTATGAACAAACCACAGAGGCCATTCCAAGCCATTGCTATGGAAGGCAGTGGCTCCTAATGGCTATACTGCATAGCTTATTAACCCTCCTACTATCAGTGCGAATTTATGAACAAACCACTGAGGCCACTCCAAGCCATTGCTATGGAAGGCAGTGGCTCCTAATGGCTATACTGCACAGCTTATTAACCCTTCTACTATCAGTGCGAATTTATGAACAAACCATTGAGGCCACTCCAAGCCATTGCTATGGAAGGCAGTGGCTCCTAATGGCTATACTGCATAGCTTATTAACCCTCCTACTATCAGTGCAAATTTATGAACAAACCACTGAGGCCACTCCAAGCCATTGCTATGGAAGGCAGTGGCTCCTAATGGCTATACTGCACAGCTTATTAACCCTCCTACTATCAGTGTGAATTTATGAGCAAACCATTGAGGCCATTCCAAGCCATTGCTACGGAAGGCAGTGGATCCTAATGGCTATACTGCATAGCTTATTAACCCTCCTACTATCAGTGCGAATTTATGAACAAACCACAGAGGCCACTCCAAGCCATTGCTATGGAAGGCAGTGGCTCCTAATGGCTATACTGCATAGCTTATTAACCCTCCTACTATCAGTGCGAATTTATGAACAAACCATTGAGGCCACTCTAAGCCATTGCTATGGAAGGCAGTGGCTCCTAATGGCTATACTGCACAGCTTATTAACCCTCCTACTATCAGTGCAAATTTATGAACAAACCATTGAGGCCACTCCAAGCCATTGCTATGGAAGGCAGTGGATCCTAATGGCTATACTGCACAGCTTATTAACCCTCCTACTATCAGTGCGAATTTATGAACAAACCATTGAGGCCACTCCAAGCCATTGCTATGGAAGGCAGTGGATCCTAATGGCTATACTGCACAGCTTATTAACCCTCCTACTATCAGTGCGAATTTATGAACAAACCATTGAGGCCATTCCAAGCCATTGCTATGGAAGGCAGTGGATCCTAATGGCTATACTGCACAGCTTATTAACCCTCCTACTATCAGTGCGAATTTATGAACAAACCATTGAGGCCATTCCAAGCCATTGCTATGGAAGGCAGTGGATCCTAATGGCTATACTGCACAGCTTATTAACCCTCCTACTATCAGTGCGAATTTATGAACAAACCATTGAGGCCATTCCAAGCCATTGCTACGGAAGGCAGTGGCTCCTAATGGCTATACTGCATAGCTTATTAACCCTCCTACTATCAGTGCGAATTTATGAACAAACCACAGAGGCCATTCCAAGCCATTGCTACGGAAGGCAGTGGCTCCTAATGGCTATACTGCATAGCTTATTAACCCTCCTACTATCAGTGCGAATTTATGAACAAACCACAGAGGCCACTCTAAGCCATTGCTATGGAAGGCAGTGGCTCCTAATGGCTATACTGCATAGCTTATTAACCCTCCTACTATCAGTGCGAATTTATGAACAAACCATTGAGGCCACTCCAAGCCATTGCTACGGAAGGCAGTGGCTCCTAATGGCTATACTGCATAGCTTATTAACCCTCCTACTATCGGTGCGAATTTATGAACAAACCACAGAGGCCACTCCAAGCCATTGCTATGGAAGGCAGTGGCTCCTAATGGCTATACTGCATAGCTTATTAGCCCTCCTACTATCAGTGCACATGTATGAACTAAACCATTGAGGCCACTCTAAGCCATTGCTACGGAAGGCAGTGGCTCCTAATGGCTATACTGCATAGCTTATTAACCCTCCTACTATCAGTGCGAATTTATGAACAAACCACAGAGGCCATTCCAAGCCATTGCTACGGAAGGCAGTGGCTCCTAATGGCTATACTGCATAGCTTATTAACCCTCCTACTATCAGTGCGAATTTATGAACAAACCACAGAGGCCATTCCAAGCCATTGCTACGGAAGGCAGTGGCTCCTAATGGCTATACTGCACAGCTTATTAACCCTCCTACTATCAGTGTGAATTTATGAACAAACCATTGAGGCCACTCCAAGCCATTGCTATGGAAGGCAGTGGCTCCTAATGGCTATACTGCATAGCTTATTAACCCTCCTACTATCAGTGTGAATTTATGAACAAACCATTGAGGCCACTCCAAGCCATTGCTACGGAAGGCAGTGGCTCCTAATGGCTATACTGCATAGCTTATTAACCCTCCTACTATCAGTGCGAATTTATGAACAAACCATTGAGGCCACTCCAAGCCATTGCTACGGAAGGCAGTGGATCCTAATGGCTATACTGCATAGCTTATTAACCCTCCTACTATCAGTGCGAATTTATGAACAAACCATTGAGGCCACTCCAAGCCATTGCTACGGAAGGCAGTGGCTCCTAATGGCTATACTGCATAGCTTATTAACCCTCCTACTATCGGTGCGAATTTATGAACAAACCATTGAGGCCACTCCAAGCCATTGCTATGGAAGGCAGTGGCTCCTAATGGCTATACTGCATAGCTTATTAACCCTCCTACTATCAGTGCGAATTTATGAACAAACCATTGAGGCCACTCCAAGCCATTGCTATGGAAGGCAGTGGATCCTAATGGCTATACTGCATAGCTTATTAACCCTCCTACTATCGGTGCGAATTTATGAACAAACCACAGAGGCCACTCCAAGCCATTGCTATGGAAGGCAGTGGCTCCTAATGGCTATACTGCACAGCTTATTAACCCTTCTACTATCGGTGCGAATTTATGAACAAACCATTGAGGCCACTCCAAGCCATTGCTATGGAAGGCAGTGGATCCTAATGGCTATACTGCACAGCTTATTAACCCTTCTACTATCGGTGCGAATTTATGAACAAACCATTGAGGCCACTCCAAGCCATTGCTACGGAAGGCAGTGGCTCCTAATGGCTATACTGCATAGCTTATTAACCCTCCTACTATCGGTGCGAATTTATGAACAAACCACAGAGGCCATTCCAAGCCATTGCTATGGAAGGCAGTGGCTCCTAATGGCTATACTGCATAGCTTATTAACCCTCCTACTATCAGTGCGAATTTATGAACAAACCATTGAGGCCACTCCAAGCCATTGCTATGGAAGGCAGTGGCTCCTAATGGCTATACTGCACAGCTTATTAACCCTCCTACTATCAGTGCGAATTTATGAACAAACCATTGAGGCCACTCCAAGCCATTGCTATGGAAGGCAGTGGCTCCTAATGGCTATACTGCATAGCTTATTAACCCTCCTACTATCAGTGCAAATTTATGAACAAACCATTGAGGCCACTCCAAGCCATTGCTATGGAAGGCAGTGGCTCCTAATGGCTATACTGCATAGCTTATTAACCCTCCTACTATCAGTGCAAATTTATGAACAAACCATTGAGGCCACTCCAAGCCATTGCTATGGAAGGCAGTGGCTCCTAATGGCTATACTGCATAGCTTATTAACCCTCCTACTATCGGTGCGAATTTATGAACAAACCATTGAGGCCACTCCAAGCCATTGCTACGGAAGGCAGTGGATCCTAATGGCTATACTGCATAGCTTATTAACCCTCCTACTATCAGTGCGAATTTATGAACAAACCATTGAGGCCACTCCAAGCCATTGCTATGGAAGGCAGTGGCTCCTAATGGCTATACTGCATAGCTTATTAACCCTCCTACTATCAGTGCGAATTTATGAACAAACCATTGAGGCCATTCCAAGCCATTGCTATGGAAGGCAGTGGCTCCTAATGGCTATACTGCACAGCTTATTAACCCTCCTACTATCAGTGCGAATTTATGAACAAACCATTGAGGCCATTCCAAGCCATTGCTATGGAAGGCAGTGGCTCCTAATGGCTATACTGCACAGCTTATTAACCCTCCTACTATCAGTGCGAATTTATGAGCAAACCATTGAGGCCATTCCAAGCCATTGCTATGGAAGGCAGTGGCTCCTAATGGCTATACTGCATAGCTTATTAACCCTCCTACTATCAGTGCGAATTTATGAACAAACCATTGAGGCCATTCCAAGCCATTGCTATGGAAGGCAGTGGCTCCTAATGGCTATACTGCATAGCTTATTAACCCTCCTACTATCAGTGCAAATTTATGAACAAACCATTGAGGCCATTCCAAGCCATTGCTATGGAAGGCAGTGGCTCCTAATGGCTATACTGCATAGCTTATTAACCCTCCTACTATCAGTGCGAATTTATGAACAAACCATTGAGGCCATTCCAAGCCATTGCTATGGAAGGCAGTGGCTCCTAATGGCTATACTGCATAGCTTATTAACCCTCCTACTATCAGTGCGAATTTATGAACAAACCATTGAGGCCATTCCAAGCCATTGCTACGGAAGGCAGTGGATCCTAATGGCTATACTGCATAGCTTATTAACCCTCCTACTATCAGTGCAAATTTATGAGCAAACCATTGAGGCCATTCCAAGCCATTGCTATGGAAGGCAGTGGCTCCTAATGGCTATACTGCACAGCTTATTAACCCTCCTACTATCAGTGCGAATTTATGAACAAACCATTGAGGCCATTCCAAGCCATTGCTACGGAAGGCAGTGGCTCCTAATGGCTATACTGCATAGCTTATTAACCCTTCTACTATCGGTGCGAATTTATGAACAAACCATTGAGGCCACTCCAAGCCATTGCTATGGAAGGCAGTGGCTCCTAATGGCTATACTGCATAGCTTATTAACCCTCCTACTATCAGTGCGAATTTATGAACAAACCATTGAGGCCACTCCAAGCCATTGCTACGGAAGGCAGTGGCTCCTAATGGCTATACTGCATAGCTTATTAACCCTCCTACTATCAGTGCGAATTTATGAACAAACCATTGAGGCCATTCCAAGCCATTGCTACGGAAGGCAGTGGATCCTAATGGCTATACTGCATAGCTTATTAACCCTTCTACTATCAGTGCGAATTTATGAACAAACCATTGAGGCCACTCCAAGCCATTGCTATGGAAGGCAGTGGCTCCTAATGGCTATACTGCACAGCTTATTAACCCTCCTACTATCAGTGTGAATTTATGAACAAACCATTGAGGCCACTCCAAGCCATTGCTATGGAAGGCAGTGGCTCCTAATGGCTATACTGCATAGCTTATTAACCCTCCTACTATCGGTGCGAATTTATGAACAAACCATTGAGGCCACTCCAAGCCATTGCTATGGAAGGCAGTGGCTCCTAATGGCTATACTGCACAGCTTATTAACCCTCCTACTATCGGTGCGAATTTATGAACAAACCATTGAGGCCACTCTAAGCCATTGCTATGGAAGGCAGTGGCTCCTAATGGCTATACTGCATAGCTTATTAACCCTTCTACTATCAGTGCAAATTTATGAACAAACCATTGAGGCCACTCCAAGCCATTGCTACGGAAGGCAGTGGATCCTAATGGCTATACTGCATAGCTTATTAACCCTCCTACTATCAGTGCAAATTTATGAACAAACCACTGAGGCCACTCCAAGCCATTGCTATGGAAGGCAGTGGCTCCTAATGGCTATACTGCATAGCTTATTAACCCTCCTACTATCAGTGCGAATTTATGAACAAACCATTGAGGCCACTCCAAGCCATTGCTACGGAAGGCAGTGGCTCCTAATGGCTATACTGCATAGCTTATTAACCCTCCTACTATCAGTGTGAATTTATGAACAAACCATTGAGGCCACTCTAAGCCATTGCTACGGAAGGCAGTGGCTCCTAATGGCTATACTGCATAGCTTATTAACCCTCCTACTATCAGTGCGAATTTATGAACAAACCATTGAGGCCACTCCAAGCCATTGCTATGGAAGGCAGTGGCTCCTAATGGCTATACTGCATAGCTTATTAACCCTTCTACTATCAGTGCGAATTTATGAACAAACCATTGAGGCCACTCCAAGCCATTGCTATGGAAGGCAGTGGCTCCTAATGGCTATACTGCATAGCTTATTAACCCTCCTACTATCAGTGCGAATTTATGAACAAACCACTGAGGCCACTCTAAGCCATTGCTATGGAAGGCAGTGGCTCCTAATGGCTATACTGCATAGCTTATTAACCCTCCTACTATCGGTGCGAATTTATGAACAAACCATTGAGGCCATTCCAAGCCATTGCTATGGAAGGCAGTGGATCCTAATGGCTATACTGCACAGCTTATTAACCCTCCTACTATCAGTGTGAATTTATGAACAAACCATTGAGGCCACTCCAAGCCATTGCTATGGAAGGCAGTGGCTCCTAATGGCTATACTGCATAGCTTATTAACCCTCCTACTATCGGTGCGAATTTATGAACAAACCATTGAGGCCATTCCAAGCCATTGCTATGGAAGGCAGTGGCTCCTAATGGCTATACTGCACAGCTTATTAACCCTCCTACTATCGGTGCGAATTTATGAACAAACCATTGAGGCCACTCTAAGCCATTGCTATGGAAGGCAGTGGCTCCTAATGGCTATACTGCATAGCTTATTAACCCTTCTACTATCAGTGCAAATTTATGAACAAACCATTGAGGCCACTCCAAGCCATTGCTACGGAAGGCAGTGGATCCTAATGGCTATACTGCATAGCTTATTAACCCTCCTACTATCAGTGCAAATTTATGAACAAACCACTGAGGCCACTCCAAGCCATTGCTATGGAAGGCAGTGGCTCCTAATGGCTATACTGCATAGCTTATTAACCCTCCTACTATCAGTGCGAATTTATGAACAAACCATTGAGGCCACTCCAAGCCATTGCTACGGAAGGCAGTGGCTCCTAATGGCTATACTGCATAGCTTATTAACCCTCCTACTATCAGTGTGAATTTATGAACAAACCATTGAGGCCACTCTAAGCCATTGCTACGGAAGGCAGTGGCTCCTAATGGCTATACTGCATAGCTTATTAACCCTCCTACTATCAGTGCGAATTTATGAACAAACCATTGAGGCCACTCCAAGCCATTGCTATGGAAGGCAGTGGCTCCTAATGGCTATACTGCATAGCTTATTAACCCTTCTACTATCAGTGCGAATTTATGAACAAACCATTGAGGCCACTCCAAGCCATTGCTATGGAAGGCAGTGGCTCCTAATGGCTATACTGCATAGCTTATTAACCCTCCTACTATCAGTGCGAATTTATGAACAAACCATTGAGGCCACTCTAAGCCATTGCTATGGAAGGCAGTGGCTCCTAATGGCTATACTGCATAGCTTATTAACCCTCCTACTATCAGTGCGAATTTATGAACAAACCATTGAGGCCATTCCAAGCCATTGCTACGGAAGGCAGTGGCTCCTAATGGCTATACTGCATAGCTTATTAACCCTCCTACTATCAGTGCGAATTTATGAACAAACCATTGAGGCCACTCCAAGCCATTGCTATGGAAGGCAGTGGCTCCTAATGGCTATACTGCACAGCTTATTAACCCTCCTACTATCAGTGCGAATTTATGAACAAACCATTGAGGCCACTCCAAGCCATTGCTACGGAAGGCAGTGGCTCCTAATGGCTATACTGCATAGCTTATTAACCCTCCTACTATCAGTGTGAATTTATGAACAAACCATTGAGGCCACTCTAAGCCATTGCTACGGAAGGCAGTGGCTCCTAATGGCTATACTGCATAGCTTATTAACCCTCCTACTATCAGTGCGAATTTATGAACAAACCATTGAGGCCACTCCAAGCCATTGCTATGGAAGGCAGTGGCTCCTAATGGCTATACTGCATAGCTTATTAACCCTTCTACTATCAGTGCGAATTTATGAACAAACCATTGAGGCCACTCTAAGCCATTGCTATGGAAGGCAGTGGCTCCTAATGGCTATACTGCATAGCTTATTAACCCTCCTACTATCGGTGCGAATTTATGAACAAACCATTGAGGCCACTCCAAGCCATTGCTACGGAAGGCAGTGGCTCCTAATGGCTATACTGCATAGTAACATAATGCCTCATATGTCTGTTGGTTTTAGTGGTTTGTGATTGATGTATTGCAGGGCACACTATTATGTTCCAGTCTCAGTGGCTGGTGGTGACTTACTCTTGAGAGTCTGTGTTTACAAAATAACTGCTGAAAATCCCTATGATAGTTTTTTTTTACAGTGGTCTCCAGTGGCCTCAAGAGTTTTACATACAAGATTACTTAAAAGGGTTAGTGTGGCTTATATGCACAAACGATGTGTACAACATATTGGACATTTAGTGGTTGGGAGTAGCCTCCATGTGTAGGAGGGTTAAATTAAAGGGAAGGTACAACATCAAGATAGCTTCCGGATGTTATTTCTGTCATTTAGTAGTAGGCTTATTACCAATGTTGTAGCTTCCCTTTAATAGAAATTCCATGTGATTTTATACCTCTACGAGCTTCATTACTGGCACAGGATTGAAGAAATGGAGGCCTCCAAACCGATCTCGTCTGTTTGTTGCACTGGCTATGTCTGAGATGGGTAGTGATGAGGTATTACTTGTAAAGATGGTTTCTCTGTAAAACGGTAATCACCAATAAGCACATTCAATCATGCACCTTTGTGAACAAAAAGTAGAGCAGTTGTTTATATAACCTTATATACCTTAGGGACAAGGGCCAACGTCATGGTACAGCCAAGCCTTTGACTGCCGGGCCTCTTAATCTGTCTCTTGCGAGTCCTAACCCTGTAACAATACAGTACCTGCCAATCAACATAACCTGGACTTCTGGAGGGCCTAGCCCAGCCAAGTAAGAGCTCATTACAATGGCTGCGGGTTGTGAACAAAAGACAGCTGAGGTGTCAGTCAAGTCTGCGTTAACAATAAGAGCCACTTGAGATCTATTCATTAGTAAAGGTTTTTTTGAGCTCAGCCAGAAGATTATATAGACCCCTAGGCCTGGCATATGACGCTCGATATGCGGCAGAGTGCACCCCCCTCCCATTGTGTCTTTATTGTGTTCCAGGAATCTTAGGAATTTTTTAGAGGATTTGGGGGGGGGGGGGTCCGTTAACAATAGAACAACAGTGTGTTAGTGTATAGGGACATTTGGGGGGGGGGGGGGGTGGCACTCTGCAGCATATCGAGCATGGTATAAGGCCTGGGCAAGGCCTGGGCAAAGCCTGGGCCTGGCCAGGCTTCTCAAAGGCTTGCCTGCCACAAAAGATATCAGGAAATGCTTGGAAGATGTGGACGAGTGAAAATGCTGGTGGACTAGTCAACCGGGGTGTGATTTGACAAAATGAAAAAGTCCTGAAATATGGTTAGCGGGCCTGGGTCTCCCTTTGGTCTAGAGGACAAACCCCCTGAACCTCCTGGATGTTTAATTTTGGAAGATTTACAGACTCTCCACATCCCCACAAACAAGAAACTAGAGGTTTGGACACAATACAGGCTACTTCTGTCTTTCCTTGGTGGCTACTTTTTGAGGCAGAGGGAGATTTGTAACAATTTTCTTTTATGAAATCAGGAAAAATCCTGAGAAATCACAGGCCTGAGTTAAACGTTAAACAAAAATATTTGCTAAGCAAAATTCTCTGCTTAGCAGGTCTGTGAAATTGGGCCTTACAGGTCAGGGAGCACAAGGACTTTGTCAAGGAACTTACGGAGGGGCTACTTGGTCGAGTTGCCTGAAGAGCTCCTGCTTGACTTTGACGTTTTCAATGATAGCCTCAATGACAAGATCAGTCTTCGCCATGGAAGCTGATGCATCTGTGCTGAGACTTATTGAAGACAGCGCTTCTTTTGTGAAGTCTTCCGCTGCCTGTTAAGTCAAAATATCATTATTATAACACAAAATTTGTTGCCATATGTACAGTTCATAAACTTTAACAAACTCTAACCCCCTAGGTATTCTGGCTATGAACCTTCCTGAACCCTAACCCCCTATGGGTATTCTGGCTAGGAACCTTCTTTAACCCTAACCCCCTAGGTATTCTGGCTATGAACCTTCCTGAATCCTCCAAAATCCATCAGGGCACTTTTGGAAACATGCCCTTATCTTCAAAATGCACCATGCATTTTCGTTGACCTTTCATATTCAGCTATGGCCTGTACTTCTTGCCAGTTAGTAATATTTTGCCCCATTTGAAGAGGTGAAAGTACCAGTTTTCCAACAGTGCTGACTTTTTCCCATAAAGTGCCCCTTGGAGGATTTTTGCAGGATTTCGGGGTGATTAGGGCTAAGGTCGAAAAAAAAAGTCTCCGGTTTCTGGTCTCTGCGCGTGTTGCCCCAGAACTGCACATCAGCATTTTTTATGGGGCTATGAAACGATGTCAAATTGCAATCAACATTGCTGGATCAATTGGAATTCTGCAGCACTGTGTTTTAAACGTCTTTTTCACATAGGGGTGTGAACGTTTAATAATAATAATAATAATAATGTGTGGATTTATATAGCGCACGTATCCACCAACTAAGTGGTGCTCAAGGCGCATTATATTATTACCCCTGCTCATAAGGCTCATAAGGCTCATAAATCATTCCTGAAACCATCTCAGCTCCCTGGGGAGTATACAGCTCAATTGCTGCCATTTCTAGCGCATATAGAGCAAACCAACTCTGCCTTCACAGGTACCCATTTAACCCCTGGGTGGAGAGAAGCAATTATGATTAAGTGTCTTGCTCAAGGACACAAGTGTCACGGCCGTGATTCGAACCCACATTATGTTGCTAACACCAGAACTTGAATCCGGTAAGCTAGACCGCTCGGCCTCTCTTAGCCACCATACTTTGTATATGGGACATTTGGTCTGGTTTCAATAACCGCGTATACATGTACATTTATCACGTATTTCACTGGTTGCCGCATCACTGCATCAATTTTGAGGCTGACCTATGACCAGAAACTGCAGGCTTTTTTATTGGGGGGCGGGGGCTAAGGACAGGGAGAATCCATATTTGAATACCAGATGTTTTTGGGTGTTTTTTAAATACATTTTGATTGTTTAAATAATTTGGGGGAAAAGGACAAATTTAAAAGAAAATGTTTTGGTATTTTTATAACAATAGTTGAAATTGCTGCTAGAGCACACATTTATCAGCAATCTCAAAGTAACCGAAGCCAGCAAATAGGCTATAATTCCACAGTGTACATTTTGCAAAAAAAATTCTGCAAAACAAAAAACGGAGAAGTTAACCTCTGAGAATAACATTCATGAACTAAAAACAACGAAACCACAAACCTTTAGGTCGTCTCCAAATTTCTTCCTTCCCACTCGGGCCAAGCTCCTTTCTATTGACAATTTTGAATGTGCAAGAATTTCTTCTGATTTGTCAACTACGGTCACTTGATGTCCAGTTTGAACCGCAACCTTCAAAACCAATTAACAAGAACAATTAATCATTTGTGTATTAAATAAATAGAAACAAAGAAATGAAGTTTGCAATAACAAATATTTGAAACACCCAATCTTCCTAATTCTTTCCCGAGTTGTGGTTTGATAATCATAGAACTTAAACATTCAGATGAGTAATATTTGCTAGAAATGGTTGTGTATTCACCAAGAACCCCAGGGCATAACCTGTGAGCCGCCAGGAGTAATTCCAGGAGTCTGAACTAGTTTCTTCTCACAACGTGTCCAAGTCATAGTGTTAGCCTGAGGGGTGTCTGGGTGTCTTTGGGACACCCTGTTTCAATTTTGGACACCCTATTTCATCTGTCATTTACATATAAATGTATTGTAAGTGAACAATTTGGACACCCAGTTTTAAAATTTCCAGCAAATTTAGACACCCTATTTCTAAATCCTGGCTAACACCTTGGTCCAAGTCTGTCCAACCCTCAATACATGTACGTCGTATCAACCCTATCTGTTAACAGTTTCAAAGCCCACTTAGACTGTTTTTTTTTTTATTCTCACCCAATTACCGTGCCCTTGACAAACCCAACACTCCTGAGTTAGTCTCCAGGCAGGCATTACCACAGAGCAGCAGTTAAAGGACTATGTCCTCCTAAGCTGAAGACTGGAGGATGAAGGAAATAATGTCGAACCCAACCGCCACTTGTGCACAATGTCTAACCTTGTGTTTTGAGCAGACGACAAAATGGCCAACATCTCACTAGATGTGCATACAATCATTGCTCAATATCATTTCCAATCTCCACTTGACTACACATTCCTCTCTTTAACCCTTCTACTATTGTAGGAAGTTGCTATAGAGGTCAAAACCGGTCAACTGCCCGTTTTGACTGTTGACCCAAATGTGCACACAGGGGCATTTTTGACTGGTTTTTACTGTCATTTTGACCACCCTGAACAATACCAGACAATGCTTTTACCAGTCAAAAACGGTCGACTCATTTTGACCTGTAAATGTACTTACTACACGTAAGGTTTGACAGTGTTTGACTTTAAGTGCACAAGATATACCGTGGCAAGTAATAATAATAATAATAATGTGTGGATTTATATAGCGCACGTATCCACCAACTAAGTGGTGCTCAAGGCGCATTATATTATTATCCCTGCTCATAAGGCTCATAAGGCTCATAAATCATTCCTGAAACCATCTCAGCTCCCTGGGGAGTATACAGCTCAATTGCTGCCATTTCTAGCGCATATAGAGCAAACCAACTCTGCCTTCACAGGTACCCATTTAACCCCTGGGTGGAGAGAAGCAATTATGATTAAGTGTCTTGCTCAAGGACACAAGTGTCACGGCCGTGATTCGAACCCACATTCTGTTGCTAACACCAGAACTTGAATCCGGTAAGCTAGACCGCTCGGCCACGACACCTCAACAATGTATATCAACATTTTGACTGATTTTGACCCTTGTAGTAGTAGGAGGGTTAAGTGTGTCTTTTATCATCTTTTAAAAGGAAAATCTGTGATATTTTGTCATATTTAGATAGAAAAGTGGTGGTTGTATTCAACATTCTTTCCAAGATGTATGTATGTATGTAATTTTATTTTCAAATTAATTAAAAAATTATATTTCATTCTCCTTTTCACACAACAAAATGACCAAATTGCCTGAATGATTTGCAAACTTAACACATTTCTTTGTGTTATGACGTCAAAATTGGTACTCATGACAAAGTACTCCTCGTATTCATGAAAAAGTACTCAAATACAACTCTGCAAATTTGCATACAAAGATTTTTTTTAAATTGTGTACATAGAAATGTTAAGCTCCTTGGCTGGGGGCTCAGGAGGGAGAGGGGGTCAGATCTTGCCATAAAATTTATTTAGGGCCAACATTTACACAGGGGAGGGGCTTCAATGTCAATCACAATGTGTGTTTGTGTGGCTAATGCAAAGGGGTTATAGGTAGGGTAAGCCCTATTCTAGGGCCAATACACTGGACTCCCTCCATATCCTTGGCCCTAGCCCCACATGTACAAGAATGGAGCGATTTTTCAACTTTTGATCTAATTATTACAACCTAAAAATTTTGTGATTAACTTAGGTACGCTTGCCCAAGGCTAAGCAGACACTTTTAGTTTGCTATTGTGAGATCGGGAATTTTGGTAAAATTTTAATATTATTTTTTTAATTTCAAAAATGTTTCAAAAATTTCACGAAAGTGAGATATCCCAGAATAACAGATTTTATGCCAAATGTGTCTGCTTGGCTTGGGCAAGGTTACATGTATCTAATTTGCTAATACTATATAGGCCTAGTAGCTATGTGACAAAAAATTTCAAAATCAACAGATTCCAATACAACTGGTATCACTGTCAAGGGTCTTTGAAAGACGATTACAATGATATAAGGATCATCTTCCTGTGACCAAAAATAAGGAAGTTATGACATGTTGAATCTGGCAATTTTAGGCCCGTTAACGTCAATTATTTTATAAAGAAAAACAAAAGAAATGTAAATTTGACTTGTGACCCGTTTGATTTCCTAGATTTTCTCGGATTCCATATCATAACTTTCTTAATTCTTGTCCGATTTTCAAAAGGTTGGTATCACTGGAATGCTTGGGAAAAGAGGAAGAATAATAACCTATTTCCAGGCTAATTCAATGATTAGTTTGTTTTGTAGTGCTGATTTACAAATAAGAAATACAAAAAAAATGTGTTAAAAAAAATTAAAATAAAATGAAAAAAATGAAGAAAAAAAAAAATTACTCAAATCTGAGGATTATTTTCATATTTTTACACTGAAATCCGCGAAAGATTCTCATCCCTGATTTAACTAAACATTAGAACAATTTATAAATTATATTGGACTGGAAATATGAAACAAAATAATGAAAATAAATTAAAAAAACAGAAAAAATAATTACTCAAAATCTGAGGATATTTTAATATTATACTGAAATACGCGAGAAATTCTTATCCCTGATTTAATTAAACATTAGAAAAAATAATAAATGATATTTGTCTGGAAAGATGAAAAAAAAATGAAATAAGTTCATGAGAACTAATATTATTGTGTTACGCCGATGTACATTAGGTTTAAACGGACGATTTATCGGACTGAAAATTCCGCCGATTGAACATTCGTTTTGTTGACATCAAAGATGGTATACAATGTAGCGCGCTGAACGAACACGGCGCAATACAATCTTTGGTTGACATAAATTTCTGTGAATCCAAAAAACGTAACTGCGAATCGTCCAATCGCCGTCAAAATTGGCCAAGAGGTAGAAAACAAGTACAGAAAAATTATTATTGTGGTTTGATAAGGTATTTTACTCACCTTTTAATAAATCGTCGATGGTTTTGATGAGCAAGAACAAACCCAAATTTCGAGAATTTTTTTTGGAAACTTCTAGATGCCGCATTCAGAAAATTCGAGAACGAGGTTGAAGGAGAATATGTGATCTACGTCTTCGAAAAAAAAAGCTACTGCCTACTGGGTACATCAAAAAGAACGGCCTCAGCGAAACGTAACAAACCGCTAGCTCCACGTCCACGGTGTCTTCGCCACGGCGATTGAACCCGAGATTGAGGCCGCGGCCGAAAAGATTAGCGGCAATGCATGGGATACGCACATACCTAGGCCTAGGCCTAACTAAAATAGGTTGTAATAATTAGCAGATCAAAAGGCGTTACTGTAGTGTTAGTGTTGTTAGGGCCAAGGATACGGAGGGAGTCCAGTGTATTGGCCCTAGAATGGGGTTATAGGTAAGGGGATTAATGAGAAAAGGCAGGGAGGAGGTTTAGCCCCAAATCCCCCTCCTCTCCTCTCCACACACTCTACATCCGCCACAGTACACTACTACTACTAGCTACGTACGTGTAACGTTACAAGGTCAAAATTACTGGAATCGTGGGAAAGGTCGAGTTAGGCCTACATCATGATGAATTCCTACCTGTGCAATTCCAACTCCCATTTGACCGCCTCCAATCACTGTAACATGCTTGATTGCTGCCATTCTCAACGCCGATGTGGTTAGACCTCTGCGCATTACTTTAGTCACGAAGGACATTTTACAGAGCAATTTCGTTTTACAATTTGTCAACTTTTATTTTAATGTACATGTACGTACTCGACACAGCACCACGTTTAACGTTACTCGTTAGGTAATATGTGGTGTCAAAGGTCTTGGTAGTCTTGAACACGTGCCCTTAATTGTCTGCTAATTATGCAGGGGTCATAGATAATAATGCACGAGTAAGAGGTTAATGTTAGGTTGGTAACCTCGAGCTCGGTTAGAACGTTCCCAGGGGTGCTTGCAGACTTTGCGGTGGGTTAGGATAGTCTCATTTCGGGTCGCGTTATTATGATGACGAATTTTATACCGACTGGTGGGTCCGTATAAACATGGAGGAAGGAAAACACAACTTTACAAGTAGTATTTGGTTAAATAGGCTATACGCTTGTGTTATCAGAGGCAGATTTTTTAAATGGGGTAACGGTTTATAATCTAGAAAAAATACATTATACGTGCATTCATGGCTGATAATATGAAAATATTAAATCTTAGTGTACCTGGTGACATTTCCATGGCATGGAGCTCATTTTACGAACTTTAATTGTATTTTATCCCAAGAAAATCATGAAATCGTATGACCCTGATGTGATGGCTCATCGGCCTCTTTGAACAAATGAGAGAACAGTGATGAATTGTCCAGGCCTGAGTTGAGCACAGAACTCGTCAGCAGTATGCAACGTTTGTTCCGGACCATAATGTCCGCAAGTACCATTATGTCCGCGAACCGATTTGGGCCCATTATGTCCGACCCATTACGTCCACGGGTTCATTATGTTCGACCCATTACGTCCACGGGCCCATTACGTCCGTGGGCGCCTCAGTTGTATATGAATTGGCACGTTGCGGGTAGCAGTGTATATGCTGATTAACAGCATAATATTGTTTGTTTTCGTTAAGAATTGGCTGTTTCAAACTGCTTTTAACAACCATACCAAATCCGTTAAAACGGATTCGAAATCTGAAATTACAGATTTGTAATTTATTCTTCAGGGGCATCAATGGGCTTCGTACTTACAGTGCAAAAACTGGTATGTTAAATAGTACACCAGTGGTGCTCATATGAAGCACGATAATTCAGACACTTTATTAAATTAACTCCAGTGGTTTTTAACAACCCAATTTTGCAGTAGAGCGTTCTGTGACATGAAATTGTTCTAAAGTAATTGGTTTTAACTTCCCCAACGTTACGTGTTCAAACATTTGAGTTATGGGTCCGCGGACGTAATGGGCCGTACATAATGGGCCCGCGGACGTAATGGGTCGGACATAATGGGCCTGCGGACGTAATGGGCCCGCGGACGTAATGGGTCGGACGTAATGGGCCCGCGGACGTAATGGGCCCGCGGACGTAATGGGTCGGACGTAATGGGCCCGCGGACGTAATGGGTCGGACGTAATGGGCCCAAATCAGTTCGCAGACATAATGGTACTTGCGGACATTATGGTCCGGAACAAACGTTCTTGAATATAATCGAGCCTTACCAATAATCGATGCCTTACCTGCACGCGATCAATGCCGCACGTTGCAGACACAATAAATAGCGCTTTGGGACTGCGCGCGGCAGTACACAGACAGATACGGCTAACATTCAGACTTGATCTCAGGTCTATTGACAGGCTGAATCGGAGTAAAAGCCTGGTAATTTGTATACCACCCCTGGTTAATTTCCAGTTATCCTTTACTCAACTTCAATCCAACAGTAATTACCATGCGGTTTTAATAGTCAGATCAATGACATTTGAGAACTGCGAAGGGTGCGTTCACGGGGGAGAAAGTGAACAGGTTTGTCATTGACCTAAACGTTTTACAGTTTATTACCCATCAGTTTAAAAAATAAACAAATAAATAAATAAAATAAATAAATAAATAAATAAATAAATAAATAAATAAATAAATAAATAAATAAATAAATAAATAAATAAATAAATAAATAAATAAATAAATAAATAAATAAATAAATAAATAAATAAATAAATAAATAGGCTATACATTTCAGGAAATGTTTATATTCAGTTTTAATGAAATCAGAGTTTTGAACAATAACTCATTACCCCCGCCCTGATGAGGTGTGAATTTCCCTATACGTAGACCTATAACTTCACCACCACCGTTGGTAGGGATCAAGATGTTTTCCAAGGTTCGTATAATTATATGTTTTTAGGTGTGCACAACAGTAGGCCTATGCTCTTTGTTCAAACCGCCTCCCCTTACACCCCCTCTGATGGTACACGTTTTTTGTACACTTTTGCCAAGACACTGTGAGATGCGTCACACAGTTGGGTTTTCTTGTGTGCGTCATATTCACATTTCCTACTACATAGTAGGTAGGCCTAGACATTTTTTTTTTTTGGTAATAATTTATTTTGACATTTCGTCGCTATGCATTGAGACCCTGAGAGTTTGCGAAGCTTGAGTGTATTTATGCAAAAGCATCGCTAAGGCCAAAAAAGACTCCGGTTTCTGGTCATCGGTCGGCTTCAAAATCGGTGCGGTGACGCTTTTGTTTAATTTTGTTTAATTTTTTTTTTATTAAATCTTTTTCAAATTTCCCATATACAAAGTATGGTGGCTAAGAGAGGCCTCACAAATCGGGCAAACGTTCATACCCCTATGTAAAAAAAAAAAAGTCGTTTAAAACACAGCACGGCAAAATTCCAATGGATCCAGCAATTTTGTCTGCAATTGGACGTCGTTTCACAGCCAAAAAAAGTAAATTAAATTGTTTTTAAATTAAAAATGCCGACGCGCGGGGCTGAGGCGACGCGCGCGGAGACCAGAAACCGGAGACTTTTAGTTTTTGCCTAATAAGGACGAAACCATGCAGACAAAGGCCCGTATTTTAGAACGTTCCTTTACTGCAAAGGACGCCTTTATGCCTATTGTTCTCTTAAGATAACAATAGGCATAAAGGCGTCCTTTGCAGTAAAGGAACGTTCTAAAATACGGGCCAAAGTCTTGCAGAGGATTTCATCTTATGAATATTAATGAGTACCTTTACCGAGACGGCTGATTCATGTTAATTCAGGCACGCAGCAATCTGACACTATACATCGACAGTATTTTTACTGAATCTATTTCTTGTGGTTAACATGGAGGCAACGGACGCGCGGGAGCAAACTCTTCAAGGCGATGACGGGCTTGGGTTTCCCGGTCTGTATCGTTCCGTTAAGGAGGAACAAGTGGAACCGATTGAGGCTAAAATAAAAGGTATGACATCTAATAAGTAAATTAATCATTTTGTGTTAATTCTTCTGCAACTCTTTATAACTCTAGATTTAGTCTCTGTCAACGTCAACAAGACCAAGTGTGTTTTTGCGCAGTGGTTTTATGTGCTTTTTAAGTTACTTGGTTTTTGTTTTTTGTCTTATTTTGACGTTCTAATCATGCAGTAGAAGTACGCTGCTAATTAACGTATTCGTTTTGATAAGAAGCGTAATTTTGTGAGAATAAAAACTAAATTGCTGCGGTTTACATTCAATCTAGATGCATGGGTGTAAATCCCATGGGATGGGGACAGACCCGCCTTTTGTCGTCCCCCTCCCGTGACGTGTTGGGGAAAATTTCATGTGGATTTTAATAATTGCGTTGATGTCTGTTATAATGTACTTGAAATGTCTATTATTCACCCACGCAGCAGTACTGTGTCGTGCACATACCCACGTAAGCCATGAGTGAACGTGACACGTTTTTACTTATATCAAGAAATATACTCCTCACAAAAACTTAAGGACCACTCGCAATTTTTGATACTTTTTTTCAATTTTCATGATACCACTACCAAATTGCAGATCATGTATTTTTGTGGTATTGCTCAAAATGTGGTGCTATTGTAATGAAATCTGAGTTATATTTTGCAAAATGCTAAGTAAATGCATAATGTACAAGTTCGTAATGGTAGGCCTATCATGAAAATTGAAAAAAGTATCAACAATTGCGAGTGGTCCTTAAGTTTTTGTGAGAAGTGTACTCTGTACAATTTCTGAACGTCTTCGATCAAGAGACGCTTAAAGCAAAAAATACGCACATTTTTTTGAAATGGATGAAAACAGTGACATTGGCTCAAATGGAGCGCATTCATTACATTGTAAATATCCATTTAAAATTTCTGACTAACAATAATAGTTGCATAACGGCTCAATGTTTTATTTATTTTAAAAATATAATAAATAAATAGATAAATAAATAAACATGTTTATATAATTATACATGTACTTTTTTAAGGCAATTAAATAAGAGGCCAAAATAACATGAATGTGATATACCTTGACTATTAAAGTCCTGAGTCAAATTGTTGGCCCTTATTCTGGGTCGGATTTATGTTTACATGTTTTGGGTAAATTTGATCTTGAAAATTGTCATATACGGGAAAACAGTTGACCATTGGGTCAGCCTGTAATCCAGTGTCAAAATGATTCCATGACCCGTTTTGGGCTTGTCTGATCCTGAACGTGTCAAGAATAGAGAATAATAAAATGACAAGTTTGACAAGTTTCCAAGTTTCCAAATATTATCGATCCATTTGTGGATCATTATCTCAACCATAACTTCTGTGGGTCAGGTTTTTCAATAACCAATTTGAGGTCATAATACAGTTGTATTTTCTAACACGAAAATAATATTTATTTGATTTCGATCAATTTGGATCACAATAATTTCAGTTATGAAAAGTGTAAAAAAGTCAGTGACGTTACTTTAGTCTGACTAAAGTCATATTTATTTTTGACTTGTGACGTTACATTTCAACATTCTTCACTTACAAAAAATAATAAATGGTTACAGTGAGGGGATATGAGGGGGCACTTTTATTAAACTTGGTACTTTCAACAATAGGACAGTGAATAATGGGTAACACTGCAACAGCAATTAGGTGGCAGACTTTACTTGCTTGTTACGTGAATATAAATACGACTTGTTCCTGACTTTCACTGATAAAAAAAACGTTATTTGTGTCTTGATCTGACTTGCAAGGGAATGAATTGTGACTAGACTTGACTCGAAGGAAATGACTTCGAAAAAAGAAAATTTTAAATTTAAAAACACCCCAATTACCAACAAGGCCCCAGTCTGTGATTCCTCGCCCCAGTCTGTGATTCCTCCCCCACCCACAAGGCCTACCATAAAATAGGGTCTGTGACCAACCCACAGATCCACACTCATTCATTTACCGTGATCCGAATTTTCGTTCGAGCATCATCAGCATTTTAATAGTTAAATGCCGAAAAATACCGAGTATATACATTGTTTTCAAGCCGAAGTGATGGCTAAATTGATAGTGATGTCCAAATTTGAAAAATAAAGAGATATTGACAGCTATGGCCATATTGATAGTTATGGTAAAACAAAAATTAAAAAAAAAGATAAAAGACAAACAGAAATTGAAAGTGATGGCCAAATTTGAAGATGAAGTTGATATTGATAGTGATGGCCAACAATATATAATGTTAACATGAAAAACTAGATAAAAGCGGAACAGAAATTGTAAGTGGCGGCCAAATAGACTATACAAGAATATGTAGAATAACTGAAAGTATAATGTTTACGGGGAAGTTGGTGATATATTCGTCTTAAGTGTGTATGTAGTTTTATGAGTTTCGTCAAATCGAATACAGGTGATTCAACTCTGAGAGGCCATCAATGAAATGCTAAGTTATTATTGAGTAAAGGTTACTACATGTTTCTGGAACTCAAACATCAGCAAATGCCTCTGGCATCTCGTCTGTATGGAGATACCTACCTGCATGTATAAGTAATATACAATGGTATAGCTTGCTGATCAGATGGCCATCAGTGGCGAGCAATCGGTCGCGCCGAGACACAATAATGATGTCTTTTCATCCTCGTGGGAATTGTTGTTTGCCTTGCATCTGCGTCCTCCGTAGTTGGATCAATAAATACATGTATGGCTGGGTTAATAAAAGACAGCTATTGTATCTCATATGAATTGGCTATAATTATAGTGTCATTAACCCTTACAGGACACGTCATGGCAAATCAGCTGTGAAGAACAAGAGAAATGATTGTAGAGATTGTCTGATGAGGGATTGAAGAAGAGTATAGGATCGAGGGGGGATTTCGGTGCAGGGCAATGTGACAAGATCACAGTAGGAAGTAAGGAAAATCGATTACAAATAGATCGTCTGATAAAGATAGCTGATGGGGGGAAAAACAGGCCGGATCAAAACGAAAGAAGAAAACATATACAGAGACAGGCACTAGCCTATATGTCTGTCTTTGATAGGAACCATACACCATTAGCACTCCTTACTACATCTTTGGAGATACTCACCTCTAAAATAAATATATTTGTTTACAAAAATATATAAGTTGAATAGGCCAATTTCAATATTATGAGATATGACGGCTTAACTTTGCAACATGTCTGTTATAAACGAGAAGTAATTTCAATAGAACATGTATTTTAAATTACCTACAGCTTCACACGTAATTAATATTTGTACCTTTGTGAAAAGGATATTAAAGGCTGTTTGCGGTGACAGCAGCATCTCCCAAAGTCTGGCATTCGCCTGAAGACGATCAGAGCATACTGATTGAAACGTCGAGTTGTAACCTCCAGTTCTTTTCAGAACTAATTACTTCTCAATTTGGGAATTTCACATGGTGTCACCGCAAACAGTCTTTACTTTCACATGTAATCTTCAGGCATGGATGCTTTCTCTTAATTGTTCCGAGCAGGTGTTTAGTATTTATATGTTCTTTACTTATAATGTTCACAAGATGTATATGACAGGTGCAAAAATTTAAGTGCATCTAGGCCTTACAACAATTGAAGAAACTTCTATCTTAAATGTCTCTATCAGAACAGACTTTCAACAGTTTAAGATGAACACATTGACTGAAAATTACTGGCTCATGTATGCAGCAGCAATGGTAATATTACCTTATCATGTGGGGTGTTATTTTCAATCATTGAATTAATCTAAAACTAGCACTCCAATTCCATGCCCTGTTGATCGTGACGATATTGTCCCTTTAAGCATTCTATAAAGCTCAATAGCAAAACCAGCATTATTGGCAATTTTAATTTGTTGAATACAAGTTTGATGCTATTTTTGTATATACAAGATCGACATTAACAATACATTTTCATTACACCTTCACAATCAAAATATTTCATCAATGCATATTTGTCATATTGCATTCTTGAGTAAAAAGTAAGATTTAATGCAGGTGTCCATGGCTTGCGCGGCGTTAATCGCAAGGGCGGTGATAGTGTAGTTTTCAATATTTAATATTTCCCTGTCAAATATGCGAGTGAATGCGATGTTGAATACCAGGTGACGCTGGAGAGTGTTAACGTGATCTCACTGTGGATTGGTGTTAAACTTTTAAGGCATACGTGCATCTGTAGCCAAATTGATATGACATGTTTTTGTATTTCTTTTTGCGGGGTATTGGACAACCCTGGCCCACGCTTTGTTTACATTTTGAGTGTGATCAATGTACGATTTCTCAGTTCACCCTATCTCAACAAAAGTATTTTGTTTGGTTTTCACCATTTTGTCTCCTCTGAGGTAACATACCTGACTGGGTGGATGGTAGTCTGCTTCGTAACGGACCTGGGAAGTTTGAGGTTGGGGATGATATGTACCAACACTGGTTTGATGGTCTAGCCATTCTCCTTCGTTTCAATATCCACAAAGGGAAGGTAAGGGACAGCATGTTGTTTATTTCTTCCAGTTTGTAAGAAGTTTATCTTGTTGCTACTTTGTTTCTTCACATGTTCTATTTCTTTCTCTCTTTTTTGGAGCGAAAACACTAAAAAAGTTAGACTTGCATTTGCGGCCTTACCTCTGAATGACCTTAATATCAGACATTCTGCCATAAAGCATTACATCTGTTTTAGCATATTCTGCTTGGAGTGGACCCGTATCGCTTCGACGCTCCAACATTAGAGCACGAGTATATAATGATGCAATGATGAGGGTGGTGAGGGTGGCGAGGATGGTGAGGGTGGTGAGGGTGGCGAGGGTGGTGAGGGTGGTGAGGGTGGTGAGTGTGGCGGTGATGACAGTGATGACGATAATGACGATGATGGTGTCGATGATGAAGACGATAATAATAATAATAATAATGTGTGGACTTATATAGCGCACGTATCCACCAACTAAGTGGTGCTCAAGACGATGATGCTGATATGAAAATATTTAAAAAAAACATTCCTAATATCCAATTGATAAACAGTTGATGTTCTTCGTCCATGCAGGTGACCTTCCAAAGTAGATTCCTTCGTAGTGATTCCTACATCAAAGCCATGGAGCAGAACCGTATCGTCATGTCCGAGTTCGGCACCGTGGCACACCCCGATCCTTGCCAGAGCTACTTCGGCAGGTTTCTCTCCCGGTTCGTGCCTCGCACTTTCACCGATAACTGCAACATCAGCTGGATGCAGTACGGGGATGAGTTTTACACCGTGACGGACGGGACGGTGATGCGGAAAGTGGATCCCAAGAGCTTGGAGACCTTAGAAAAGGTACTTTAAGGGTTTCGCGTTCTAAGATCTATTATTGCAGTGGAATGCACGAATCATTATCATCTCCATGGCAAGCTATTAGGGCCTTGTGGAACTCGCTCGAGCCCATCGGCCTATAATCATTAGGCTGATGGACTGACGGGTGAAGCGCCACAACACCGGGTCCTCCAAGCTGACCGCTTTAGGTACGCCCCTCTATATGGACCATGGTTTGGGCGGAATTGGGCCACACGCTCTGAGTCACTGATACAAAAGTCCACCTCCAGGACTGCATCTTTCGAGTTGAGGTTCCAAGATCTTTTCCAACGCCGCCTTGGTCTTCCCTGTGGATGAGTCTCACAGGGTGGGCGTATTAGCTCTTAGAAGCAGTGATGTCCCAATCGGGGGTGGGGGGAGGAGGAGGGGTTGGACGATTGGATTGCATAAGATGGGTGACTGAGATGGTTGCTTAGTGATGGTGCTGATGACGAGCTGCTGATTGGTTGAAGCAGTGGAGGTATCCGAGAGTGATAAAGCGGGCACGTTGTCAAAGAACCAAAAGACAGGAAATAATATGTGGACCTTTTTAAATTGAACGATGCACGCCCTATAACCGATACGGTTTGTTATAGGGTGTATCATGAAGATGATAAAATGTGTTGGCAAGCGATTGTCAAATCCAGAAGACAAAACAAATTTCTTCCTCAATATAGAATTGTGAACACCCTAAAATCAGAAGAATCAGCCCCTCCCTGATCGATGATGGCGCTATACTCAAAAGGGGATATCATTTATTATCTTTAATTAATAATAACAATGTTTTGTAACTTTTTGAGTCAGTGGCTGTTAATTATGTTGCTTTTCTTTTGTGTATAAACTTAGACAATATCTCACAACTTTAGCCTGTGTTTCGTTTCAGGTTGACATTTCCAACAGGATCGTTATCCATTCCTCCACGTCTCACCCGCACACCGCCACGGACGGGACAGTGTACAGTCTCGGCTCCCGATTCTCCCTGAAGTGTACTTATAATATCGTCAAGATTCCTCCTCACGACCCCGGTAGGTCTGGCGCAGATCCCAGGGAAGCAATAAACGATCTGGAAGAAGCGAGTACTGGTTCCCCTTTCCAACGAGCCCGAGAGCACCATGGGCCTAATTTCATAGAGCTGCTATACTAAACAGAAAATATTGCTTATCAAATGTATCTGCTAAGAAAAATTTAGCTGAGAACCTGTAAGAAGCAATGTAACATTTATGTTGTCCTCTTTCGGCTGCTGCCGTTAGGGGTCGCCACAGCGGATCATGATCCACATATTTGATTTGGCATAGGTTTTACGCCGGATGCCCTTCCTGACGCAACCTTCCCATTTATCCGGGCTTGGGACCGGCACTAAGCATGCACTGGAAGCAATGTAACATTTATAATAAGACTAAATACGGAGTGCCATGGCCAAGCGGTTTAGTGCATCTCGATCGGATTTATGTTCTGATGGCTGAGTCGACAGAATGCGGGTTCGAATCCCGACCGCGACCGTGGTGCTTATGTCCTTGAGCGAGACACTTTACCACAATTGCTTCTCTCCACCCAGGAGTAAATGGGTACCTGTGAGGGCAGAGTTGGTTGTTGTGTTTGATTAGTCCTATATGCGCCGAAATGGCAGCAATTGAGCTCTGAGATGGTTTCAGGAATGATTTATGCGCCTGATGAAGCAGGGGTAATAATGTAATGCGCCTTGAACACCAGTTTGGTGGATACGTTCGCTATATAAGTCTAAATTATTATTATTATTATTAATAACAAAGGCTTGTATGGCGCCAAAATCCGTCAAAAATTTTGCGCTCAAGGCTCGTCACAGAAATATAAAACCTTTCAGAATTTAAAATACACCAAAAATATAACATAAGTTAAATAGATTTATGAAAGACTGACGGATAAAAGTCAACATTTGAAAGATTTCACACATAAATTAACATTACACGACAGTTTTGCTGGTAACCCATTGTCCTGCTGAGAAGTTCTTCATAAGGGGCCCCGCAGTCGGGCACCCGCGAGCGGTTATTCTTTTATGATGCTTCTGACTTGTATGAACTAAGAGAAATTGCTAGTGATAGAGCAGTTTGGAAAAGATTATATAATTATGATGTAGATTTTTTAATGAAATTGGTTGCACTGCTTGTAACCTTAAGATGATTTTTTAATCTTGTAAATCTATTTATAGTAAACAGTTTGATATGAATCAATTGTTAGCACCCCTCCATTTTCGTTGATTAACACCTCTTTTTTCCCAATTCTGACTACAGAAATCAAATGCGACCCACTGTGTAATGCCTCGGTCCTATGTTCCATCCCTGTGTCTGGTACCTATCCCTCGTTCTATCACAGTTTTGCCATGACAGATAACTACATTATCTTCGTGGAGCAGTCGGCGATCATTAATCTGCTGAAAGTTCTCTATGCACAGATCTTTCTCAAAAGTGAGTTCCCATCAATTAAAAATGTGTTTTTATATAATAGTCAGTATACAATATTGTTAAAATGTCTTCAAAATGCACACTCTTAAAACTAAAGTATTGAATCAGCATTTTAAAGAGTTCGGTCAGTGACAACTCTTTATAAAGTTGGATTTAACTTTTAAAAGTGTTGAATTAACATTGATAAAGTTAGAGTTAACTTGACTCTGTGTTAATTCAACACTGTCTATGATGTGAATTAACTTTATAAAGTGTTGTCACTCACCGAACTCTTAAAAGGTCGATTCAACACGTTAGTTTTGAGAGTGCATCCACGCTTTATAATAGAGGAGGCCAGAGGGCAAGCTGGAGCAGACACAGTGGAAGTTGGCCTGATGCATGGTGGACAGGGGTGATTGGAATATCCAGAGGCGATCCTGCCTGCGGGCGACCAAGTAGTTATAAGAATCAATCGAGATGTATAGAAACCAACATGTGAAAGTTTCTGATTATTCCAATGTGTCGTTAACGAGAGAAAATAGCGAAAGATTTCATATTTTTCGTATTCATTTAAACGTGGAATTTATCCACGGATGGCAAAAATTCATTTTCCAAAATAATGTATTTAATGTACTAAAATGGCAGCCCCTCGGACAGAAATACTTCAAGGGATGTTCGATACCATCATTAACTTTACACCAATTAAGTTTCGTGTAAATCTGATGTGATATTTTGTGCTTTTTGTGCTTTTTGTGCTTTTTGTGCATACCAATAACATACAGGGGCTTTAAACACTTCTATTTTGTCAGTTGGTACTTTCTTCAACTTTCCAGTTCTGTGAACCCGGGTTCAAATCCAACTAGGACCCCAAGCCGACATGTGGACCGGGTTCCCTGCGTTATTATGTGGGTTTGTCCATGGAGGAATGGGGTTAACATCCAATATCTAAAAGTGAACATAAACTGAACGTATTATTTGCGAGCTGGGCAGATAAATGATTAGACTGGTCCCCTGTCTTTATCCTATCAATGATAAAGACAGGCTCCTGGCGTACCATTCAAGGGATTTCATTGGACACGTTGTGCTGAAGATCTGACGTTGCCCTTCAACTTATTAAGGCTCGCGAGCTCGCTACCAACCAAGGTCAAAGTTGAATCTCGGGGAAAAACATGGCGGCCGCTGTTGATTAACATATCGGCTCGGAACCCTGTAACACTGATACCGCAGATCAGTTTATAGTGCGCCCGCACCAGACTATTCGTGACCGGATGTCAGCAGCCGAGTCTCTGATGCCAGTCACGTGATTCGGGGCAAGCTTTTTCCGCTTTTTCTTAGAAACCAACAATACTGCAGCGGTGCGTGGTCTGGTACCTGCAACATATAACTCAATGATCAACGCATTAATAACGTTTAACTTCCTTAGAACTAAAGTTAATGCAGCTGTTTTGACGTATTTGATTGTCCACTATACGTTAGAAAAAACACGGAAATACATGTACTTCGTCTTTTGTTGCAAAGAAACTCATGCAAAATCATGTCACCGAAACTCTTTAGAAACTACATAAAGGCCTATTCAAACACGCATGGTTGCATCGTTTACGTCCGGCACGGCCGTAAAGCTTGCCCCGAATCACGTGGCATAGTAACAGTCGCTACGCACAGGGGTCAAAGTCTGGGTCACTTGCACCGAGGCTTATTCACGGGCCTCAAATCGTGACGTCAGATCTTCAGGCTAATCAATTATGCGCTTTTAAGAATTCTTGGTTTCATTATATACGAACAGCAGAAAAATCGATCTAGATCGATACTTTGGATAAGCATTCTGCTAATCGATTCGTGTGTTGAGAATAAATAGCTCTACCAATTAAGGCTTTTTGCATAATATCACTTTGTAAAATCCATGTTTTATCAGTGATAATAATATTCATCAGTATTTTGATAATTTTTTGAAGAAATTTGAATCAAGTGTAGCCTAAAGGGAATTAGTATCAAATTGTTGTTATTTTCCTAACAGGTTACATGATGGGAATGGAATTTCGAGCGGACCAGCCGGCGAGATTTCATGTTGTTCGGCGAGACACTGGGGAGCATCTACCGGACACTTACACATCAGACGCGTTCTTAAGTTTCCATCATATAAATGCATACGAAGAGGCGGGGCATGTGGTGATTGACATGTGTGTTTACGAGGACGGTTCCATTATCAATGCCATCAATTTGCAAAATCTTAAAAACGGGGTTGTTCCGGAACGGTTTGGGGAGGCAAAACGATTCGTGTTTCCAGTGGAAGAGGTGATTGATTTTTTTTTTGTCAGACAAGGTATAACTTTTTTTCAGATAATGCCACTAGACTTGTCATTAATTTGTGACCGATTATAATGATTTTTATTGTTCTGCAACAAATGCGCATTTTTGTATTAAAAAAAATTGAATTGGACATTCTAATTTTCCCAGACTCGGCATCGCCATTCTAAACATTGCATATCCGTAGCTCTATCAATTCAATTCAATTCAATTTCACATATATTTCCTCATTGCAACATGAAAAATAAATTATGGAAAAACAATTTGGAAATTTGTACAAAAGTAAACAGTAAATTATTAAGAGAGAAGAAACACAAATTATATGACAAGCAAATATGGAGCCATATTCAAAAGCCAAGGCTTGTACAAAAATGCCTACGTGGACAATACAAGGACAAACAATGGAGTGGACAAAGAAGACAAGGTAAATAAACAGGACAGACAAACAGGTGGATGTTCAAATTCCAAAGCTGAAAGCTAACATTTATGGAAGGTCGTTTGACCAATCATCCGGCGCCGAGACAGTTAATTCATTGACGGGCCATTTGACCAATCGCGGCTCGCGATGCTGAAATGTCATAGGGCTCTCTGATTGGTCAAATGGCTTTCAGCACAAACACGGCACATAAAATCCGATTCATACATAAACGTGACGAACCCAATTGTGTGGTTTTAGATAGCGAGGATGTGATGGTTGACAAATACAGGGGTGAAAGTCGCTGTAGAAGAAGTCCCTCGGCGACCCCAACATTCCTCAGCTCTGTACACCGGTATCGGAGTATAGATATCGCGGTACAACACTTAGGCCTATGGGTCCATAACATAATTGTTAAGCACGACCATATTTTCCCAATCTTTTTTGATAATCTTGTTTGCACTGTATATACACTGCAGCTATGGCTGTGCCGGGTATCCGGATACCTGACCAAAACGGTCATTCCCCGGTTCCATTTTTCGGTTCCAATTACCCGTAAACGACTTTTTAAAATTCGGACTTAACATTTGAGCGGTGCAAACAGACATCTGTGACTCTTGAACAATGCACTTGTACAGACAATTATCTTTAAATTCAAGAGATTACACTCCAATAAAGAAAAGATCGACAGTATGGTATTGTTGCATTCCCCACTTTCGTGGGTCAACAAATAATAGTCGGATACAAACTTTGTTGTGACAATCTCAATCAATGGGGTTGGTTTATTATTAACATCACTATTTAACAATAATAACAGGCACTAGTAACATGTATGACAGGAGTGGTAGCGTATAGGTACATGTCAATAGTTAAACTTATATACTTGTGCTAAGTTCCGAATAGGGTGTACGAATACCAACTATTGGGTACAGTCAGTGGGGACCATCGTTCGTTCATGCGGCTGTCAACTCGGCATACGGTACGGGCACTGCTATACCGAGAGACGGGCGGCTGGTCGGTCTCTACGACGGGGACCACCGGGCTTGACTACACCGGTGTCTGTACGGGGCCAGAGTGTATCAGACCGCATAGCTACATGTAGGTGAACCAATGGCCATATCGACGCCCTGCACCATTGGTTTAACGAACGAGGCACTGCACTGTAATAGTTCGGTATATCGCACTGTCATGGATCGGATCGAGTCGCATAGATTTCATTCGGAACCGCACTTCTCGCTGAAATCAGGAAATCTTAGGGATTATATAGAAATCTGGGGCCTAGGAATGAATAAAACATAAGCCTACTTTAGCGTTTTAGCCAATGAGAACCTTGGCTTCCGCGTCTAAGGGTAGAAACGTGTGCAAAATCGGGGTATACAACAGGTCCTTGTTCCATATAAGGTAAGGTATTTGACGAAAGTGAAGTGATCGACAACTTAGAAAGGAGGGCGTGTTCAAGGGGAAAATGCTTACTGGGGTGCTTAAGCTATTTGCTTGGATGCTAAGCTTATTAGTGCATGAGGGGAACAGCGGCTGTGCTTGGGTAGGGAGCACTACACGCGGGCCACGGCTAATGACTGAGCGGGACAGTCACGGTGACTGTTTGGCCGTGGTTCACCCACGAACCGTGTTCGGTGTGAAGGGGTGGACTCCGAGGAAAGTATTCGGAAAATAGACTAAGTCCAAAGGACGGCTCCAAGCCACGTGGCGGGAGGGTGTGGCACGCACACAGGGCTCTCGCTGGTGTTGCATTATGCATGAGCAAAAGTAGCGTCCTTGTATGGATTGCATATTCATAGCGGACAATCGAGGGTCCGGGGAAACAACCCTGGGACTTAGACTGCTTGAAATTGCATCGTAGGCAAAATATTGGAAGGGGAAGAAGTGAACTATAAGGGGTGCTAATATTTATCAAAATCAAAGGGTAAGATTCGTAACAGTATCCTCTGTATTATAAAGTCAATTTGTTACCATTTACGGTACATGTATTTGTACACCACCGGAGGCATGTTTTCAACAAAAAAGAAAACGGGTATCCAGGTATCCGAAGTTTCCTGATTTCGGGTATCCGGTTCCAAAAATATCCGAAAACGCACAGCCCTAACTGCAGCCTGATTAACTATACAACTCAAAACAATTTAGGGAACACCGGATTTTTAACATCAAATAGGTTTGAAATGTTCCATGAACTGGGATTTTCATTTGCAACCCTCTCTCTCTTTTAGTAGTCATGTCATGAAATGTGTAATCACTACATGCATCCTTGGCCTTTATCATCTGTTTCATTGTGCAGTTGTTTCTCATCAATTCTGTGAAACATTGTGTTTATCTGAAATAAATTATCTTGCTTTAACTGAGATTATTCCGGTGTTCCCTAAATTGTTTTGAGTAGCATAACAACATAAAATCGATCAAATGATTGGAACACAGGGAGCTGTTGAGCGCTATAGACAAGGTGATAACACGTCGAACTTGCTTCCGGGATCCAAGGCTTACACGGTACTGAAGGACGATGGGACATTCCACTGTACGCCCCAAGGAATATCAGACAGAAGTATGTTGTGCACGGTTTCTATGCAATAACTTTGAGTCATGTTTGTATGACGTAATCTGATGGTTAGCACGTTCAACTCGTGTGGCATGCAGAGTTTTATACAGAAAGTGGGTTCGAATTTAGCTTGGGCAATATCGATTTTTTTTTTCATCCACGATATATCGGCAAACAAATATCGCGATTTTCGATATAATCGCGATTATATTTTCATTCATGCATGATTGCTTTAGAGCCGATAACCACAGATATGTACCCCTCTACAAGCGTCACAATAAATCGCAAATTCATTTGCAGAGCGTGTATGTACTTCTGAAGTAGTTTTGTTTCTCACTTCCAAAAGCTGAAAAGACTGTTCTAATTTTTGTTTCCATTGAACTTCTGACTTGACTCACAATTGTGATTTTTTGTAATCGTGATATATTTTTTAATCGCGATTTACCGATTTACCGATTTTTTTTTCCATGGAACTTCTGACTTGACTCACAATGGCATTTTTTTTTTGTAATCGTGATATATTTTTTTAATCGCAATTTACCGATATCTCGATAATATAAAAAGGTTCTCGATATCGTAATCGAATAAAAAAAGGTATCGAATCCATCCAAGGGATCTAGCTCGGTGCTTGTGTCATTGGTCAGAAAGCTGTGCACGTATGAACCCAACTTACATAATGACACTTATCGTGTACTAAGAATATGGGCTCACCCCAGTGTCTCTGGTAGCAAATGTATATGGTCCACTGAAAATCACCTTTAGGTGAAATGGTATCACCTTAAAGCTTGAATTATTGGATTCAAATTGTTTTCAATTAACTCAAACCTTCCCAAATCCTCCAAAATCCTCTTTGCTAAAGTGAAGGATTTTGAAGGATTGAGGTCACATGCTACATGCTCTTTGCTAAAGTGAAGGATTTTGGAGGATTGAGGTTATTAGGCATACTTGCCTTTCCGTGGTACATGTACATCCATGTTTGTTGTAGTGATTGCAAGGTCAGTGCTTGGGTCAGTGGACACTGTTTATTGCTCCATGCATGCAGGGAGGGTCCCTGGCCATGTATGTACATGTATCACAGATTAGAAACACATGTGTGCATACATGTCATGTGCTTGCTTTACTACTGAAGGATTTTGGAGGATTCAGGTTATGTGTAAGCATGGAGGAAGGAAGCAAATGGGCCTAGGGAGTTAGGGTTAATAAATAATTTTTAAAAATCGTGTTTCCTTTTTATGTTTCTATAAGCTTCCTTCCATGCTGTGCAATTGTTTGGAATGTTTGATAGTTTGGTTGATTGATCATTTGGTCGTCGGCCTATGTAATTGTCTGCTTGCCAGTTCGTTCATTTATGTTCGTTGATTTGAATATTTGTTTTTGGTGTGCCGCTTCATATAAGCTATGGCGTACAGCACATTCAGTGAAATTTCACAATAATTTGCGTTCACGTTCCTAAATAAAACAAAATCTGTTATTGCTCATTGTAGATGCGGAGTTTCCAAGGATTAACTACAAAAAGTACAACGGCAAGCCTTATAGGTACTTCTACGGTAATGGTGGAGAATTGAACCAAACGGTAAAGATTTAACAACATAATAATTATACGTAAGACTAATTGCGGTGACACCATGTAAGAATCTCAATTGAGTAGTAATTAGTTCTGAAAAGAACTGGGGGTACAACTCGACGTTTCGATCAGTATGCTCTGATCGTCCTCAGGACGATCAGAGCATACTGATCGAAACGTCGAGTTGTACCCCCAGTTCTTTTCAGAACTAATTACTACTCAATTGAGATTCTTACATGGTGTCACCGCAATTAGTCTTACTTATCATTCTCACCATGCAAAGCTACAAGTTTTACCTATAATAATTATACCATAGAAAATAATTCTAAAAAAAAAAATTAAAAAAATAAAATAAAAAAATAAATAAATATTAAAACAAATTAGCCCAAGCATTCACATGAGTGTTGTATGATACATTTCTTGAAAACTAGAGTTAAAAATGACAGTAAAAATAAACGTATGTTACCAAATACCAATGCTGTACATTCCCTTGGACTGCCTTATTACAGCATGGTGTCACCACAAACAGTCTTGACTTATCCTTTTCACCATGCAAAGCTACAAATCTTACTACATGGTGTCACCGCAAACAGTCTTGACTTATCCTTTTCACCGTGCAAAGCTATAAATCTTACTACACAAATCTTACAACATGGTGTCACCGCAAACAGTCTTGACTTATCCTTTTCACCGTGCAAAGCTACAAATCTTCCTACATGGTGTCACCGCAGTCTTTACTTATCCTTTTCACCATGCAAAGCTATACAAATCTTACTACATGGTGTCACCGCAAACAGTCTTTACTTATCCTTTTCACCGTGCAAAGCTACAAATCTTACTACACAAATCTTACAACATGGTATCACCGCAAACAGTCTTGACTTATCCTTTTCACCGTGCAAAGCTACAACTACATGGTGTCACCGCAAACAGTCTTTACTTATCCTTTTCACCGTGCAAAGCTACAAATCTTTCTACATGGTGTCACCGCAAACAGTCTTTACTCATCCTTTTCACCGTGCAAAGCTACAAGTCTTACTACATGGTGTCACCGCAGTCTTTACTTATCCTTTTCACCGTGCAAAGCTATACAAATCTTACAAGCATTACTATTTCGAAGAATCTAAGCTTATTCGAAATTGTGTTTTCAATATAGCTTATGAAGGTCGACACGAAAACCGTGACGTCAAAAGGGTGGTTTGAGAAAGGATGTTTTCCCTCCGAGCCAGTGTTCGTCTGTGCCCCTGACTCCACCGAGGAAGATGATGGTAGGTGTTGGCTTACTTAGTGAATATTGGTCACAGACACTCGTCGTATTGCATCAATGGTTGTTTGACTTACAAAAATCTACATGAACAAAATTACAGTTTGATAAGCACCAGTCTATTTTGGACACAAGCCTCACTTTGACGCCCATAGACTTTTTGTATTATAGAATGACCGCCGTGTTGAAATATTTCATCGCTCGTCAAAGAGATTAGGTCGATTGACAATTGATGATTAACAATAAAAAAAGAACATTTCACATTCGGATGAAAACCCAGAGATTTTATTTGTTGTTTAATTGTTTGTTCTCTTTAATAGGAGTCGTCTTGTCTTCTGTTGTTAATGTACAAGAAGGCAGACCCTCGTTTCTTCTCGTTCTGGACGCCCGAGATTTCACGGAGATTGCCCGGGCTGAGGTAGACGTAGAAGTGCCCTATGGGTTACACGGATTGTTCGTCCGCGAGTAATGTTACTATAGTGACTGTTTATTATTCAAGCAAGCAAGCAAGCAAGCAAGCAAGCAAGCAAAAATAAATTATTTAATGATGTTGTTTTAAATAATCTCATGAATGCCCGGGCATCATTATGGAAGAGAAAAACAATCACGACATAATGTCGTGCTTGGCGTAAATTTGTGCTTGGCGGAGGCGGGGATGGTAACCCTGAACCATTAGATAACATTCCTAGCCGCTTCAATGATTGCAGTTTAACCCAACTTCCTTAAACCCAGATGGTATTAATGATTCACTTTATACTCCAAGCAGTTCTGATTATGTAACTGAACAACAACTACAAGCAAATGTTTGTAAACTCTACAACGAGCCCTTCTCAATATTTCATACAAATATAAGAAGCATTCAGAAGAACTTTGATAACCTTGCCCTTTCTCTTAGTAATATTGATCATAAATTCCATGTCATAGGTTTAACTGAAACTTGGCTTAATTCAGAGCCCGACTCGATGTTATCTTTACCAGGCTATAATATGGAATTTAAGAACAGACCAACTAAAAAAGGAGGAGGGGTTTTATTGTACATCAATGACTCATTATCATATGCTGTGAGGGAGGATTTATCAACATCTTCTGAATTTTTTGAATCAATGTTTATAGAAATTGAAACGAAAAATATGAAAAACATAATAATACCTGTAATTTATAGGGCACCCATGCTGAATGTTACTGGAATTTATCAAGGAATTTGAAACACTTTTAGAAAAAATATCTAATGAAAACAAGATTTGCTATTTGCTTGGAGACTTTAATATTAATCTATTAAATTTTGAGACCCATAATCCAACCTTAGACTTTGTAAATTTGTTATACTCGTATTCTTTTTGTCCCACCATTGATAAGCCTACAAGGATAACTCACAATACAGCTATGCTTATTGATAACATATTCACAAATAACTTGATGCAATATAGTACAAATATTCTGTTATCTGATTTAAGTGATCATCTTCCCATTGTCTTATTTGGCCCCTCCCTAGGTAAAAGTAAACAAAGTAAAACATTCTACTGGAAAAGAGATACTTCTGACATAAATATTTCTGCGTTAAAACGAGAGTTAGAACTAGTTGACTGGAATTTAATTATGCCTGCAGATAATGTAAATAACTGCTACGATAAATTTATTTCCAAACTCAATGTGCTGTACGATAAATGTATCCCATTGAAAAGATATAGCACCTCACATAACGATTTTAAAAGTCGTTGGCTTACGAAAGGTTTATTAAAATCAATAAGACATAAAAATAAGTTATACAAGAAGTTCGTTGTCAAAGGTACTAATCTTTGTAAACTTAGTTATGATTCATATCGAAACAGGTTAACCACCCTTATACGCAATGCCAAAAAAAGTTATTACCACAGTCTGTTGGAGAAAGAGAGAAATAATACTAACAATACTTGGAAAATTATAAATAATATTTTAAAGAAACCGTCCAAAGCAAATAAGTCTATTCCTGATTCTTTTTCCACAGAAAATGGAACAATTAATAATTCGAAATTGATAGCTGAGCACTTTAATAGATTGTTTACCAACATTGGTCCTGATCTCGCCTCAAAAATTCCTCGGTCTCACTCCAACCCCGTAGATTATATAAGTGGTGATTTTCCCAATTCTTTATTCTTAACACCAATTACCTCCATTGAACTTTTGCAATGCATAAATAATTTACCAAACAAAAAAAGTTCTGGACATGATGGCTATTGTGCGTTTATTATTAAACATATTTCAAATTTGATTATTCAACCATTATTGACCATTTTTAACCTGTCACTAACAACGGGAGTAGTACCAGATGACTTGAAACTTGCTAAAGTCATTCCTATTTTTAAAGGTGGCGATTCAAGTATGTTCATCAACTTCAGACCTATATCACTATTACCCTGTTTTTCTAAAATTCTTGAAAGAATAATAGCTAACCGTCTTAATATGTTTATAAATAAATACAATATTCTCTGCGATTTTCAGTATGGGTTTCGTGCCAATTACTCAACACAAATGGCCTTACTTGATCTAGTAGACAAGCTTAGTTCATCATTGGATAAATCAAACCATGCTATAGGGATCTTCTTAGACTTGTCTAAGGCGTTTGACACAATTGATCACGATATTTTGATTTCTAAATTAAACAGATACGGAATAAGAGGCGTTGCCTTGAACTGGTTTAAGAATTACCTTACAAATAGAAGACAGTTTGTTATCTGGAAAAACGATAAGTCTACCTCCTTGCCTATAACATGTGGCGTTCCACAGGGTTCTATATTAGGGCCAATATTATTTCCTCTTTACATTAATGATATCTATCGTTCTTCAAATCTGCTCTCCTTTATTCTATTTGCTGACGATACAAGTTTATTTTACAGTAGTGCTAATTTAACTCAAGCTATTGCAGTAGTAAACGAAGAACTGTGTAAAGTATCCTTATGGTTTAATTGTAATAGATTATCAGTTAATTTAAAGAAAACATATTCGATGCTCTTTACGAATAAGTGTGTAAATGTGAATTTTGATATTTACTTTAATAAAACCTTAATGAACCAAGTCAACTCCATAAAAATTACATGGAAAATTCACTGTGACAAAGTACATACATCCACTTCTCGAATTCTTGGAATTCTTCGCAAACTTAAGTACATACTGCCAGAAAAGACCCTTTTTTTCAATATATAATACCTTATCCTTACCTCACTTTCAATATGGAATTTTGGCATGGGGTAACACATACCAAACGTATTTAAATAAGCTACTAATTGTACAAAAGAAGACACTAAGGGTCATTAATAATACCTCATACAGAGCTCATGCAGCCCCACTATTTATTAGAAACAACACCTTAACCGTCTTTGATTTATATCAATATCATCTAGGAGTTCTTATGTATAAATTTGATAAAAAAGCTTTACCCACCCCATTATCTACTTTTTTTTACAAGGAATGTTGATATACACCAATATAATACAAGATCTGCCAATAAACTTCACATTAATAAAGTAAGAACTAGTTTTAGTAAATAGCACCCTCTTGTCTACTGAATGATAGCCTAAAGATCTGACGTCACACTTTGAGGCTCATGAATTACGATATTGGTCGCCATGTTATTTTCAGAGATTCAACTTTGACCTTGGTTGGTAGCTAGCGCAAGCCTGGAAGGGTGGCGTTTAGACCTTGAACACAACGTAGCCAATGAAATCCCTGCAATGGTATTCTCGAGGATAAAGACGAGGGGACCAGTCTAATTGAATGACTGAATGCTGTCACAAGTATTAAACACACACAAATTAGAATGACAAAGCACTTTTGCAGTTTGACAACATTTTAAAGCCTTTAAGATATAAACAGTAGACGTCTTCAGTAACACAAGCACCAATGTTTTGAATGTAGTGACTTTATTTTGAACCAATATCTCATACCTGATCAACCTGATTTCCTCCAATTCCATAGAAATATTGGTATGGTTTGCCATTGTACTTCTCATAGTTGACTCTGGGGAGCTCAATGGCTGTGAAATAAATATAATAGACAAGAGGTGTAATTTCACAAAAGTAAAAAAAATCCTGAAAAATGTGTAGCGGGCCTGGGTCTCCCTTTGGTCTAGAGGACAAAGCCCCCCTGAACCTCCTGTGGGTAGCGAGCCTGGGTCTCCCTTTGGTCTAGAGGACAAAGCCCCCCGAACCTCCTGTGGGTAGCGGGCCTGGGTCTCCCTTTGGTCTAGAGGACAAAGCCCCCTGAACCTCCTGTGGGTAGCGGGCCTGGGTCTCCCTTTGGTCTAGAGGACAAAGCCCCCTGAACCCCTTGGATGTTTAATTTTTGGAGGATTTACAGACTCTCCACATCCCCACAAACAAGAAAATAGAGGTTTGGCCATGGACACAATACAGGCTACTTCTTTCTTTCCTTGGGGGCTACTTCTCTTCTTTCAAGAAAGGGAGATTTGTAAAAAAAAATCTTGAAATCAGGAAAAATCCTGATTATACACATTAGAAATGCAGCCACAGATTTGACTTCATATAGACCATGTGACTTGTTTACACTTTGCTTGACCTTTAGAGTACCAGGGTGATTTCCCGCCGGGCAAAAGTGTGTGTATTTGTATGCAGAGTTTGTACATTTTGTACTTCACCACATAACATCAAGAATTGTTTTAGTTTTCAGATGAATGAGATATGAGATGTAATGTTAGTGCCTTAATTAAAAATAAAATATATCAAAATATCAGATGTGATGATTTCTTGTCATAGACCTGTGTACATTTTGTGCCCGGCGTCGTTTGACCTTTAGGGGCTCTTTTGTAAACATGTGATGTCATTGGTCACATCATCTATAAGTAGGGAAAGAAAATGGTAATCAAATCAAATCAAATTAAATTAAATTAAATTAAGTGTCAGAATACTCCCTCAGTGGCTGAAAACAGATATCATTTTGTTGGCCAAAAAAAAAAAGTCTCCGGTTTCTGGTCTCCGCGCACGTTGCCTCAGACCCGCACGTCAGCATTTTTAATTTTCTTCTTTTTTTTTTTGCTATGAAACGATGTCCAAAATTTGCAGCCAAAATTGCTGGATCGATTGGAATTCTGCCGTGCTGTATTTTAAACGACTTTTTGTTCACATAGGGGTTTGAACGTTTGCCCGATTTGTGAGGCCTCTCTTTGTACCATACTTTGTATATGGGAAATTTGGTCCCCGTGTATACATGTATCGCGTATTTCCCTGTTGGCAAAAAAAAAAAAAGCACGTCAACGCACCGATTTTGAACCCGACCCAAGACCAGATACCGGAGCTTTTTTGGGGGTGTAATTTACTGTTAGACTGTTTATTTATTAGATCCCATTCAATGGTCATACTGTTATTAATTCGGTTTGCGGTAACACCATAAGGTAATTTTTTTTTCAAAAAAAATGTACAAAAAATGGAAGAAAATACGAAGGTGACTTACTGTCATCGGCTATGACCTCTGGGGAGCAATGAATGGAGCCATCAACTTGCAACATCGCAGACGTCTTGGAGTACTTTAGCGTGTTGAGATTCACACCGAGTGTCTGAAAAGGAAAGACAAATTGTCCAATAACAAAAATGAAACAGAAACATAAATAATGACAGTTTAACATCCAAAAATACTTGGTGTAAAGTTGGTATCAAACATCCCTTGAAGTTATTCTACCTTAACCAGTTCGCGTCGGAGGCCGTGTATACACGCAATTTTTTTTGGACAGCGGATCGGAGAGCGTCTAAACACGCCACAGGATTCTCGGGAATATTTGTATAGATTCCCGGTCGACATGGCAACGAGCCATAAGCATACGGTGGAAGATGCGGTCTCCCCGGTCACGCTCTGGTGAGCACCATTGGTCGTATTTGTGCGGTAAAAATAAACCCGCCACGGGGTTCGGAAAAACTTTTTTATTCCCGGTGCGAACTGGTTAAAAGGGGTAGTATCATCACGATCAGAGCAGACTTTCAGCACTAGGGCATGGAATCCGTGTCCTAGTTTAAGATAAACACAGTGACTGGCTCATTTATGCAGCAGCAACGGTAATATGACCTTATCGTGTGGGGTATTATTTTCAGTCACTGAGTTAACCTAAAATTAGCACTCTAATTCCATGCCCTGTTGATCATGATGATATTGTCCCTTTAAGTGCCATCGTTTTTTGGTAATATTAGCGAGATAATTTCCAAAGTGATTTTTCTGTCATCTGAAGACAGAAATTTCACATTGGAATAAATACAAACAATCTGAATACGTTTTCACTATTTTCGCTCTGACAGCACTCGTGACTGAGACTCGGACTCGTGTGTACAATGTACAAATTTGGACTCGAGTCACCATGTACAATGACTCAGACTGGGACTTGACCCTTCAGATTGGACTTTTGACTCGGATGTCAACGGCAAAATGCCCCAATATTCACTATTTCAAAACATTAACAAAATAAAGAATGTTCTTGCAACACAGTGTTTAAAGGGGGACTGACATCCTTTATTGTGTGTGTACTTAAGGCGTTTTGTAATAAAATATTGTTTTTGAGACCCACCTGTGTCTATTTAATCATTGATTTCTGAGTACAAGTATTTTAAAACAATGTTTGAAGTGTTTGGGGGAGGCAACCCCGCCCCATGGTGGAAGCTTCATTTGCATAAGATGTGACGTAAGGTCGGGAAGATCCGATGTGTACATGATGTACATATACATACAAACGTTTCACACACGTAGCGTCGATTTCATTTCTTCCGTGATTTTTGTTTCCGAAACTAATAAAATGCCGGGAAGATGTGTTTCTGCAGGATGCAGCAACACCACCTTCATCTGTTCCTAAGTGACCCAAAAATCACCGTATTTGGACGAGCAAAGTTCGACTGACAAGAGTAAATTGGTCAGGTCCATCGGCTCACATAGTTTTGTGCAGCGATCATTTTGAGCCGAGTTTTGAGCCGAATTTCTCTTCCCGACATGACGTCACGAACAGCTCCTCCGTGCAGGCCGTAAAAGTGGGGGGCATTTTTACAATGGTAAAATAACACTCAAAAACAATAAAAACACAAAACAAAAATTTTATTGATCTTTTACTGATATAAAAGAATAAAATGATCACATATTTAACTGTTTGATTTAAATCCATGTCAGTCCCCCTTTAAGTCTTGTTACTTAATTTAAACAATGCGAACAGTTTTATACAATTGAATCCGTGCATCCTGTTCCGTTGTAGCATAGCTTATTGTGTCATTTCTCTGTTTGTAAGTAACGCGATCGGAGTCACTTACAGGCGCAGCGGCCGCATGAAAACAAAGTGTGTCTTCCAGAAATTGATTACAATGAATTATGTACCCAAGCTTCAGTGTACAACATCGTGGACATAAAAGCTTGATAGCAATGGGTACCAGACTTATTCCACTAACCCAATCACTTGTTTCTCAATTTTCGTGGCGTTTGCTTGTCCATTCTAGAGAAATGGAATAAACATACCTTTGTACAATTCAGTGTACTGGTTTCCCTTTCATTAATAGAACATCTTGTATGGACAATACGTACATTCACAATTTAACCCTCTTAATTAAAATTAAAATAAGAAAAGTAAATCAAATAATTGTTGATTTTGGAAATAAATCTTTGGTTTAGTAAAATTAATGAGATACTAGCCCAGATGTCGAGTATTTTTTCACTTAACTTTGAACCTTTCACATAATGTATAAAGTTTTCTTCTTTTTGTTGTTGATTTTTTTAAGTGACTCGTGACCCGGACTCAGACTCGACCTTTGTGACTCATGACTCGGGACCAAGCCTCGAAATTCCCACTTACCCACCGGAGGTAAATGCATTTTTCAGGCGGTAAGTGATTTTCAAAAGTGGATAAGTTGCTGGGTAAGTGGATCTATCCATGTTTTTATGTCATGTCCCATAACAACATGGCCAGACAATGAAATCGGGTAAGTGACTTTTGGAAATGGGTAAGTGAAAATACAAGGGTGGGTAAGTGACAAAAAATAAAAACAATTTGAGGCTTGCTCGGGACTCAGACTCGGACTTGACACTCGAGTCCTCAAACCTCGAGTCCAAGTATGAACAGAACAATGAAATAAGCTGTAATTTTCACAGGTTGGTTTTTTATATATAATATCTTGACCGCACGACAAACTGTTACCCCCTTATTATTATTTGACGTCTAGTACATCTTTCATACCTTCTCTCTTTCTACAGGTAGGACGAATCTCTTAGCGAAACCACCTGGTAGTACCTTTCCTTTTCTTAGATCTTCCAGGTAAGCTGTATCAATGATTTCTGCATCCTCATAGATGACCAGGTCAACGACCACATGGCCTCCTTCCTCATATGCATTGATGTGATGGAAGCAGAAGAACGCGTCGGCAAGGAACTTTTGGGAGAGGAGTTCCCCCGTGTCACGTCTGACAACATGGAAGCGTGCAGGCTTCTTTTCGTCAAACTCCAACATTTTTGCGAAACCTTTTTTTTATTATAATTTTTGCAGGCAGTTTTTGTGAATAAATAATAAAAAGGAGTTAATTGACAAAAGGGAACGAGTTTAATGAATTCTATTAAAGACAAATGAGAAAATTTATTTCCATTTAATTTTCAAGGTTTTGTTTTGAAATATCTAAAAGAAATTCTTTCTTATTCAGAATCAGGAGTGTGATTTGACAAAAGTAAAAATCCTGAAAAAAATGGGTAGCGGGCCTGGGTCTCCCTTTGGTGTAGAGGACAAAGCCCCCTGAACCTCCTGTGGGTAGCGGGCCTGGGTCTCCTTTGGTCTAGAGGACAAAGTCCCTGAACCTCCTGTGGGTAGTGGGCCTGGGTCTCCTTTGGTCTAGAGGACAAAGCCCCCTGAACCTCCTGTGGGTAGGGCCTGGGTCTCCCTTTGGTCTAGAGGTCAAAGCCCCTGAACCTCCTGTGGGTAGTGGGCCTGGGTCTCCCTTGGTCTAGAGGACAAAGCCCCTGAACCTCCTGTGGGTAGTGGGCCTGGGTCTCCTTGGTCTAGAGGACAAAGCCCCTGAACCTCCTGTGGGTAGCGGGCCTGGGTCTCCCTTTGGTCCAGAGGACAAAGCCCCTGAACCTCCTGTGGGTAGTGGGCCTGGGTCTCCCTTTGGTCTAGGAGGACAAAGCCCCTGAACCTCCTGTGGGTAGTGGGCCTGGGTCTCCCTTTGGTCTAGAGGACAAAGCCCCCCCTGAACCTCCTGTGGGTAGTGGGCCTGGGTCTCCCTTTGGTCTAGAGGACAAAGCCCCCGTGAACCTCCTGTGGGTAGTGGGCCTGGGTCTCACTTTGGTCTGGAGGACAAAGCCCCTGAACCTCCTGTGGGTAGTGGCCTGGGTCTCCCTTTGGTCTAGAGGTCAAAGCCCCTGAACCTCCTGTGGGTAGTGGGCCTGGGTCTCCTTTGGTCTAGAGGACAAAGCCCCCTGAACCTCCTGTGGGTAGTGGGCCTGGGTCTCCTTTGGTCCAGAGGACAAAGCCCCCTGAACCTCCTGTGGGTAGTGGGCCTGGGTCTCCTTTGGTCTAGAGGACAAAGCCCCCTGAACCTCCTGTGGGTAGTGGGCCTGGGTCTCCCTTTGGTCTAGAGGACAAAGCCCCCCTGAACCTCCTGTGGGTAGTGGGCCTGGGTCTCCCTTTGGTCTAGAGGACAAAGCCCCCCCTGAACCTCCTGGATGTTTAATTTGGGAAGATTTACAGACTCTCCACAAACTTCGTTCTTTCCTTGGTGGCTACTTCTGAGACTCGACACTAAGGGTTTAGGCATGGTCTTGGACTTCAGGTTTGAGTACTCGAATAAACATGTCATGACAAAATTAGTGACAAAATACAGAAATACAGAGCCCATGTCCAACCCCCATCATCCATCAGGGCTCTGCCCACTGTGGCAGAAACCCTGACCGGCACTCAGGATCTCGCGACCAGCACCGGCCAAATTTTTTTTTGCCCAACCACCACTCATTTTCCAACTTGCCTATTTTCTTTCACAGATTATGAATAAAAGGCGACAGATGTTGTCTTTACCAGTAAAAACTGAAGCATTTCTACACTGAATGGTTCAAAATAACACCCCCATTCTGTGTTATGGGATTCCAATCCTGAGACGCAAGATCGTCTGGACATACAACAGCGTGTGCAACTATTATCAAGCCCCCCCCCCTTTTTAATTTTTTTTTCAGGCACTAAAATATTCCTGGGCAGAGCCCTGATCCATCAAAAAAAAATAAAAAATAAAATCTAAAATGACATCATTCTAACCTTTGTTCAATAACAACTTCAGCAAGTTGAGTATGAGAGGCTGCTCCAGAAAGACAATGTAATTGTCAGTCATTGCAAAGCTGTGGTAGTAAGATGGAAATCTCTCCGATGAAGGGATTGAACACAGGATAGATGCATTGCTCAGTGGGTCACCTTTCACACCTGTTGGAAAGTCAAAATTTGACTGAAACTAAAAAACAAAAAATTCAGTCTCCAGTCGGCTTCTAAATCGGTGCGGTGATGCATTTATTTATTTTTTTTTTTTAGTTATCTTTTATTTTTCCTAACCAAATTCCTTTTTTCCTTTCCAAATAATGCGATATAATGTATACACGGTTATTGGAACCAGACAAAATTTCCTAAGTATGGTGACTAAGAGAGGCCTCACAAATCGGGCAAACGTTCATACCCCTATGTGAAAATGTCATGGCAGAATTTCATGACAGAATTTCAATTGATCTAACAATTGTGGCTGCATGTAGACATCGTTTCATAGCCCAAAAAAAATTAAAATGCTGATGTGTAGGTCTGAGGTGACGTGCATGGAAACCAGAAACCAGAGTTCTTTTGGGTATATTTTTTTTGGAGGGGGGGGGGGTTGACTTATCGAATTATATACTACTCAAAACAATTTAGGGAACACCGGATTTTTAACATCAAATAGGTTTGAAATGTTCCACGAACCGGGATTTTCATTTGCAACCCCCTCTCTCTTTCAGTAGTCATTATCATCTGTTTCATTGTGCAGTTGTTTCTCATCAATTCTGTGAAACATTGTGTTTATCTGAAATAAATTATCTTTGCTTTAAGGGTTTGAATCAAATGGGAACAAAAATTCAGCAACTATTTTAACTAAGCATTATAAAACAGACTACCAGCCAAAGTGCACTCATTTTATGTGAAGTTTGGTTGGTAACCAATAAAAATCTGCTTACCAAATATTTCTGGTAAGCCATTTCCCCCCCCTGCTTAGCAGCTCTATGGAATTGGCCCCCATGTTATCACTGTCTCTATCTGGGTAACCCCCGAGGGACGACCCGTATCAATTTCAAGCACTGACCTGGTTCCGGCGGAGACATCTTGATTATGTTGTATGTGGTCCGTCTGGCATAGTGAGATCCCATGTTGTACACTGTGCCGTCGTTATCCATGTGAGGATGTGCCGTGGTTGTATGAACAGCTACTGCTTTGCTAATGTCCACCTGAGAACAGAAATACAATTCATTCATTAACCCTAACTCCCTAGGCCCATTTGCTTACACATAACCTGAATCCTACCTAACTCCCTAGGCCCATTTGCTTACACATAACCTGAATCCTTCCTAACTCCCTAGGCCCATTTGCTTACACATAACCTGAATCCTTCCTAACTGCCTAGGCCCATTTGCTTACACATAACCTGAATCCTTCCTAACTCCCTAGGCCCATTTGCTTACACATAACCTGAATCCTTCCTAACTCCCTAGGCCTATATGCTTACACATAATTTGAATCCTTCCTAACTCCATAGACCCATTTGCTTACACATAACCTGAATCCTCCAAAATCCTTCAGTAGTAAAGCAAGTACATGACATGTATGCACACATGTGTTTCTAATCTGTGATACATGTACATGCCAGGGACCCTCCCTGCATGCATGGAGCAATAAACAGTGTCCACTGACCCAAGCACTGACCTTGCAATCACTACAACAAACATGGATGTACATGTACCATGGAAAGGCAAGTATGCCTTATAACCTCAATCCTCCAAAATCCTTCACTTTAGCAAAGAGCATGTTGCATGTAACCTCAATCCTTCAAAATCCTTCAAAATCCTTCACTTTGGCAAAGAGGATTTTTGAGGATTTGGGAAGGTTAGGGTTAAATATCTCTTTTTTTTATTATCATTCAAGAGCTGCATGGAACTTGGGTCACTGCTTGGAATCTTTTATCAGTCAATATCTTTGCACCTAGAATGCACTGAACTTAAATGCTTTGACCTCTCAGTGGCATAACTGTGGGGGAACGTGTCCGTGACTAATGTCGCGCGGTCTTTACCGCAGGTTAATGACCAGATTTGGTGTGGTCACGGGCGATAAGGACTAAGCCTAATTTTATTAGGCCAACAACAAAAAAGTCTCCGGTTTCTGGTCTCCACACGTGTTACCTCAGACCAGTGCATCGGCATTTTTAATTTTCTTTTTTTTTTGCTATGAAACGATGTCCAATTGTTGGATCGATTGGAATTCTGCCGTACTGTGTTTTAATAGACTTTTTTACATAGGGGGTATGAACGTTTGCTCGATTTGTGAGGCCTCTCGTAGCCACCATACTTTGTATTAAAAATTTGGTCCCCGCATATACAATGTATCACGTATTTCCCTGTTGGCAAAAATAAAGATGGCCGGAAAAAAAAGGGAAAAAAAGCTGCGTCACCTCAACGATTTTGAAACCGGAAACTGTTTTTTTGTTTGGCCTTAGGTCATCTTTTTTTTTAAATGATACATGTTAACATGTATACAGGGTTATTGGAACCAGACCAAATATCCAATACACAAAGGAGGATCACGCGATGGCTGGATGCTGGAGGATTAGTACGTTGAAGCGTGCAGGCGGGAAACTGGTGGGACTGGGATCCTAGGAGTGGGTGGGAGAGGAGTGTGTGCTCACTCAACTGAATCAGTTGTTAACAAGCACAGGGGGAGGGAGGGTGGTTGACTTAGGATGTAGGAGATCCCTCAGTCTGGGGTGGGTTGCAAAAAAAAAAAAACTAAAAATGCTGAGGCGACACACGCCGAGACCAGAAACCGGACACTTTTTAAATGTTGGCCTAAATAGCACCTTATCCATGGTCTCCAAGCTGACAGGGTCAATCTTCCGAATCGTTTCTGTCATTGCATAGCACTCATCCCCGATGGTCATCAAGTTGACATTACAGTTATCCGTGAACTCCTTGGGTTTGAACCACGACATGAAACGACCCAAGTAACTCAGGCAGGGGTCAGGGTGTGCCACGGTGCCAAACTCAGAGATGACAATACGGTTCTGCTCTATGGCTTTCTTGTAGGAATCGCTACGCTGGAAACGACTTTGATATGTCACCTGTAACGGGTTTAAGTTAACAACATCTTTAGGCAATTTTAGATACTTTATTAGCTATTAACCCTCCTGCTGGAGTACTTTAGTGGGAAGTTGCTACAGAGGTCAAAACCAGTCAACTGCCCATTTTGACTTTAACACAAATGTGCACACAGGGGGTATTTTTGACTGGTTTTTACTGTCATTTTGACCACCCTGAACACAATACCACACAATGCTTTTACCAGTCGAAAATGGTCGACTCATTTTGACATGTAAATGTACTTACTGGAGTGTCGTGGCCGAGCGGTCTAGCTTACCAGACTCAAGTTCTGGTGTTAGCAGCAGAATGTGGGTTCGAATCCCGGCCGTGACACTTGTGTCCTTGAGCAAGACACTTAACCATAATTGCTTCTCTCCACCCAGGGGTTAAATGGGTACCTGTGAGGGCAGAGTTGGTTGATTAGCCCTACATGCACTGTAATGGCAGCAATTGAGCTGTATACTCCCCAGGGAGCTGAGATGGTTTCAGGAATGATTTATGAGCCTTATGAGCCTTATGAGCAGGGTTAATAATATAATGCGCATTGAGCACCACTCAGTTGGTGGATACGTGCGCTATATAAGTCCACACATTATTATTATTATTATTATTATTATTATTATTATTACTACTACACGTAAGGTTTGACAGTGTTTGACTTTTTAAGTGCACTAGATACACCTTGGCAAGTATATCAACATTTTGACTGTTGTTGACCCTTGTATTCGTAGGAGGGTTAAGGAAATATTTTGCTGATATTCAGGGACTTGGACAACTGAGGAAACAAACATTGGTCCAGTAATGGTCCAGCACTGGACCAGTAGCCTACCACAATGCCCAATCATGAAGTGCCAGCTCAAAGAAATGTCGACCCTGTATCGACCTGATTGAATTGTGCTGACAATAAGTATTAGGCCTATGTATGCAAAATGACATTGTACCACTGGCAACTGACATTGGCCCTAGACGTACCACGCCGATGTGCAAGTTGTTACAGCTAGTCCTGAGTACATGCAACCATCCATGAGCCTATGATTACAGGCCTCCCACAGTGTCTAATCTACCAAATATAGGATTTTTTAAATAGGTTTTTTAAGCAAAATTTAAGCTATTATAGGTTTACCAAATACCAAAATATGTGACTGGCTCTGGCAAAACCCTAAACTTCGACCCAACTTTTCGGGGTGACCTCTTCGGGGTGACCTCCCAAACAACGTTTCAGGATTGTTCTTTTTCCATCAAAATCTAGAGAAAATGCTCCAACTCTATATGGTGACATGAAAATCTCAAACTGGGGTCAGTTTTTGACCCTTTCGTGGCTGTTACGCATTATGGTAAATGCCGAGAAGTTTCGGGTTTTGCCAGAGCGGGTCACATAGGCTTTTTTTATAGGTTATTTCCCGTGATTATGCAGTGTTAAGTTTTTGGTAAATTACCTACCTACTGAGTACTTTTTGCAACAAAGTACATTACCCCATACTCTGTCTGGCAGAAAATCTAAGAGCGGTACACATGTTACGGTTTGGCTTCATCCATATACTTAGGAAGCAATTTTTCTTTAAACCATGAGGACTTTATGAGGAAGTCGAAAATGTGTTGTAGGAGATTCAAAATATAGACCATTTTTATAGGTTAATATAGGTTTTTTGGGGAAAATAAAGGTTCCCATTTTGAAATATAAGTTTTATAGGTTTCTCTGGGAGGCCTATGATTATGAATCTGCCAGTAATTGCCGACCAATTAACAAATATTTTTTTGGGGGAACCATTTAATAAACTATATATTATATCATCTAAAAGCTCACAGGATGAAAAGTTGGTACAAGTATGGATCATCCTGGATCATCTATGGATCATCTTACAGAAAAAATAACTTATAAAATGTCGACCCTGCTCCTCCATTGTTGAATGCAGACTGCTGTGTTGAGCCTTTCAAATGATCCAGGCAATATGTATCTTGGTACATTCTGCACCTAATTTTAGTATTTAAGGAGATATTCAAAATGAGCCAAATAAGGGGTGACGATATTGAATTATTTTGATAGATGATTATCGACGGCCATGATATCGGCGATATACGACATTATCGTCCCAATACGTGGATTTTTTAACTACTTTTAAATGCAAGTTCAACAGGAAAGTTGTGTAGGTAATAAACGGTTCTGAAAATTATCAGAAATTCAATTGAATCGCTCTAAAACGAGCCGAGTTCTTAGATTGTTGCTGTTAACTCGCAGTGACGTCCATAAACAAACACATGGTTTATAAATGCCTTCTTTTTTTAAGAAATATGTTAAAATTTATTTGTTGGTGCTGTGGCTGCAATTCTCGGTCGACTTTTGATTGACCCTATCATAATGTAACCCATGTTTATTGGTTCCCCATTTCAAAATGATGGCATTGTAATAATGGTATGATCCTGGGAACCTGAGGGGCACCGCGTTCTGATTTTGAACTGTTTTTTTAGCTCTTCACAGTACCGTAACTTCGTTGATATTACCGTATATAATGACATGAAATTTGGAGACAATTTATCACTCTGACGATATTTTAACTAACATGATTGATATAAATTTGATATCGGCTATTTTTGGAATATCAGCATTAATTTTGGAATATCTGCGATATTTTTTTAATATCGTCAATGGAGATATTTCTTCAAAACCATAACCGATTTAGCCAATATTTTTTTGAATATCGTATCGTTACGATATTATCGTGATATCGTCCACCTCATGAGCCAAATTTCACCCGAGTGTCTCCCAAATTTCCTACGTAAAAGTCTGTAGTTCTAAGGTCTGATTTGAGCCAATGACAAGACCTTTGAGATCCAGAGTAACTGCAGCTACACAATTACTGAAAAACAACCTCAACTATGCATACCTTCCCTTTGTGGATGTTAAATCTTGTAAGTAGGGATAGACCATCAAAAAAGTGATTGTAGGAATCTTTCCCGACCTCAAACTTCCCAGGACCATTGCGTAGTAAGCTGCCATCGATCCAATGTGGAACCTCACCTGTTAAAACAAAGGATACAAAAGAAATGAATCAGTGAAAAAAATACAAATAAAATAAGACATACTAACCTTCCCAAATCCTGCAAAATCCTCTTTACTAAAGTGAAGGATTGAAGCTACATGATACATGCTCTTTGCTAAAGTGAAGGATTTTTGAGGGTTGAGGTTATTAGGCATACTTGCCTTTCCATGGTACATGTACATCCATGTTTGTTGTAGTGATTGCAAGGTCAGTGCTTGGGTCAGTGGACACTGTTTATTGCTCCATGCATGCAGGGAGGGTCCCTGGCCATGTACATGTATCACAGATTAGAAACACATGTGTGCATACATGTCATGTGTTTGCTTTTACTACTGAAGGATTTTGGAGGATTCAGGTTATGTGTAAGCAAACGGGCCTAGGGAGTTAGGAAGGATTCAGGTTATGTGGAAGCAAACGGGCCAAGGGAATTAGGAAGGATTCAGGTTATGTGGAAGCAAATGGGCCTAGGGAGTTAGGGAGGATTCAGGTTATGTGTAAGCAAATGGGCCTAGGGAGTTAGGAAGGATTCAGGTTATGTGGAAGCAAATGGGCCTAGGGAGTTAGGAAGGATTCAGGTTATGTGTAAGCAAATGGGCCTAGGGAGTTACGAAGGATTCAGGTTATGTGTAAGCATGGAGGTTACCTCCATGGTGTAAGCAAATGGGCGTAGGGAGTTAAGAAGGATTCAGGTTAAGCAAATGGGCCTAGGGAGTTAGGAAGGATTCAGGTTATGTGTAAGCAAATGGGCCTAGGGAGGTAGGAAGGATTCAGGTTATGTGTAAGCAAATGGGCGTAGGGAGTTAGGAAGGATTCAGGTTATGTGTAAGCAAATGGGCGTAGGGAGTTAGGAAGGATTCAGGTTATGTGTAAGCAAATGGGCCTAGGGAGTTAGGAAGGATTCAGGTTATGTGTAAGCAAATGGGCCTTGGGAGGTAGGAAGGATTCAGGTTATGTGTAAGCAAATGGGCGTAGGGACTAGGGAGTTAGGAAGGATTCAGGTTATGTGTAAGCAAATGGGCCTTGGGAGTTAGGAAGGATTCAGGTTATGTGTAAGCAAATGGGCCTTGGGAGGTAGGAAGGATTCAGGTTATGTGTAAGCAAATGGGCCTTGGGAGGTAGGAAGGATTCAGGTTATGTGGAAACAAATGGGCCTAGGGAGTGAGTTAAGGTTAAAGGTACAGCATCATCACGACCTGAGCAGACTTTCAACAGGGCATGGAATCGGTGTCCTAGTTTAATAAGAGGAACTGAAAATTACTGGCTCATTTATGCAGGAGCAATGGTCGGGTAGAATGTCGCATCCAACCGCCACTTTTTCTCATCCAATATAAAAAATAATGTAATCTTACCTACCCAGCAAGGTGGAGAACATATGGATGATGATGGACATATACTTCAAATTATTCCAGGATATTCATTTCACTGATAAAAAATCAGGCATTTTTGGTATACGATGACTTCCTCAGTCATGATGTCAGTCTGCTCTTGTCAACTGCCCCGTTAGTAACCAACACGGTCATTGTACATGCGCAGTGGCAACTATAATAGGATTCTTCTATTTTCTGAAGGGGATTATTTTTTAGAAGGGAAATAAAGTCCGAAAACCATCATAAAAGTGGATTTAAAGATAGTTTTCGCTTTCTGTGGCCCAAAAAGTTTATAGAATCATTTTTTAACTGGTTAGTGGTTGCAAAAAAATTCCAAAAAACCCTTAAAAAGTGGCGGTTGGATACAACATTCTTTCCCAACGGTAATATGACCTTATCATGTGGGATATTATTTTCTGTCACTGAGTTAAACTAAAACTCAAGATTCCATCCATGCCCTATTCATCATGACGATGTTGTCCTTTTAAGGGTTGAAATGAATTTGTACGTTTCCAAACACCAATGCTGTGCCTTTCTCTTAAATAGAGTTCAAAACAGAAGACATAACCAGAACAAACAGAGAAGTATATGTACATACACAAAGATGAATGAGAGAAATCAATTACATTAACCCTAACCTTCCCAAATCCTCCAAAATCCTCTTTGCCAAAGTGAAGGATTTTGAAGGATTGAGGTTAGTAGTATTAGATGAGGGTTCTGTGACACATACCCCAAAAAGTGTATGTGTGGGTGGTTGACGTCAACCACCCACCCACCCAGAGGTCACCTTTGACCTCTAGGTGAGAGGTGACAGGTGACCTCTAGGTCACCTGTCACCTAGAGGTCAAAACTTTTTTTTTTAAATTAAAGTTTTGGGTTAGGGGTAGGGTGTTTGATGTTTAAATTTAAAAAAAATATATATATAAAAAATGTAAAAAAACTGAAAAAAGTGAAAAAGATTCTGTGGATGAATAGTAAAAGAGGAGAGGATGGAAAACGATAAATATTTATCGAAATGGACGTTGAATGAATTGAAGCAGTTTGCGCGCGCTAATGTTGGACCATTATTTGTAGTTGTCGATAGAAGAAGGAAAAAAATAAATAAACGGTCTTGGTACGAGACCGTAAAAAAATATATAAAACGACGAAATTTGACGGGGTTGTATAAATTAAATTTAGATCAACTAAAAGAGAAAATAAGAATAGAAAATATTGATTTACCCCGAAATTACCGCGGGAGTACGGGGTACATTAAAAAAAAGACTACATTTTCGCGATTAAAAGGTTTTACGGGTTAGAACCCGAGTTAAGATTGTTAGAACCCGAGTTAAGATTTGACGAACCACCCATTGACGGTGGAAGAAGTTTACGCAAACGAACGATGACCGTACCGACGGGTCATATATAGCATGAAGGTATTTTTTTCCTCCATGTATATAGCAAAGAAGAAGATTTAAACATTTTTTGGGAAGCGGCGAAGCCAAAGATTATCGAAAAGTTATCTTTAGACTTGGAAGAATTTGGGTCATTTAAGTTAATGATATATATAAGTATAAAATTATATAAAAATGTAGGAGTGGGAAGGATCGATAAGTATAGAATTTCACTGGCATAATATTAATCAAATTGTTTTATTAAATTTGAATAATATCGAAGATGTACTGGATATTATTATTTCTGAAATTGAAGAGTCTTTAGAAAGATATACGCACCTTGGTTCTGGATGGATCGTAGATCGAATTATAAATATGCGATATATGGTTAAGAGATATCGACCTATGCGAGGTAGGTCTTATATGAAGCTACCCAACGACATAAAGTACAAACATTCGTGCATTAACGTAAAAAACAAAGACGACGAATGTTTGCGATGGGCGCTTCGTAGTGCACTTTTTCCTTTAAAAAAGGAAGAAAAAACCATAAAATCCGTGTAGACCATCTAGCTATCCATTAAAAGACGGTTTAAATTTCGATGGAATTAATTTTCCAACTCCGATCAATCAAATTAAAAAACTAGACAGAAACAAAAACAACAACAACTTGGCGATAAACGTTTACGGTTACGAAAACAATTCATTCGTTATTTACCACGTTAGCGATCAACCAGATACTATAAACGTATACATTTATTCTATTTTCAAAAAGAAATTGGCGATAAAACTAAATCGCATTACGTTTGGATTAATAACTTGAGCGGTTTTGTTTATGGTCATTCAAAAAATTAAAATTAAAAATTTTTGTGCGATAGATGTTTACAGATATTATCATCAGAAGCCTATCTTAAAGATCATAAAAAATTGTGTAAGGGAATTAACGTCAGACCAACGGCGATCGTTATGTCAGAAAAGGGTAAAAACGATATACTAAAATGTATAAATGTTAGTAGAAAGATGAAAGTTTCTTTCGCTATATACGCGGACTTTGAATGTATACTTTCTAATATTATGAACAATCACGTTCCATGCGGGTATGCGTACGTGATTATTCGATGCGACGGTAAAGAATTTTCATCCTATACATACAGAGGAAAAGATGCGGTCAAACACTTTTTAGACAAAATGCAAGAAGAAGTAGAAAACATTAACGAGATATTTAAAAACCCTAAAAAAATAATCATGACGAAAGAAGATGAATTTTTTTTTAGAAAAGCTAAAAAATGTTGGATTTGCGGGTGGGGAAAATTTCAAACTCCTGACGAAAAATATTTTTTAGCTCCCGGTAGTAAATGTGATTGTTGGGCTTGCAAAAAAGAATATTTTAACGAATTATATTGCGAGGGTGAATTTTTTTTTATTTATTTAAACGAGGATACGAGAAAGTCAGGGATCATTGTCACCTTACCGGAAAATATCGCGACGCGGCGCATAGGAAATGTAATTTAAAACTGAGCATAAAACCAAACAAAACATTTATTCCGGTCGTAATACATAATTTGAAAGGATACGACTGTCATCTCATCATGCACGGTGTGAGTGAAACACGATGAAAAATCAAATGTATCGCAAACAATATTGAAAAGTACAAATCTTTTTCAATCGGACAACTGCGATTTATCGATAGCTTACAATTTTTACCTTCTTCGCTCGATAATCTCGTTAAAACACTCGATAAAGATTCTTTTCACATTACTAAATTACACGAACCAAATTTAGAAAAATTAGAGCTACTTAAAAATAAAGGCGTTTATCCATACGAATACATGAATAGTTCCGATCGTTTCAATGAAACGCGTCTTCCTCCGAAACGAGTTTTTTTTTGTCGTTTAAACAACAAAGGCATTATGGACAAAGAGTACGAGTGCGCAAAGAAGGTTTGGTGTAAATTTGAATGTAAAACTATGGGAGATTATCACGATTTATACGTGAAAACGGATGTATGCTTATTAGCGGACGTGTTTGAAAATTTTCGCGCAAATTGCGCGAAACATTACGGTTTAGATCCGGCTCATTATTACACGAGTCCCGGCTTGAGTTGGGACGCGCTGCTAAAACATTCAAACGTACGTTTAGAATTATTGACGGATATCGACATGAATTTAACGATAAAAAATGGTACTAGAGGCGGCGTATCGATGGTTGGTATGAGATACGCTAAAGCAAACAATCTTTATTTGGATGATTACGATCCATCAAAACCTACGAGTTATGTTTCATATTACGACGCGAATAATTTATACGGTTGGGCGATGAGTCAATACCTTCCAATTGGAAATTTCCAATAGTTAACCGACGAGGAAATTAATTTACTCGATATATGGAATCAATTTCGTCAGAATCGAAACAAGGCTACATTTTAGTAGTGGATCTCGAATATTCTAAAGAATTACACGATTCTCACTCCGATTATCCACTCGCACCAGAGTCGAAAGTAATTCCTAAAGAAAATTTATCGGCGTATCAGCTGTGGCAATTAGGCGATAAACCCGCTTCCAAAGTAAAAAAAAATTAGTTTGCGATTTAAACGACAAAACAGAATACGTTATTCATTATCGCACATTACAATTGTACTTGAAACTCGGTATGAAACTAACTAAAATTCGTTATAAAATTTGATCAAGCACCGTGGGTGAAATCGTATATCGATTTAACACGAATTTAAGAAAAAATTCATCAATTGATTTTTTAAAAGATTTATTCAAACTGATGAATAATGCAGTCTTTGGAAAAACGTTGGAAAATGAACGAAATCATGTCAACGTAAATTTAAAGCGTCTCAACGATGAAAAAGAAGAAAAAGAATTTCTTGACTTAGTCTCGAAACCCAATTTTGCAGAATCTAGGCTTTTTGAAGACCACGATCTAGCGGCTGTTCACATGCATAAAACGAAGCTTTTACTCAACCACCCAAGTTCCGTCGGAATGGCTGTTTTAGATTTAGCTAAACTTTTCATGTACGATTTTTTGTACAATCATTTAAAAAAGAAATACGGCGACAAGTGTAAATTACTTTATACGGATACGGACAGTTTAGTAGTCATTATTGAAACGGAAGACGTTTTTAAAGATATGGAAGAAGACAACGATTTATTCGATTTTAGTAATGATAACAAAGATCATTTTCTATTTTCGGAAGAGAATAAAAAGGTTATCGGTAAATTTAAAGACGAGACAATGGGAACTATAATCTCCGAATTTGTCGGACTAAAAGCAAAAATGTACGCGATACGTTTAGCGAATAAAAATAAATAAAAAGAGCTAAAGGCGTAAAAAAGAACGTTTTGAAAGATGTAATTAAATTTAAGGACTTTAAAGATGTTTTATTTCAAAATAATACGCTTTATCACTCTATGAATTTAATTAGAAACGAGAATCATAACGTTTATACCGTAAACGTTAATAAAAAAAAACGTTGCATAGGTTTGATGCAAAGACTTGGATTTTACCGGATGGAATAAACTATTTTTCACACGGTCATTATAAGATTCCGGCAATTACTTAAATTTGTATAATTTTTTAGGTGGATTTTCGGTATCTCGCGGTACAATTTGTAATTCTTCTTTCACAAAACTACGTGCGGGACCCGATTCTAAATAATACAAGATGGGTTGATTTTGAGCTTTCATAGAAGATTTAATCTTATAAATTTTTATGGACCAAATCGGATCGGTCGCGTGACATCTCGTATCTCGTTCCACTTCTCCGGGCGCGTATAAATATCTAACTAGAGCGTTCAAAGCGATTCTTTTTTCGTTAGATTTTTTAATAGTCGGTGATGCTGGATTTTGCTCGACGAGTTTCATTTTTATAGCATCTTTCAGTTTTAATTTAATGAGTCTGGTTTCTTCGTTGTTTAGAGCTTTTACGACCAGCGGTAATCTTTTTACCCACTCTTTATTTCTCGCGTTCGTCGCTATTTCTTGCGCGTATTGATGAGAAAACAATCTTTCCGCTAAAGTTCTGTTGAATCGTTCTACTATACCTTGCGCTCTATGGTTACCGGCTTCCCCTCTCTGCATCTCGACGTTGTTTTTACTCATTAAAACATTAACGCTCGACATAAATTCTTTACCAGGATCGACTTTGAAAATTTTCGGCCAAGTTAATAAATTAACTGCGCTTATAAATTTTTTCGAACGCGTTACCGACTCGCGAGGCGGTTTTATCGATTAACGGTTCGGCTTCTTTGTACCTGCTGGCTTCATCGCTGATTGTTAACGCGTACTTGTAAACTGTTTTATTTTTACCGCTACCGATCGTATCGTGAGGAAGAAACAATAAATCCGCTTGATGAACCTCGTTCGGTTTTTCTAGAATCGAGTTCGAACTGGTCGGTCTGGGAATGTATTTAGGATACGGTAAATAAATTTGCCACAGCGCTTGCTTTTTTTATCCACCGTCGAGTTGTACTTTTAGAAACTTTAGTTTCTCGAGCTAATTTATCGATCGCCGATTGACCTTTCCAGTATCCTTTCGGACTATAATAAAGCGTTTTCAAGTTTTGTTCTCGTACGCTTATCCATTTATTATTTTATAATATAAATCAAGTAGGAGAATTCATAATACTGTTTGGTAACCCCTGTTTAACCAACCACGTTTGAGTCATTAGCGCTCCCGCGGTTAGAGCGGTGAGTTTTAGACCGTCGTTTACATCTAGCTTTCCTAAATCGGGTGGATTTATTTTTAACACTTTTTTAGCAGCCATGCTATAAAGAACGGTTATACCTACTATGACAGCGCCGTGATAAGCCGAATTGGCGATTCCGTTCGTATCTATCATCGTTGTTGTTGACATATTTTATAGTATAGACAATTTTTTTTATTTTTATTTTTTTTATTCCATTTTAAAAACATTAACTTCTTTTTCGATCGCATCAACTTTTGGCGGTGGTGATGGTGTTTTTATGGATTTCGGTTGCTCAGTTTTTGTGGGTGGTGGTGGTGGTGGTGGTGGCAGTGGCGGATCCAGGGGGGGGCCAACGGGGGCCATGGCCCCCCCCAAAAACCGAAGCTGTACGCCCCCCCCCCCAAAAAAAAAAAAAAAAGAAAAAGAAGAAAAAAAAGGGGGAAAAAGAGAGACAAAACAAAACCCCACAACTTTACGCCCCCTCCTTGTGCAGCTAAGTCTTGCTTATACGTTCAGCTTTTGTTAAAGTATGCAAATTACAACACACTGATTGGCTACATGAATGTGTTCATAATCCTACTCACGATCCAACATTGCCACAAAATTTGCAATGATAGTTTGTGCAGTTAAGCCAAGCTGCATTAGACGAGGCGTACACAGTGATTGTATGCATGGCTTATGCACACGCGACTGGTTGTGTGGGGTTTCCTGGATATTAGGTGAGCCATGCAACGTCCGCAATGTAGGCCTACGTTTAGACTTGGCGCGAACATCGCGTGCATAAAACGCATTTCAATCTTGTGAGTACGAGCAGGAGCAGTGACTTGAAAGATTCGTCTTCCATCGTCATATGAGCAGTAAGTATCAACGTAAAATACAGTGGGCTGTTTTTGCAGCACTGTGTAGATTACACAATAATGTATGTACATACCATAACACTCTGGGGACTCCATGCGGGCACCAGCCTAACCCAGATGAGTGGCCATATCTTAAAACATGTCAATGATTGTTTTTCTGAAAATCTACCCTTTTGTAGAAAGGATCAATTTTGATCAATAATAACTGCCGTTAATTCCAGAGTTCTGTGTCATCAATGGATTATTTCAGGCGGCTTTATTTAAACATTAATTTGCATTAATAACTTTTACAACTTGAGAGAGGATCGCCTGGAGTCTCTCATCCTCCTTCAAGCTCATCGTGACCGTCTCCCAACCACCACTCGGGTTATTGAGTACTTCGCCACAAGCGGTGTCCATCGATTGAACTTTAGTTTCTTGCTTTAACTGATTGTTGTTGTTTCCTCCAATCGCCACATTTTGCCATACAGGTATTTCAACGACCATTATAGGGCTCATATACAGTGGAAAAAGCTAATCTATTTATGAATAATATTTGTCCGCTCAGAGCAACCAGAAGCTAAGCATTTCCGGAAACCCTGCATTAGTCAAGTGGTTAGACCGCAGGACCTAGCCTACAATCACAAGGTTGCGGGTTCAAATCCAAAGCTTATCACTGAAATTTCATACTAAATCAAGTATTGTCGTCTAGACCCACAAAACAAACAAACCCCACCAGAAACGTTTTGCGCTCGCAAATACGCCCCTCCACTGAGCATTTGGCCCCCCCTAAACTTTGGGCCTAGATCCGCCGTTGGGTGGTGGTGGTGGTTTTTGATTAGAGGAAATATAATATACAAAACCTACTAAAACTATTACTCCTAGTCCGATGTACAGCGTGTTTGTTTCGTCGTCCAAAGATTCTTCTTTTACGCCAGCTACGCTAGTAACGTTTGTTTCGAAAACCGCTTTCTTTTTTAAATTTTGTTTTTTCTTTTTATTAAGTTCCGCGAGTCTTTTACCAGCCGCGACTCTGTTTGGATGTTTTATTTTAGTCGGTGTTTTCGTCACTACCGACGTCTCTACCGGCTTTGATCGGTTCTCTATCTCGTTCTGCTCCATCGTCTTTATAATCTAGACAAGAATCTTTTCTTTTTAAATGTTTTACCGAAATTAGCGCCGCCGTGATCGGTGCCAAGTTTATTCCGTACTTGTAGTATGTTTCGCATAATCCGTGAGAAAGAGCGTTCGAAATGAACGGGTCTTTTTCTAAATCTGTAATTAATTCATTTTCGTCGTCGATCATAAACTGGTACCCCATCACATCGACAAAGTTTAAACCCGCTCCAAATGCTTTAACGTATAGAGTTATAATCGAGGAACCGAACGAATCTATCCTTTCGCGACCAAATCTCGCTTCGTATCGTACGTATAATTTATCTTGGTCGACTGAATTTAAAGATTCAATTTCTTTAATACTATACTCTTTACCGAAATATTTTTTCGAGTTTCCTCCGGCTACTTGGGCTAACAAACGATTGACGTGTTGACTAGACGGTAGTGGTGGTGGTGGCGATTCAACGCAACTTGTTGCTGACTCTTCGTTTAAAATTTTTTCAACTTCTTCCATTATTATATATAATGCGAGAAATTAATTTATGTATATAATTTGTTTCGCTCCTCATTTAAAATGTTATCAACTTCTTTCATTATTTTTTTTTAAATTTGTCTCGTTGTTGATAACGGTTTTATAATTTCTTTTTCGACGCGCGAATATTTATGAATCAAAAATCCAACTCCACCGATCATCAAACAGTTTGTTAATATACTAAATCCAATTAACATTCGACGAGCATATTTATCTATAAATTTTATTATAATATTGTCAAGTTACCTAGTACGACCTAGTAAATCACCTATAGCAACCTAGTCAAGTCACCTATAGCGACCTAGTCAAGTCACCTAGTACGACCTAGTCAAGTCACCTAGTACGACCTAGTATGTCACCTAGTACGACCTAACAAGTCACCTAGTACGACCTAGTCAAGTCACCTAGTAGGTCGTCTAGTACTACGATTAAAACAAGTACAATTAAACATTCGACGAGCATATTTATCTATATATTTTATTATAATCTTGTAAAGTTACCTACTACGACCTAGTCAAGTATCGCGTAATCGGTACGTAGGTTGATCAGTTTTTAAAATCAACTTGCTGTGTTTGACTCGTTTAAATTTTTCGTGCACTCGCGTTCTCAACTCTTTAGTCGGTACGACGTCATTGGGCCGGATAAATAAAAAGTAGCAATTGCTTTTACTAGTCATTTTCTTAAATCTTCATTAATAAAAGTGAGCAATTACTTGCAAGTAATTGCTTCCAGTAGTTAGCAAAAGCAAGTGCTATGATTTTTAAGCAATTACTAGAGAGATTAGCACTTGCTTGGAAGCATATAAATAAACCAGACCTTTTACTAATGACTTGTAGCACTTGCTAATATTTTTACAAGATACTAAATGAGGAGCTTACGCATTTGCTAACACTTGCATGTTGCATTACTCCTACCATCATGGCCGAGTTTATGCATGTAAGGGAACATGAAAAGGTGTACAATGAAAGAATAAATCGTGATGAAGTCAATCATACCAGATACCGGAAATTATTTCGGTTCAATTTTGCAAAATTTGGAGTGGCTAGCAGCAGTCGAAGTAATTGGTTTGAAACCAGCAGAAATGGCTCATGGCATCTTCGTAATAGTCGGGTTTTCATCCCCTTTGAAGATGTTGTACAGATCTTGTTCCCATGGAACCAAAACAATCTTCCTATTTCCTGTTTGCATTCCATCTGTTTTCTTCTTCACTTGACTTTTCATGTTTGCTATCTTTTTCAAAATTTGCTTCTCATCCATAGCTTTACCTGTGTTGGTAGCAATTGACATTTGTGATTTTTTTAAGTGCATTTGCCTTCATGTCTTTTACCCCCGGCAACTGACTTTTCTCGATTAGAACAGGGTACTCTTTGATTATACTAACGAACAGTTCGTTCAAAGAATGCTCACTATTTGTACCACTCCCCAATTCTTCGGCAGCATCCATGTTGCTAACACATACCTCATATACAACCACTAGGCTAATCGGAACTGACCTCCCCTCATTGTTATACCCATAAGCAATTGCTAAACCACCAAGCAACAGGTGCTAGTCAAAGAAGAAGGTTATTTATACATTTTTAAGCAATTGCTTAACCTTGAGCTTTTACTTGTTAAGCAATTGCTATTGCTTGAGCTTTTACTAGATAAGCAATTGCTAACTTTTATTAATCCGGCCCATTTTCTCGAAGACAATTTTCGAACGAGTCTCTATCTTTGCAATAAAATATACACACCCACTTTAGTTGCTCTCTAAAACCTTTCAACACGCTATTGTTTTTTTGCGAAAGAATCCAACAGCTGTGGCTACCGCTAAAAGCCAACTGACTGATCATGCATTTATTATTCTCGTCGTATTTTTTATACTGTAATTCTTTACTCGCGCTACAGTCGTCGATGATAAACAACGTTTCGTCTCCTTTGAAAACGTCGCTATAAATTTCTATCGCTTTGTTTAACGATAAATCGCTCAGATCGTCAACGTGCACTCGCTCGTCGTTCCAAATCCATTTTCTATTTTGATAAGCGAGATTTACAGCGACGGTTGGACATAATACGACGATATATTCAAAATATTTACGATATTCTTTTTGTAATAGATTTAAAACAAATTCTGTTTTTCCGCATTCGGTCTGTCCGCAAATTAACGCGGCGTGCGGATATTTCGGTAACATAGTTTTTAACATGGTTTTTTAATAATAGTCAACATGTTAATATACAGTGGAATGAAATCGTCCGTTTTCGATATTGAGTTGCGCGTCCATGATGATAAAAGTGTAGAGGTATAATTCACCCGCGGTTTCCGCTTCTTTATCCATTTGAAGGGTAATTCCTTCGGATAAGTTTTCTACTCGCCTTCCGCTTCCGTGAATTTTGTTGTCGTCGATGCTTCTCATATCTAAAAACAAACCGTATCTATTTAGTAAATAATCGGCTTGTTTGACGTAGGATAAATTTAAATCTTTGGTCACTCGCACGGCGTGTTCTTTTTTCGAATCTCCAAAATATTTTTTAATTTCTTCCCAGTATTGATACCTGCGCATTCCCTGCGCGTAGAGTTGATTGGGAACTCCTTCGATAGTAATTGAAACTTTATCGATTTTTGGATTATAAAACTTCCACGTTTCTTTTACGTCGGGCTCTTTGAATAAAAACAATATTCCTTTCATGCTTTTTGCGGGTGTATTTAGATTTATATTCCACGTCGTATCGCGTTTGTTTAACGACGTCACGCTCTGTCTCAAAACTCTATCGTACAATATCGCCAACTTGTTGCTATATTGATTTCTAATCGTTTTCGCGAGATGTGGCATATTAACGACTTCGTATTCTAAAGAAATTCCGCTTATCACGTATTTAGCATTATCGTCGGAGCTTTTGATAACTTTTGATAGCTTTTGAAAATTTATTAAACTCGAGTTCGTAGGTCAGCCGATCCCCGATCCCCGATCCCCGATTGATAATAGGGTTGATGATCGGTTAATAATTCAAAATCGAGCGGAATGTGATATCTATTTTTTAGAGTATCCGCGATGGCTTTGTCTTTTCCTCCGTTGCCGGCGGGAACGGCGTCGCTGGCATTTACTCTGAATTTACTCACGTTAGGGGGTTCGATTCCTTGGTACGCTAGATTTTCTCGTTGATCTTTCGTCAACCACTCGTCTTCGAAACAATTCAACACGTCCGCATCGTCTAAAGAAAACACTTCATTCCCCTCCATTTTAATGGTTATATTTTTTACGATGGCTCTGCCTATATTATGTACGATCGTTCTCGTATCGTCGTTCGAAGATTCGAGATTAATGTTAAAAGCTAATCTAACCGTACCCGGAACGATAACGTCGTCATTTCCTAAATTTGGAAAACGAACCGTCAACAGTTGATTTTCGGTGATTGTGTTCGGATTGTTTGTAATGACGACTTTTTGACGCAATCCTTTTAAACCTAAAGGTTCTCTTAATTTTCTGTATGGATTTAGTTTGTCTCCGTACGCTTGACTCATATTTACTACAGAACATTATTTAATTTTTAAATTTTTAAAAAATAAATTATAAATTATAAAAATGGCATTGGCATCGATTGGGATGATGGTCGTAGGTGCTGTAGTAAACGCGGCAGCTTTTTCGGGAGGAAATCTGATAGCTTCTCTTTTGAGTGGGAGCAAAGAAGAAACAGAGAGACATACTTTAGAGATGGAACAATTTACTAAAGCTAGAGACAAATTCTTGAGAGAGCGCTCCAAATATTTAGATTTAATAAACGAAAAACTCTTAAAAGAATCGAATACAACAAAAACTTTTAATGATATCGACAAGGCGCTGAACGAATATTATATCGTCACCGGCGGTCATTTTGATTTACCGGAAGATTTAAACAACGAACCTAAACTAGAAGATTATTACGATCCTAGCGAAAATCAAAAAACGGGAGAATTTTTATTCATTATCTTAGGTATGACGGTAGCGGGCTACGCGAGTTATAAAATATTTTAAAAAGATAAAAAGTAATTGTAAAATGGCTGAAGGAGGGATGGAGATGGAACTGTTAGGCGATAACTACGATCAACAAGCTCAGAACAACAACAAGATGATGAATACGTTTACGCCAACAATGGCATCCAGTTAAATGATGCAGATTTAGTACAAAGAGATTTAGAAAGAAGATTAGAAAAATTCAAAAACTATTATGTTAATGAACAAGCCGAAACGTCTTTTGGTGTGGAAATAGATAATACTTATATTAAATTACGTGATGGAGTAGTAGATGATTATTATAAAAGTATAGGTCGTGAACCTTATTTAGGTAAATAGTATAATAAATTCAAGTACATAGAGGTTAACAAAAAATATGGCAAAGAGCTGTTTTTGGTAAAAGACGGAGAAGGAATACGACTATCGAACAGAAAAAAGGTAGTTTTTTAGCGTTAGGTTCGCTACCCAAAAAATACAATCCTATCTAGGTATATTTACAGACATACCACGCGTTACAGTAGATAGAACGAGTCTTGCCTCGATCTTTACCAGAAATTGGGAATGTTATACACGATCAAGTACAAGAACAAATCAATGCAATTAATGTAATGATTAGAGACAACCCAGAATTGCGAAATTTACTATTAACTCGCAACATGAGTGAATTACTCGCTTATGATGACCTCACTCAACAAAATATGGGCGAACAATTACTCAATTACGCTAAATTAAATAAAACCAATAGAGAAATCGTTGATATTAAACAAAGTATCGTTAATGTTAAACAAAGAATCGATGAAAATGAGATAGGAGATGAAGCAGCAAAAGAAGTTCTTACTAAAGAGTTGCAAGAACTTACTGAAGCGCTGCAAAAATACCAAGACGATAGAGATGCTCGTTTACAGGCTATAAACGACCAAGAAATAGCTATTCGTGATCAACTCGACGATGAAATTATTATATCGGATGAAATATCGGATCAAATGACGGGAGAAAGACACACAACGTTGGGTGAAAAAATTAAAACTTTATTTAGAAAAAAAGGTCTAACGATATTCAGCGCATTAACGGGGGTTTCTATAATCATCGGTTTCATCGTCGATAATATGGTAGGTGCTTTAAAATCGGTTGTACAAACATCTAAATCCGAACCTAAATCCGAACCTAAACCAGAACCTAAAACCGAACCTAAACCCGAACCTAAATTCGAACCTAAACCCGAACCAAGTGACGGCGGTGTAAAAGAGTGGATACAAAAAACTTTTAAAAATATAGCGAATCTGTTAAAGAAACTCGGATTATTAACCGGTGCTTCTCTACCCGGTATCCTCGGATCGGTATTAAAATGGTTATTTACTACAATTTCAAACGTAGTCGGGTGGGCGGCGGAATACGTGTGGCTGTTTTTAACCGGAGTCGGAGTTTTAATTTTAACGTATATAATAATAATAATAATAATATTTAATTACTTATATAGCGCTATTTCCAAATATGCCCAATAGCGCTTTACATTTTAGACTAAAAAGAATGATTGTCTTACAATAAATGACAAATTACAAATGCGAGCTATCTATAAAGGAGACAATAATAATAGTTACAATGATAGATAATTATTATAATAATACTCTAATGAAATACATTTTAAAATTGCACTTTGAGATTACAAGTTAAAAACATTTCTAAAAAGGTGTGTCTTAAGCTGTTTTTTAAAATTACCTAGTAAAGTGATGCCCAGTAGCGCTTTACATTTTAGACTTTAAAAAAAAAATTGTCTTACATATAAGTGACAAATTACAAATGCGAGCTATCTATAAAGGAGACAATAATAATAGTTACAATGATAGATAATTATTATGATATACAAACTCGACGCTCTAGCGTTACGTCATCAACTCGTAAATCATAATACCTAATCCAGTAATAATCACGAAACCGAAAACTAAAGATTTTTTTCATCTTGGTGAGTAGCGTCTCTGGTTATAAAAGATGATGTCGTAAGTGCGCTTTGCGATATATCGTTAACTATCGGTTGAGAATCTATAGATGATGCGGTTGATGAGTCGGATTTAATAAAATTATCGCTTTGATCTATATCATCGTCGTCGTCGATATCCTCACTCACGGGTGGTTAAGTGTTTATAGATGTTGTTGTTGTTGATGTTGATGTTGATGTTGTTGTTGGTGGTGGTGGAATGAGTGTTGAATTAATGTCTTCATTCGATCCGAGCGATAGATTGGACGTGGCGATCAAAATATTATTGTTATATCCCGCGTGCTTACCTATACGCATATTCATGTCGCTCAGCATCATGTATAAATTATCTCCGAGCTTAAAGTTTAATTGCGATTTAATGTCTGATAGAGAATCTTGATATCGTTGAACAGAATGTTGTAAATCTACTGGAGAATCAATCTCGGCATCGAGAATGTTTAAAAATTCTAAACCGCTACCCGGTGTAAGAATTCCACTTTTTGTTTGAGCTTGAGCTCCCAATATCGCGTAAACGTACGTTCTAGAGTCGTTGATTCGTTGTATACCACTATCCGTAAAGCCTCGAGCTATTACCTGTGTAAAAGTTGGAGTTTGTACCTTAGCTCGAGCTGTAACCTGACCTTGAGTGGCTTTAAGCATTTGTTGCGCTAAAAGTTTTTGACTAGAAGTTCCTGTAGTTTGAACAGCTTCAAGTATTTGCTGCGTTAAAAAGTTTTGACTAAATGTTTGAGCTTGAGCCGTTTGCATTATTTCCTGCGCCGCAGTTGGTACATCCTCATTTATCAAACCGAGTATAAATTTTATCCAAGCTTGACTGACGTCAGGAGATTGAGAAATATAAGCGACTGAAATCGTCGATTGATCATATTCTTCAGCGACGTTCCAATCACCATCAGCAGCATGATCAATATTAAACTCCATCATTTTAGCGGTTTGAAAATGATTAGCATCGTACGTGTTATAATACTTAACGGGTCGATTCGAATTGTTGTAGTCTTTTCCCGGCACTGGAATGTAACCGTCGATGGGAACATAAGCTGTTCCCAATCCTCCCGAGTTTTTGTCTACTTGTTGTCTCCAATCGGATACTGACGAGATGTGAAATTCATTACATATTTTATTGTATGCAGCAATGTCTATATTATTTTCGAACGCGTCGTAAAATTTTTGAAAAGATGCAGGGCAGCTCATTTCTTTGAGCATTGGTCTAATTTGATAATAGACGTGAAATCTAAAAAAAGAAAAAACTAATCATCGGGTTCGAATGAAACAAATGTTCGTAACTCACGCCGCATCCCGTCGTACTGCACCACGTTACAAAATTTAATTGATTCTGATAAAACTTTAGCGGATTAGAATTCCAATCATTTACAATATCGTCGCTATCAACTTGGGGTAACTTGTAATTTTGAAAAGGATCGGTGAGTTCTACGTTAAAAAATTCATTTTTATTGACGTAAATATTAATATTCGTCAAATCTCGAGAAGTAATATTATGAGTGGGTGTAAAATTTCCAGATTGTGGATACCGTTTCAATAAATTACTCTGAAACGCTTGTGGAATCGACATTTTATTATTATAAATTATAATTTATAATATATCAAAATGCATCACACGATCGAAATTAAAAATTGTAATAATATAATCTCGTTAAATAATACGATCGATAATCGAGACAGTAAACCCACCATTTCTTTAAATAGCATTAGCATTTGGGTCGGTTACTATAACGTGGGTAAAAAAGAAAGAATATGGCGATGGAAAAGTTGGATAAATGATCGCAATGAACGGAGTGAAGAAGAAGAGGTCGAGTCTATCGAGCCCGGATTTTATAATATAAAAGAAATTATCGACATTGTCTTAAAAAACACGTCTTGGATTACGTTCGTCGTCGACGAAAAATTTGGAAAAATGATTATAAATATCACTCTAGAAAAACGAAAAATCTAATTTTCGTCGGGATTAGCTAATTTACTCGGATTTCCGAATGATTATCTAGGTGAAGGAGAGCACGTAGGAAGAAGACTTGATTTGCTACCTTTTAAAATGTTATACATTCATTGCGATCAAATGTCTACAAGCGAAAATTTTCTCGACGGTAAACCTTGTACTATTTTAAACGTTTTTCCGCCGCAAGATAAATCGTTGGGGGAAAGTATGTGGATGGAATATTCTAATCCGTTGCAAAAAAATCTTAAAACTGGTACTTTTAACGAATTGAGTTTTCAAATTAAAGATTCATTAGGTAGAGACATAAATAATCACGGTATGCCGATTTTTTTAACCTTTGAAATTAAATGATTATTATATATATAAATGGCGAGTATTTATGGACCTAGTCGAAGAAGCGGAATCGTCGGCGCTAATAATAATAATTATATCGCATCAAACAATTACGATCCAGTTATTTACGGACGTCACGGATTTTTAGACTCGAATGAAATTCAACAAACGATAACTTTAATAAATTTATTCGAAGAACTCGACATTAAACTCGGATGGCACGGCGTGTTTAAACTACCCTTTTTTGCATTCGATAAATCGCCGACGTACTGTTAAATTTTTGTAAAATTTATTAAAGATAGTGCTCTTCATTCGTATTTGCTAACGCGTAATTTTGAAACGGGTAGAGAATTTATTCCTTCTCCCGCTCGAAATAATAAATGTTCTTTCGACGACCAACCGCAGCATGTAGAATACGAAATTTGCTATAAAACCCAATATAAAAAAGTCTTTGTACGAGCGAGCTTTTTTGGCGCCGTAAACGCGGAAATCTGTTTCGATATGAAAATAAAAAGTAGCAATCTCGAAATTTAATTTTAAAAATATTATATATAAATATATAAATATGGCGAGTATTTATGGACCTAGTCGTAAAAGCGATATCGTCAGCAACGATTATAGTACACACAAAACAATTATCCAATCTATCTATTCATGAATAAACTGGACACATTGAACCGAGTAAACTATAGTAGATAATGTAATTGTTACTATCTTCAATGAAATAAACTTAGAAATACTTTGGTATGAAAATCAAATAAATTTTATAATTGATGATTTATCATTTTATTCAATATATGCTAAAATGAATATGGGTGAAAATAATTCTTATTCTATAGTGAAAAGTGAACAATTTGATGATGATGATGATTTTTATAGAAATACTATTAATTTACCCGAAGGAGATCACTTTGCTTTTATAAAAATGAATCACAGTATTTAGAATGCGTATTATGCTACGTTATAAATTACAGAGATACTATCAAAGTCTATATGCGAGTAAAATTTTTCGGTGCTGTAAACACAGGAATCTGTTACGATATGAAAATTTAAAAAAATCCAATTCTACCTTTATCAAAATAATAAAATTTTAATCTTTTATTATTAATAGAATAATGAGCGTCTCTACAGAAACAACGAGAGTTTATCCAATTTTACCCTCTACAAATCCTTTTAACAATGACGAAGAGTTAAACGTCAACGCGTTTCGTTTGCAAAAAATAGACGATATTCAAAAAGAAATTTTAAATGAGAGAAACTAGCGCGAGGCCGTATATAAAAAATATAATAAAATCATCAAAACTTGTTCCGTCGTACCGTAGAAACGATGGCGGAATTGGGCTGTATGGGAGCAGGAGGGATTGGAATTGCCAGTATCGCTACCGTCGTAGCAGCGCCGGTCGGATACGCTTTAGAAGGACTGGCTTTAGGGCTTGGCGGTGCGGCGTTTGCCGTCAGATACACGAAATATAAATTATTAAAAAAAGCTAAAAAACACGACGAGATTAGAGTTTTAGCAGAAAGTAAACTCAACACCGTCGAAAATCACGTTTCGAAAGCGATACAAGACGGTGTTATAAGTCAAGAAGAATTTCATTTAATCTGCCAATAGCGAGACAAATACTCGCGAATGAAAGAAAACATCAGAACTAAATTTAAACCTAAAAATGTAGTTGTCGATGAAAATCAAAAAGACGTCAAACCCGTCGACGACAAACAAACAAAAAACTCATAGAAAAAAAATTGGATTTAAAGTAGTTTACTATAGAAAAATCATACGATGAAAAACCCGCTTCGCGAATATCAGCGGAGAGGGTAATTACATCCGATAAACCTCCCCCGTATAATTCTAATTTTTTATTTTTTATTTATTTACACTATAAATTCAAAAGTTTTTTTTTTCAATCAACTCTTTCATCACTAAATTATAATTTCGTCTAGCTTTTAGTTCAAGGCGATTTAAAAAATTTAATTCTAATACATTACCGCATTTCGTACATAAATTTATTTTTGATTTTGTACCTTTTTTACATCTTCGACACGAAACTGGTACTTCTTCCGTGTCGAACGCGCCACTCATGTTGCGGGCACTACACATCACCACCAACGCTAGGTATGCAACATTTGATCGTTTTCCCTATTAAAAGCCATCGGCATGGAATAATTGCGTTTGATAAATATTTTTCGTTTTCCATCCTCTCCTCTTTTACTATTCATCCACAGAATCATTTTTACTTTTTTCAGTTTTTAACTCTCATTTTCAATATCTTTTTTTCTAAATTTGTTTACATTTTTTTTTTTTTTTTTTAAAACATCAAACACCCTAACCCAAAACTTTTAAAGTTTTTTTTAAGTTTTGACCTCTAGGTGACAGGTGACCTAGAGGTCACCTGTCACCTAGAGGTCAAAGGTGACCTCTGGGTTGGTGGGTGGTTGACGTCAACCACCCACACATACACTTTTGGGGGTATGTGTCACCATGGAGGAAGAATTCTTCCTCCATGGTGTCACAGAACCCTCATCTAACGTACTAGGTTACATGCTACATGCACTTTGCTGTGAAAGATTTTGGAGGATTGAGGTTATTAGGCATACTTGCCTTTCCATGGTACATGTACATCCATGTTTGTTGTAGTGATTGCAAGGTCAGTGCTTGGGTCAGTGGACACTGTTTATTGCTCCATGCAGGGAGGGTCCCTGGCCATGTACATGTATCACAGATTAGAAACACATGTGTGCATACATGTCATGTGCTTGCTTTACTCCTGAAGAATTTTGGAGGATTCAGGTTTTGTGTAAGCAAATGGGCCTAGGGAGTTAGGAAGGATTCAGGTTATGTGTAAGCAAATGGGCCTAGGGAGTTAGGAAGGATTCAGGTTATGTGTAAGCAAATGGGCCTAGGGAGTTAGGAAGGATTCAGGTTATGTGTAAGCAAATGGGCCTAGGGAGTTAGGAAGGATTCAGGTTATGTGTAAGCAAATGGGCCTAGGGAGTTAGGAAGGATTCAGGTTATGTGTAAGCAAATGGGCCTAGGGAGTTAGGAAGGATTCAGGTTATGTGTAAGCAAATGGGCCTAGGGAGTTAGGAAGGATTCAGGTTATGTGTAAGCAAATGGGCCTAGGGAGTTAGGAAGGATTCAGGTTATGTGTAAGCAAATGGGCCTAGGGAGTTAGGAAGGATTCAGGTTATGTGTAAGCAAATGGGCCTAGGGAGTTAGGGAGGATTCAGGTTATATGTAAGCAAATGGGCCTAGGGAGTTAGGAAGGATTCAGGTTATGTGTAAGCAAATGGGCCTAGGGAGTTAGGAAGGATTCAGGTTATGTGTAAGCAAATGGGCCTAGGGAGTTAGGAAGGATTCAGGTTATGTGTAAGCAAATGGGCCTAGGGAGTTAGGAAGGATTCAGGTTATGTGTAAGCAAATGGGCCTAGGGAGTTAGGAAGGATTCAGGTTATGTGGAAGCAAATGGGCCTAGGGAGTTAGGAAGGATTCAGGTTATGTGTAAGCAAATGGGCCTAGGGAGTTAGGAAGGATTCAGGTTATGTGTAAGCAAATGGGCCTAGGGAGTTAGGAAGGATTCAGGTTATGTGTAAGCAAATGGGCCTAGGGAGTTAGGAAGGATTCAGGTTATGTGTAAGCAAATGGGCCTAGGGAGTTAGGAAGGATTCAGGTTATGTGTAAGCAAATGGGCCTAGGGAGTTAGGAAGGATTCAGGTTATGTGTAAGCAAATGAGCCTAGGGAGTTAGGAAGGATTCAGGTTATGTGTAAGCAAATGGGCCTAGGGAGTTAGGAAGGATTCAGGTTATGTGTAAGCAAATGGGCCTAGGGAGTTAGGAAGGATTCAGGTTATGTGTAAGCAAATGGGCCTAGGGAGTTAGGAAGGATTCAGGTTATATGTAAGCAAATGGGCCTAGGGAGTTAGGGTTAAAGGGACAATATCGTCACCATCAGAGCAGACTTTCAACAGGGCATGGAATCGGTGTCCTAGTCTAAGATGAACACAGTGACCGGAAATTTACTGGCTCAGTCATTTATGCAGCAGCGACAGTAATATGACCTTATCATGTGGGATATTATTTTCATTCACTGATTTAATCTAAAACCAGCACTCTGATTCCATGCCCTGTTGATCGTGATGATATTATCCCTTTAATGGAGGAAGTCTCCTTCAAATCCATTAAAATATCATCATGAAACACTAGTGTCTATATCTCCGAAAGAATGTCGTATCCGACCCCCACTTTTTAAGGGGTTTTTTTGGAATTTTTTTACAACCACTAACCAGTTAAAAAATGATCGAGTTTTGGGGGTACAGAAAGCGAAAACTATCTTTAAAATCCACTTTTATGATGGTTTTCGGACTTGATTTCCCTTTTAAAAAAATCCTCCCCTTCAGAAAATAGAAGGATCCTATTATAGTTGCCACTGCGCATGTACAATGACCGTGTTGGTCACTAAGGCCAAGAGAATGAAAGTCATAGATTTGCGTCCGGGAAATTTCGAAAACACATGAGGCTTTTTTTCATTATTCATTATTCATTATTTCCATTGATCATTAATAACACTACAGCGCAATCACAAGATGTTTCTTCTAATCTGTGTACGTACGTGCATCATTATACGTGCGGGCCGCACACACAGGCATAAGATACAATGGAAAGGCTCAACAGCGAACGTGTTGTGCATGTGAAGGCGGTACAGTTGCAGGTGCGGATCGGAGTTTACCATACAGTTTTAGCGCGATGCGACCTTTTTTGTGAACGACTTACGTGGGACTAAGGCCCGTATTTTAGAACGTTCCTTTACTGCAAAGGACGCCTTTATGCCTATTGTTCTCTTAGAGAACAATAGGCATATTGTTCTCTTAGAGAACAATAGGCATAAAGGCGTCCTTTGCAGTAAAGGAACGTTATAAAATACGGGCCTAAGACTGTAAAAATAAGAGAACATGTACATGTACTAATGATTTATAGCGCACATACTGGTGGAAATTTGGTAAAAACTTCGTTTTACTGATGTGGATGATTTGGAACTAAATTTGTTCGGTGGAAATACCTTTTTTGTGCAAATAATGATTTTTTTGGCAAATAATGAAAAATTTAGGCGGTAGCTTTCGGGACATGCGGGCGGTGGACGCAAATCTATGACTTTCATTCTCATGGCCTAATGGGGGAGTTGACAAGATCAGACTGACATGACTGAGGAAGTCATCGTATACCAAAAATGCCTGATTTTTCATGAAATAAATATCCTGGAACAATTTAAAGTAGGCATGTCCATCATCATCCATATGTTCTCCACCTTACTATGTAGGTAAGATTACATTATTGGTTATATTTAATGAGAAAAAGTGGCGGTCGGATACGACATTCTACCCTATATCTCTATCATATTTTTTACACACAGGGGTTTCTTTACCGATCCAGTTGCTTTCCCAGTATGGTTAAGCCAAACAGTAAGTTACAATATTATCAGGATGATCAGATATTAATCCATCAATCATGCGCTTCAACCCACCTTTGATCTTTGTTTCCAATGGTTCTGGGTGCTCTTGTTTTACCGAGTAAAACGCTCCACCACGGGACCCACTCGCCAGCCTCAGCGACATTGTTGCGAGGCTTCGACTTGAGAATGTTGTTCGTCTGTTACGCTGTACCCTATTGCGAATTAGTCCAAAAGTGGACGGAACAATCTGATTGGTCGGAAAGCCTTCCATAACATGAATATTCAAACTAAACCTTCTGCATGCAGTTGGAGGAGATGTACTCAACGATTCCATTTAAACTGTAGGTAAGACGTTTTTTGTAGAGAAGGAATTATGTATTTTATTTTGTGCTTTTTTACAACTCTAAGATCTCATTAAATTTACCTATCATTTCAAATACTATTTACGTACCAAGCACTATACAAATTTAATATTTTTAACAACCAACCTGTGAAAGTTTCAGGGGTGTCTTCAGGGGCCTTGGTGGGGTTCTCATCAGGGTCTTCTGAGGGGATGACTTAGGAGAGAAGTCCAGACGCCGTCTCTCTTCGTCAATGTCATTCACCAGGGCTCCCATCATTGCAACCTGTTGAAAACAAACAAATCTAAAACATTCACTTTTTTTATTATTTTAACATAAGGTTACCTTCCAGAACTAAAACTGAATCCTATAAAGATTTTCATCAATTTGTTAGTAAACATTTATAAAATTTCAAAATCTGGAACAATTGATTTCCATGTCAATTATCATAACCCTCCTATGACTGCAAGGGTCAAAATCAGTAAAAATGTTGATATCTAGTGCACTTAAAGTCCATACAAAGTACCTTGATTTTTTTTACTCAAAATTGTTCAGTATGTATTTAGTTGTTTATATGCTATTCCAAAAAACATTAAAACAAACCAGAAATTGCTGAAAAAAATCATGATTTTCAGCCAAAATTCTAGCAGTTGAAATCCGCGACGTCTGTTGGACAATTGCGGCCAGTGGCGGCAGCAAACATTTTTCCAGTTTTTATGACGTACTTTTACGGGAGCTCAAAAGGAGCAGTCTTAATCCTTTTCACCGTGCAAAGCTACAAATCTTACAACATGGTATCACCGCAAACAGTCTTTACTTATCCTTTTCACCGTGCAAAGCTACAAGTCTTACTGCATGGTGTCACCGCAGTCTTTACTTATCCTTTTCACCTTGCAAAGCTATACACATCTTACAAGCATTACTATTTCGAAGAATCTAAGCTTATTCGAAATTGTGTTTTCAATAATTATAGATTATGAAGGTCGACACGAAAACCGTGACGTCAAAAGGGTGGTTTGAGAAAGGATGTTTTGCCTCCGAGCCAGTGTTCGTCTGTGCCCCTGACTCCACCGAGGAAGATGATGGTAGGTGTTGGCTTACTTAGTGAATATTGGTCACAGACACTCGTCGTATTGCATCAATGGTTGTTTGACTTACAAAAATCTACATGAACAAAATTACAGTTTGATAAGCACCAGTCTATTTTGGACACGAGCCTCACTTTGACGCCCATAGACTTTTTGTATTATAGAATTACCGCTGTGTTGAAATATTTAATCGCTCGTCAAAGAGATTAGGTCGATTGACAATTGATGATTAACAATAAAAAAAAAAGAACATTTCACATTCGGATGAAAACCCAGAGATTTTATTTGTTGTTTAATTTTTTGTTCTCTTTAATAGGAGTCGTCTTGTCTTCTGTTGTTAATGTACAAGAAGGCAGACTCTCGTTCTGGACGCCCGAGATTTCACGGAGATTGCCCGGGCTGAGGTAGACGTAGAAGTGCCCTATGGGTTACACGGATTGTTCGTCCGCAAGTAATGTTACTATAGTGACTGTTTATTATTCCTACAAGCAAGCAAGCAAAAATAAATTATTTAATGATGTTGTTTTAAATAATCTCATGAATGCCCGGGCATCATTATGGAAGAGAAAAACAATCACGACATAATGTCGTGTTTGGCGTAAATTTGTGCTTGGCGGGGACAGGAATGGATGCAAATATAACATGCTGCAGTCCACGAGTATTTAAATCCCGCTAACGGCATAATTATGTCCCAAACTGTTTTTAGCTCTGGCTTTATCTGATATCTGGGCGGATCCAGATTTCATCTTATCTATATAGACGTGTAGGTCTGTTACTCAATGCGACGGACTTATCGTTCCCGCATGCTTCTTTTCAGGGCCATAGCAACAGCATCATCTTGGAGGGGAGGGGAGGGGAGGGGAGTCAATTTGCTGACTGACTTCAACAGTGGTAAATAATTAAACACCCCTAAAATCGCGGGATGAGGGTTGATGTGAAAAGTTTAGATTTTGAGGGGGTTGGGGAGTAGGTGTAAATAATTTCCCCGAAATTAAATCACAACGGCCACAAAAAAATACAAGCATGCCTCAATGGTTTAATTTGGTGGTTTAGGCCTATTTGGCGACTGCGGCACGATTTGCGCCGACTGAAACTCAATATTGGGGGGGGGGGGGTCACTACACTCATTAACAATATAGATGGATATATAACTCCAAAAGTATTTTTTCAGTTATTATTTTAAATTATTTTGGCTAAATGAGCCAAGCACTGGTGTAACAGCCTTATATGTAACATATTCAGTAAATATTTACGATGGAATAATAAACAAAATAAATTGTAAACTCGGTCTTATATGGGTTTTATTTACTTGTTTAGCAGACGTGAATATATGACGCCATTAAAGCATTTATGTTATTGGTAAGCGTTATATGTGATGCGATCTGGAAAAACCTGTCGAATGTCGGCGAACTTGTTTTGAAGATAATGGCAAAACAGTCCCCCAATTTTTTGTTTGACAATTTGAGTTTTTGTTACCATTTTAATTGTTAATATCTAAATGATCATTCTTTTTAAATAAAAATTCCATCATTTTATGTAGTTTTATGATGACAGATAATTAAAAAGCCGTCTTTGTTTTTCGTTTCCACCATTGTTTTTTAAGGTCAGCGGCGGCTATAACTTCCCGAGAGCATAACTCAAGTTATAGACAACCTAGAATCATGAATAAAACAGTTTTGAAAACAACACAGTGTCCTCGTTAATTTGATGTATATAACACAAAAATGACAAATTTCACCATGTGAAGGGTTTTCCCAGATCACATCACATATTATATATTTTATTTCAAGTTTCAAGAAAATGAACAGAAACTACAAGTTTCAGGTGAAAATTTCCCCCCCAGAATTTTCCATTCATTAAAAATATATATATATATATATATAATAAAAATACTTCACTTCATACTTCAATACAATATTTCACCCAAGGGGATTAAAATAGGCAAGTCTCATTTAAGATCTGATGGGCGGCGATTGGGGAACTTGATGCGGTAATCATCAGACGGTCCTAAAATAATAATATAATAATAAGATAATAGTTTCTTGATGAGATAACAGTTCTTGTCTCAACTAGCACTTTGTTTGATTTTAGTATTTTTTTAATGGTTTGTTTTTCGGGTGGCAGCAATTTTGTATTTATTTTGTATTTATTTTTTTAAATTTTTTTTTTTTGCTAATATTTTTAATTTTACGCTGGACCAACACACCCAATTTACAATCATCATTATTTTTAATCTATTGTGGGTTTGACCAAATCATGCATTATTTAAAAAAAATTAATAATAATAATCTTTTATTGCAAGAAGTGATTGAAAGACCCAGGTTATTTACATGTTTGAATACAAATAAATCATAGGTTTAATAAATCATAAATTTTACTGAAATTAATTTATTCTTTGATTGAGATGATTCACTTTTCCTCCTTTTTTGGGGTGTTTCTTGCTTGGAATGCCTCGACGTGCAAACCCACTGTCTTCTCCCACCGTTCAGCTCGGGATTCATGAATGTGTCATGCCTAGTTGGAAAGGTATATGCCATGCAAACCAAATATGACATCAGCATCGATTTCTGCCCTCGCCACCTCCTTGAAGTCACGAGCGTCTAAGACAAGCAGGAAGGGTGACTTCCCCTCACGCAGATCAATGATTGACGACAACACCACACCTGTTGAAAACGCACAAACATTTTGGAGGAATTACGGACTCTCCAACAAACAACAAACCAGAGGTCACGAGATACAGGCTACTTCTTTCCTTGGTGGCTACTTCTCATCTTCCAAGAAAATGTTGAGGCAAATGGTGATTTGTAAAAATAAAAAAAATCCTGAAATCGGGAAAAATCCTCAGAAATCGCAGGCCTGTTACTGATGAGACTTACCGTCATCTTCGCGTGATGATTGAGGTGAACTGATGAAGATGGGCTCGGATGGGTAGCAGCCTTCTTCGTGCCACTTTTGGGAAGTTGCCGTCCTTGTGTTCACTTTCATCAACTAAAGATAAATTGATATTAAAAATGTGACTGCCACAATAGTTACAACATTTTGGGTTCAAAAAATGTTTTTTTTTACATTAATTAATGAGACCAGTAGTATTTGTAGCGTTACACGGTGAAAAGGATAAATAAAAACTGTTTGCGGTGACACCATGTGTGTCACCGCAAACAGACCAATTTTCTGAGCAAATTTTTATTGAAAAAAAATCCACAAAATTTGTAAATTGTTTGTTTTTTTAAGAAGTCTATTAACTTGTTTTGACCCCTGTTTTAACTCCAAAATAGCACCCTCTTGTCTATTGAATGATAGCCTAAAGATCTGACGTCACGCTTTGAGGCTCATGAATTACGATATTGGTCGCCATGTTATTTTCACAGAGATTCAACTTTGACCTTGGTTGGTAGCTAGCGCAAGCCTGGAAGGGTGGCGTTTAGACCTTGAACACAACGTAGCCAATGAAATCCCTGCAATGGTATTCTTGAGGATAAAGACAAGGGGACCAGTCTAATTGAATGCTGTCACAAGTATTAAACACACACAAATTAGAATGACAAAGCACTTCTGCAGTTTGACAACATTTTAAAGCCTTTAAGATATAAACAGTAGACGTCTTCAGTAACACAAGCACAAATGTTTTGAATGTAGTGACTTTATTTTGAACCAATATCTCATACCTGATCAACCTGATTTCCTCCAATTCCATAGAAATATTGGTATGGTTTGCCATTGTACTTCTCATAATTGACTCTGGGGAGCTCAATGGCTGTGAAATAAATATAACAGACAAGGCGTGTAATTTCACAAAAGTAAAAAAAATCCTGAAAAATGGTTAGCGGGCCTGGGTCTCCCTTTGGTCTAGAGGACAAAGCCCCCTGAACCTCCTGTGGGTAGCGGGCCTGGGTATCCCTTTGGTCTAGAGGACAAAGCCCCCTGAACCTCCTGTGGGTAGCGGGCCTGGGTATCCCTTTGGTCTAGAGGACAAAGCCCCCTGAACCTCCTGTGGGTAGCGGGCCTGGGTATCCCTTTGGTCTAGAGGACAAAGCCCCCCTGAACCTCCTGTGGGTAGTGGGCCTGGGTCTCCCTTTGGTCTAGAGGACAAAGCCCCCTGAACCCCTTGGATGTTAAATTTTTGGAGGATTTACAGACTCTCCACATCCCCACAAACAAGAAACTAGAGATTTGGACACAATACAGGCTACTTCTTTCTTTCCTTGGTGGCTACTTCTCTTCTTTCAAGAAAGGGAGATTTGTAAAAAAAAAAAATCTTGAAATCAGGAAAAATCATGATTATACACATTAGAAATGCAGCCACAGATTTGACTTCATATAGACCATGTGACTTGTTTACACTTTGCGTGACCTTTAGAGTACCAGGGTGATTTCCCGCCGGGCAAAAGTGTGTGTATTTGTATGCAGAGTTTGTACATTTTGTACTTCTCCATGTAACATCAAGAATTGTTTTAGTTTTCAGATGAATGAGATATGAGATGTAATGTTAGCGCCTTAATTAAAAATAAAATATATCAAAAATATCAGATGTGATGGTTTCTTGTCATAGACCTGTATGCATTTTGTGTCCGGCTCAGTTTGACCTTTGGGGCTCTTTTGTAAACATGTGATGGCATTGGTCACATCGTCTATAAGTAGGGAAAGAAAATGGTAATCAAATCAAATTAAATTAAATTAAATTAAGTGTCAGTGTACTCCCTCAGTGGCTGAAAACAGATATCATTTTCTTGTCCAAAAAAAAAAAAAAGTTTCCAGTTTCTGATCTCCGTGGACGTTGCCTCACACCCGCACGTCAGCATTTTTAATTTTAATTTTTTTTTTGCTCTGAAACGATGTCCAATTGCAGCCAAAATTGCTGGACCGATTGGAATTCTGCCGTGCTGTATTTTAAACGACTTTTTTTCACATAGGGGTATGAACATTTGCCCGATTTGTGAGGCCTCTCTTTGTACCATACTTTGTATATGGGAAATTTGGTCCCCGCGTATACATGTATCGTGTATTTCCCTGTTGGCAAAAAAAAAAAAAAAAGCACGTCACCGCACCAATTTTGAGCTTTTTTTGGGGGTGTAATTTACTGTTAGACTGTTTATTTATTAGATCCCATTCAATAGTCATACTGTTATCAATTCGGTTTGCGGTAACACCATAAGGTAATTTTTTTTTCAAAAATGGAAGAAAATACCAAGGCGACTTACTGTCATCGGCTATGACCTCTGGGGAGCAATGAATGGAGCCATCAACTTGCAACATCGCAGACGTCTTGGAGTACTTTAGAGTGTTGAGATTCACACCGAGTGTCTGAAAAGGAAAGACAAATTGTCCAATAACAAAAATGAAACAGAAACATAAATAATGATAGTTTAACATCCAAAAATACTTGGTATAAAGTGGGTATCAAACATCCCTTGAAATTATTCTGCCTTAAAAGGGGCAGTATCATCACGATCAGAGCAGACTTTCAGCACTAGGGCATGGAATCGGTGTCCTAGTTTAAGATGAACACAGTGACTGGCTCATTTATGCAGCAGCAACGGTAATATGACCTTATCGTGTGGGGTATTATTTTCAGTCACTGAGTTAACCTAAAATTAGCACTCTAATTCCATGCCCTGTTGATCATGATGATACTGTCCCTTTAAGTGCCATCGTTTTTTGGTAATATTAGCAAAATAATTTCCAAAATGATTTTCTGTCATCTGAAGACAGAAATTTCACATTGGAATAAATACAAACAATCTGAATACGTTTTCACTATTTTCTCTCTGACAGCACTCGTGACTCAGACTCGGACTCGTGTGTACAATGTCACTTTTTTTGATGACTTGGACTCGGACTTGAGTCACCATGTACAAGGACTCAGACTGGGACTTGACCCTTCAGACTTGGACTTTTGACTCGGATGTCGACGGCAAAATGCCCAATATTGACTATTTCAAAACATTAACAAAATAAAGAAAGTTCTTGCAACACAGTGTTTAAGTCTTGTTACTTAATTTAAACAATGCGAACAGTTTTTTTACAATTGAATCCGTGCATCCTATTCCGTTGTAGCATAGCTTATTGTGTCCTTTCTCTGTTTGTAGTAATGCAATCGGAATCGCTTACAGCCGCAGCGGCCGCATGAAAACAAAGTGTGTCTTCCAGAAATTGATTACAATGAATTACCCAAGCTTCAGTGTACAACATCGTGGACATAAAAGCTTGATAGCAATGGGTACCAGACTTATTCCACTAACCCAATCACTGGTTTCTCAATTTTCGTGGCGTTTGCTTGTCCATTCTAGAGAAATGGAATGAACATACCTTTGTACAATTCAGTGTACTGGTTTCTCTTTCATTAATAGAACATCTTGTATGGACAATACGTACATTCACAATTTAACCCTCTTAATTAAAATTAAAATAAGAAAAGTAAATCAAATAATTGTTGATTTTGGAAATAAATCTTTGGTTTAGTAAAATTAATGAGATACTAGCCCAGATGTCGAGTATTTTTTCACTTAACTTTGAACCTTTCACATATGTAGAAAGTTTTCTTCTTTTTTTAAAGATTTTTTTAAGTGACTCGTGACCCGGACTCAGACTCGACCTTTGTGACTCATGACTCGAACTTGGACTCGACCCTCATGACTCGGGACCAAGCCTCGAAATTCCCACTTACCCACTGGAGGTAAATGCATTTTTCAGGCGTTAAGTGATTTTCAAAAGTGGGTAAGTTGCTGGATAAGTGGATCTATCCATGTTTTTATGTTATGTCCCATAACAACATGGCCAGACACTGAAATCGGGTAAATGTCTTTTTGGAAATTTTGAGGCTTGCTCGGGACTCGGACTCGGACTTGACACTCAAGTCCTCAAACCTCGAGTCCAAGTATGAACAGAACAATGAAATAAGCTGTAATTTTCACAGGTTGGTTTTTTTATATATAATATCTTGACCGCACGACAAACTGTTACTCCCTTATTATTATTTGACATCTAGTACATCTTTCATACCTTCTCTCTTTCTACAGGTAGGACGAATCTCTTAGCGAAACCACCTGGTAGTACCTTTCCTTTTCTTAGATCTTCCAGGTAAGCTGTATCAATGATTTCTGCATCCTCATAGATGACCAGGTCAACGACCACATGGCCTCCTTCCTCATATGCATTGATGTGATGGAAGCAGAAGAACGCGTCGGCAAGGAACTTTTGGGAGAGGAGTTCCCCCGTGTCACGTCTGACAACATGGAAGCGTGCAGGCTTCTTTTCGTCAAACTCCAACATTTTTGCGAAACCTTTTTTTTTTTTTTTTGCAGGCAGTTTTTGTGAATAAATAATAAAAAGGAGTTAATTGACAAAAGGGAACGAGTTTAATGAATTCTATTAAAGACAAATGAGAAAATTTATTTCCATTTAATTTTCAAGGTTTTGTTTTGAAATATCTAAAAGAAATTCTTTCTTATTCAGAATCAGGAGTGTGATTTGACAAAAGTAAAAATCCTGAAAAAAATGGGTAGCGGGCCTGGGTCTCCCTTTGGTCTAGAGGACAAAGCCCCCCTGAACCTCCTGGATGTTTAATTTGGGAAGATTTACAGACTCTCCACAAACTTCGTTCTTTCCTTGGTGGCTACTTCTGAGACTCGACACTAAGGGTTTAGGCATGGTCTTGGACTTCAGGTTTGAGTACTCGAATAAACATGTCATGACAAAATTAGTGACAAAATACAGAAATACAGAGCCCATGTCCAACCCCCATCATCCATCAGGGCTCTGCCCACTGTGGCAGAAACCCTGACCGGCACTCAGGATCTCGCGACCAGCACCGGCCAAATTTTTTTTGCCCAACCACCACTCATTTTCCAACTTGCCTATTTTCTTTCACAGATTATGAATAAAAGGCGACAGATGTTGTCTTTACCAGTAAAAACTGAAGCATTTCTACACTGAATGGTTCAAAATAACACCCCCATTCTGTGTTACGGGATTCCAATCCTGAGACGCAAGATCGTCTGGACATACAACACCGTGTGCAACTATTATCAAGCCCCCCCCCCCCTTTTAATTTTTTTTTCAGGCACTAAAATATTCCTGGGCAGAACCCTGATCCATCAAAAAAAATAAATAAATAAAAATCTAAAATGACATCATTCTAACCTTTGTTCAATAACAACTTCAGCAAGTTGAGTATGAGAGGCTGCTCCAGAAAGACAATGTAATTGTCAGTCATTGCAAAGCTGTGGTAGTAAGATGGAAATTTCTCCGATGAAGGGATTGAACACAGGATAGATGCCTTGCTCAGTGGGTCACCTTTCACACCTGTTGGAAAGTCAAAATTTGACTGAAACTAAAAAAAAAAAAATCCAGTCTCCAGTCACAGGTCGGCTTCAAAATCGGTGCGGTGATGCATTTATTTATTTATTTTTTTTAGTTATCTTTTATTTTTCCTAACCAAATTCCTTTTTTCCTTTCCAAATAATGCGATATAATGTATACACGGTTATTGGAACCAGACAAAATTTCCTAAGTATGGTGACTAAGAGAGGCCTCACAAATCGGGCAAACATTCATACTCCTATGTGAAAAAGTTGTGGCTGAATTTCATTACAGAATTTCAATTGATCCAACAATGTTGTCTGCAAGTGGACATCGTTTCATAGCCAAAAAAATTAAAATGCTGATGTGCAGGTCTGCGGTGACGTGCATGGAAACCAGAAACCAGAGTTCTTTTGGGGTTTTTTTTGGGGGGGGGGTTGACTTATCGAATTATATATACATTCATCTTTTTTTTCTTGGGGGGGGGGGGGTTAAGGGTTTGAATCAAATAGGAACAAAAATTCAGTGAGATTTTAAACTTTATCAATGTCAGGAATAAGTAAGACTAATTGCGGTGACACCATGTGAAATTCTCAATTGAGTAGTAATTAGTTCTGAAAAGAACTGGAGGTACAACTCTGAGTTGTACCTCCAGTTCTTTTCAGAACTAATTTCTACTCAATTGAGAATTTCACATGATGTCACCGCAATTAGTCTTACTTATCCTCCTCACCATGCAAAGCTACAAGTTTTACCTAATGTCAGGAATGAGAAGCATTATCTGTGTCTAAATCACCCTTGCTTGAAAACAGGAGCTAACTTCACACAGCTGCTAAGCAGAGAATTTTGCTAAGCAACTATTTCAACTAAGCATTATAAAACAGACTACCAGCCAAAGTGCACTCATTTTATGTGAACGTTTGGTTGGTAACCAATAAAAATCTGCTTACCAAATATTTCTGGTAAGTAATTTTCTTCCCCCTGCAAAGCAGCTCTATGGAATTCTCCCCGATGTTATCACTGTCTCTATCTGGGTAACCCCCGAGGGACGACCCGTGTCAATTTCAAGCACTGACCTGGTTCCGGCGGAGACATCTTGATTATGTTGTATGTGGTCCGTCTGGCATAGTGAGATCCCATGTTGTACACTGTGCCGTCATTACCCATGTGAGGATGTGCCGTGGCTGTATGAACAGCTACTGCCTTGCTAATGTCCACCTGAGAACAGAAATACAATTCATTCATTAAATATCTCTTTTTTTTTATTATCATTCAAGAGCTGCATGGAACTTGGGTCACTGCTTGGAATCTTTTATCGGTCAATATCTTTGCACCTAGAATGCACTCAACTTAAATGCTTTGACCTCTCAGTGGCATAACTGTGGGGGAACGTGTCCGTGACTAATGTCGCGCGGTCTTTACCGCAGGTTAATGACCAGATTTGGTGTGGTCACAGGCGATAAGGACTAAGCCTTATTTGATTAGGCCAAACAAAAAAAGTCTCCGGTTTCTGGTCTCCGCACGTGTTACCTCAGACCAGCGCGTCGGCATTTTTAATTTTCTTTTTTTTTTGCTATGAAACGATGTCCAATTGTTGGATGGATTGGAATTCTGCCGTACTGTGTTTTATCAGACTTTTTTACATAGGGGGTATGAACGTTTGCTCGATTTGTGAGGCCTCTCGTAGCCACCATACTTTGTATTAAAAATTTGGTCCACGCATATACAATGTACCACGTATTTCCCTGTTGGCAAAAATAAAGATGGCCGAAAAAAGAAAGAAAAAAAAGCTGCGTCACCGCAACGATTTTGAAACCGGAAACTCTTTTTTTTTTTTTGGCCTTAGGTCATCTTTTTTTTAGCAAAGAGCATGTAGCATGTAACCTCAATCCTTCAAAATCCTTCACTTTAGCAAAGAGGATTTTGGAGGATTTGGGAAGGTTAGGGTTAAAGACTATACATGTTAACATGTATACAGGGTTATTGGAACCAGACCAAATTTCCAATACACAAAGGAGGATCACGCGATGGCTGGATGCTGGAGGATTAGTACGTTGAAGCGTGCAGGCAGGAAACTGGTGGGACTGGGATCCTAGGAGTGGGTGGGAGAGGAGTGTGTGCTCACTGAACTGAATCAGGTGTTAACAAGCACAGGGGGAGGGAGGGTGGTTGACTTAGGATGTAGGAGATCCCTCAGTCTGGGGTGGGTTGCAAAAAAATAATAAATAAATAAAAATGCTGATGCGCGGGTCTGAGGCGACACACACCGAGACCAGAAACCGGACACTTTTTAAATGTTGGCCTAAATAGCACCTTATCCATGGTCTCCAAGCTGACAGGGTCAATCTTCCGAATGTCCTTCGTTTCTGTCATTGCATAGCACTCATCCCCGATGGTCATCAAGTTGACGTTACAGTTATCCGTGAACTCCATGGGTTTGAACCACGACATGAAACGACCCAAGTAACTCAGGCAGGGGTCAGGGTGTGCCACGGTGCCAAACTCAGAGATGACAATACGGTTCTGCTCTATGGCTTTCTTGTAGGAATCGCTACGCTGGAAACGACTTTGATATGTCACCTGTAAAGGGTTTAAGTTGACAACATTTTTAGGCAATTTTAGATACTTTATTAGCTATTAACCCTCCTGCTAGAATACTTTAGTGGGAAGTTGCTACAGAGGTCAAAATCAGTCAACTGCCCGTTTTGACTGTTGACCTAAATGTGTACACAGAGGCATTTTTGACTGGTTTTTACTGTCATTTTGACCACCATGAACACAATACCAGACAATGCTTTTACCAGTCGAAAACGGTCAACTCATTTTGACATGTAAATGTACTTACTACATGTAAGGTTTGACAGTGTTTGACTTTTTAAGTGCACTAAATATACCTTGGCAAGTATATCAACATTTTGACTATTGTTGACCCTTGTAGTCGTAGGAATATTTTGCAGATATTCGGGGACTTGGACAACTGGGGAAACAATGCATTGGTCCAGCAATGGTCCAGCACTGGGCCAGTAGCCTACCACAATGCCCAATCGTGAAGTGCCAGCTCAAAGAAACGTTGACCCTGTATCGGCCTGAGTGAATTGTGCTGACAATCAGTATTAGGCCTATATGCAAAATGACACTGTACCACTGGCAACTGACATTGGCCCTGGACGTACCACGCCGATGTGCAAGTTGTTACAGCTAGTCCTGAGTACATGCAACCATCCATGAGCCTATGATTACAGGCCTCCCACAGTGTCTAATCTACTAAATACAGGATTTTTTAAATAGGTTTTTTAAGCAAAATTTAAGCTATTATAGGTTTACCAAATACGTGACTGGCTCTGGCAAAACCCTAAACTTGGACCCAACTTTTCGGGGTGACCTCTTCGGGGTGACCTCCCAAACAACGTTTCAGGATTTGTCTTTTTCCATCAAAATCTAGAGAAAATGCTCTAACTCTATATGGTGACATGAAAATCTCAAACTGGTCCCTGGGGTCAGTTTTTGACCCTTTCGTGGCTGTTACGCATTATGGTAAATGCCGAGAAGTTTCGGGTTTTGCCAGAGCGGGTCACATAGGCTTTTTTTATAGGTTATTTCCCGTGATTATGCAGTGTTAAGTTTTTGGTAAATTACCTACCTACTGAGTACTTTTTGCAACAAAGTACATTACCCCATACTCTGTCTGGCAGAAAATCTAAGAGCGGTACACATGTTACGGTTTGGCTTCATCCATATACTTAGGAAGCAATTTTTCTTTAAACCATGAGGACTTTATGAGGAAGTCGAAAATGTGTTGTAGGAGATTCAAAATATAGACCATTTTTATAGGTTAATATAGGTTTTTGGGGGAAAATAAAGGTTCCCATTTTGAAATATAAGTTTTATAGGTTTCTCTGGGAGGCCTATGATTATGAATCTGCCAGTAATTGGACCAATTAACAAATATTTTTTGGGGGGAACCATTTAATAAACTATATATTATATCATCTAAAAGCTCACAGGATGAAAAGTTTGTACAAGTATGGATCATCCTGGATCATCTATGGATCATCTTACAGAAAAAATAACTGTTATAAAATGTCGACCCTGCTCCTCCATTGTTGAATGCAGACTGCTGTGTTGAGCCTTTCAAATGATCCAGGCAATATGTATCTTGGTACATTCTGCACCTAATTTTAGTATTTAAGGAGATATTCAAAATGAGCCAAATAGGGGTGACGATATTGAATTATTTTGATAGATGATTATCGACGGCCATGATATCGGCGATATACGACATTATCGTCACAATACGTGGATTTTTTAACTACTTTTAAATGCAAGTTCAACAGGGAAGTTGTGTAGGTAATAAACGGTTCTGAAAATTATCAGAAATTCAATTGAATCGCTCTAAAACGAGCCGAGTTCTTAGATTTTTGCCGTTAACTCGCAGTGACGTCCATAAACAAACACGTGGTTTATAAATGCCTTCTTTTTTTAAGAAATATGTTAAAATTTATTTGTTGGTGCTGTGGCTGCAATTCTCGGTCGACTTTTAATTGACCCTATCATAATGTAACCCATGTTTATTGTTTCCCCATATCAAAATGATGGCATTGTAATAATGGTATGATCCTGGGAACCTGAGGGACACCGCGTTCTGATTTTGAACTGTTTTTTAGCTCTTCACAGTACCGTAACTTCGTTGATATTACCGTATAATGACATGAAATTTGGAGACAATTTATCACTCTGACGATATTTTAACTAACATGAGTGATATAAATTTGATATCGGCTATTTTTGGAATATCGGCATTAATTTTGGGATATCTGCGATATTTTTTTAATATCGTCAATATGGAGATATTTCTTCAAAACCATAACCGATTTAGCCAATTTTTTTTTAAATATCGTATCGTTACGATATTATCGTGATATCGTCCACCTCATGAGCCAAATTTCACCCGAGTGTCTCCCAAATTTCCTATGTAAAAGTCTGTAGTTCTAAGGTCTGACTTGAGCCAATGACAATACCTTTGAGATCCAGAGTAACTGCAGCGACACAATTTACTGAAAAACAACTTTTTACTGAAAAACAACCTCAACTATGCATACCTTCCCTTTGTGGATGTTAAATCTTGTAAGTAGGGACAGACCATCAAAAAAGTGATTGTAGGAATCTTTCCCGACTTCAAACTTCCCAGGACCATTGCGCAGTAAGCTGCCATCGATCCAATGTGGAACCTCACCTGTTAAAACAAAGGATACAAAAGAAATGAATCGGTGAAAAAAATACAAATAAAATAAGACATACTAACCTTCCCAAATCCTGCAAAATCCTCTTTACTAAAGTGAAGGATTTTGAAGGATTGAAACTACATGATACATGCTCTTTGCTAAAGTGAAGGATTTTGGAGGATTGAGGTTATTAGGCATACTTGCCTTTCCATGGTACATGTACATCCATGTTTGTTGTAGTGATTGCAAGGTCAGTGCTTGGGTCAGTGGACACTGTTTATTGCTCCATGCATGCAGGGAAGGTCCCTGGCCATGTACATGTATCACAGATTAGAAACACATGTGTGCACACATGTCATGTGTTTGCTTTTACTACTGAAGGATTTGGAGGATTCAGGTTATGTGTAAGCAAATGGGCCTAGGGAGTTAAGGTTAAAGGTACAGCATCATCACGATCTGAGCAGACTTTCAACAGGGCATGGAATCGGCGTCCTAGTCTAAGATGAACACAGTAACCGGAAATTGGAAAGAATGTCGTATCCGACCGCCACTTTTTAAAGGTTTTGGGGGATTTTTTTGACAACCACTAACCAGTTAAAAAAACGATTCTAGTGATTTTTTGGGGTATAGAAAGCGAAAACTATCTTTAAAATCCACTGTTATGATTTTCGGACTTTATTTTCCCTTTAAAAAAAAATCCTTCCCTTCAGAAAATAGAAGGATCCTATTATAGTTGCCACTGTGCATGTACAATGACCGTGTTGGTCACTATTGGGGAGTCAACAAGATCAGACTGACATGACTGAGGAAGTCATCGTATTCCAAAAATGCCTGATTTTTCATGAAATAAACATCCTGGAGTAATTTGAAGTATATGTCCATCATCATCCATATGTTCTCAACCTTACTGGGTAGGTAAGATTACATAAATATTGGTTATACTGAATGAGAAAAAGTGGCGGTCGGATACGTCATTCTACCCCGTAAATTTACTGAAGCAGTCATTTACATGTATGCAGCAGCGACAGTAATATGACCTTATCATATGGGGTATTATTTTTAGTCACTGAGTTAATCTAAAACTAGCACTCTGATTCCATGCCCTGTTAATTATGATGATGTTATCCCTTCAATGGAGAAAGTCTCCTTCAAATCCAATAATCAAGAAACACTAGGCCCACATAGCTTGCTGTGTCTAGTATATCTCCATCATATTTTTTACACACACTCAGTCACAGGGGTTTCTTTACCTACCCAGTTGCTTTCGTTATGGTTAAGCCAAACAGTAAGTTACAATATTATCAGGGTGATCAGATATTAACCCTAAACCTCTAGGTATTCTGGCTAGGAACCTTCCCGAATCCTCCAAAATCCATCAGTGCACTTTTGGAAACATGCTCTTATCTTCAAAATGCACCATGCATTTTTGTTGATCTGTCATATTCAGCATGATATGGCCTGTACTTCTTGCCAGGTAGTAATTTTGCCCCATTTGAAGAGGTGAAAGTACCAGTTTCCAACAGTGTTGAATTTTTCCCAAAAAGTGCCCCTTGGAGGATTTTGATGGATTTGGGGTGGTTAGGGTTAATCCATCAATCATGCGCTTCAACCCACCTTTGATCTTTGTTTCCAATGGTTCTGGGTGCTCTTGTTTTACCGAGTAAAACACTCCACCACGGAACCCACTCGCCAGCCTCAGCGACGTTGTTGCGAGGCTTCGACCACCTGGGTGGAGTAGGTACTTGATCCCCGCCGGCTGCTGGGTCCAAAGGTGAACCAAACCGCGGACTTTGGCTAAAGTGATTGCCATACTTTTGACTGACAGATCTAGCCACAAAAGTGGCGATTCGGACTGTTAGGTACCCCAATCAAGATCCTGACGGCAAGATCATGTAACACTAACAGTAACACTGGGTTAGACAACTCACAACTCGACGCTTGTGACAACTCGACCCACGAGACAACATGTACATACAGTGGTCTATACGATTTGCATACAACAAACGTTAGTACAGCAGGGGGGACCCACAGGGGTCAGGGACAGACGGGTACATGTACACATACACATGTACATGTAAGTACACTGTACATGTACATACTCACAATTCACGCAGGCCTGCCTAAAGTTGTAACCTACGGTGGCTCATATTCGCCAATTTTACGGTGTTATATCGCCGTAGTATTGAGATATATCGCCGTATTTTATTGCGTTACATCGCCGTACTATTGCGTTATATCAATAAAATACGGCGATATATCGCAATAAAATACGGCGATATAACGCAATAGTACGGCGATATAACGCCGTAAAAAACGAGTTCTCTAGGAATTGGCGAATATGAGCCACCGTAGTAACCCACCCTCACCACATCCCCAACACACATCCCCACCACCCATCCCCACCACATCCCCAACCAAAGTCCCGACCCTTGGGCAACAAAAAGGTACCAAATCCCCATGTGGCCCAGGAGGGAATAATTGATAGGTACATAACCTGTCAACATTTCATCACAACATTGTGCTCATGTTTTTAAGATACGAAAACAGAACACGGACGATTTATCTTCAACAATAAATAAAAAAAAGGCAATCTTAAACTAGTCTTTATTATATTCTCAAAGTTTAATTTAATTCGTCATATATACAGGAAATAAGAGTGAGAGAAATAAGATGCCGTACTACTTAATTGTTAAGCCACGCAGTAAGTACAGGCATTTTACAAACACAAGGGTGTTGTACGAACAAACAAATTCTGTGCAAATATTAACATCAAGTGAAGTACATGTACAACAAAACCTTGAAAGAATTACTAAATAAAAACAAAAACCAACTTAGATATCAAACTACCGATTGCAAAACACTCAAAATAACTTTAAAATCACCGAACTTTATCAAGAAAAAAATAATCATAAGTACAGAAATTAGGACAACAAAATAAAATTAGTTTCAGACAATATTGACAATATTGATTTTTTCTATGAGGGAAAAATTAATTCATTCTCGAATAAGGACTGAACATTGAGATAAATTTCAATAAAACACATTACATCATTAACTATTACTGAAATGGGCCCTCATAAAGACGACTTAGTACAAGGGAAAGTTGGTATATCAATCAGGAGTGTGATTTGACATAAGTAAAAAAATAAAATGGTAGCGGGCCTAGGTCTCCCTTTGGTCTAGAGGACAAGCCCGCTTGAACCCCCTGGATGTTTAATTTTTGAAGGATTTACAGACTCTCCAAATCCCACAAAGAAGAAACTAGAGGTTTGGACACAATACAGGCTACTTCTTTCTTTCCTCGGTGACATCTCTTCTTTCAAGAAAAGTTTGAGGCAAAGGGAGATTTGTAAAAAAAAAAAATTAAAAAAATTGTGACGTATCTTTAGACTAAAAGCTGTAAAGCAACCAACTTGTGAAATATTAAGCTCATTCGTTGTTTCGTTAACCGAGAAAATAGCAAAAATGCAAACATGAATTTTGTATCAATACTAATGTATAATTTGCTACAGTTTATCAAAGTTCTGACATTTAAATTGTGGAATTATATTTGACTAATCTCAAAAACAATAGCACCTAGCTCAGAAAGAGAGATTTCAAGGGATGAAAGAGACATTTCAAGGGATGTTTGATACGATCAACTTTACACCAACTAAGTTTTATGTAAAACTGACTTTGAGATCACCAAAAGGTATTTATGTATAGTACACAGCAGTTTACATGAAATTTCATCTCATCAACACAGTGATTATAAGATACTGTATGAAGGACATTTGATCAAATTCAACACCTTTATTAAAAGCTTGAATATATTCATTTTTAGGATTATTAAAAAAAAAAAAAAAAAAAAAAAAATCTTGAAACAAATATTAAATCAAATATCAAAAGCTATCAGCTGAAAATAAAATACATCAAACTTTTTCTTTAAAAAATGACTTTTGTCCTAAAGTATAATGGAAACAAAACAACTCCCATGTTTCACTCATTTATTTCAGAAAAAGGACGCACAATTCAAATATTTCTGTTTTTATTGATTTATATATTTTTTTTTGAGGGAGGGGATCTAAATTAACGCCTGAGTACCAATATTATTCTAACGATCGTAAATAGTACACCACTCAAAAATCAATTGAAGTAATACAACTCCAAAAAAATAAAATGCACACAAGCATGCAAGTTATTAACATTAACGATTAAACTCTCGATTTGTCTAATATATCACTTGGATTCAAAACAAATAATAAAAAATAAAATGTAAAAAAATCACTCTTTTTAAGATTTTATCAGGATTCTACTGGTAACTATGACATTGTTTGCCATTTGTACTAAGGCCTCGGTGATCTATAATTCCAATTTTTTTTTCTCCTGTTTCAAAACAAATGCAATAGGAACTTCGGTGTGACTTTTTTGGGACTGTACACTGCACAACCTTTTTACAGGATTTTATCGACTTAAATATGTACATGCCAGGAGTCACTTGTTATCGTGCTGTCAATAGACAGGTTTTCAGCAGCAAGGAAACGTTAAGCACACATATTTCTGAAATCAACCATACCAATCAAAAAAGAAACGAATATAATTGTAATGCAAAATATCTTACTGAATACCTCTTCCGTTAAGCTTGGTTGATTTGGTTTTTTTTCCCCCCAATCTCTTTGAGAGCTGCAAAGTAATAAATACATTTTCTTAGGAAGGACTACTGTATCTCTCTGAGAAAATACACCTGAAGTTGGTTCTTTCATATACAGACTATGCATCTAGCCACAAAATAAAGCTAATATGTACATGCCTGAATAGTAAATCTTAACTGACGTACACAAAAGTCCTGATCAATGTAGGTGTAGGAAGAAGAGTACACAAAAACCTCTCCCTACTCAAAAATTGAAATGAACACAATTTTTGTACAATAAATATATAATTATTATATATATATATATATCTTTTAATGTTTACTATAATACAAGATCAATTCAAAACTTATGAAATCTTTGAGTAACTTAAATCTGATGCAATTATACTTGTCTGTACGCATCCACACATATACAAATGGATATTAAAACAAGATCCAGAAAACAAAAATACTTGGGTCAAAACTCGACAGAAACAAGATTTAATTTTGTAAGAGCCCATCAACCTTAAATCTTTTTTTTTTACATTTCCCACACCTCCACCCCCCCGATGTACAATCTCATTAATCCTGCAAACATTTTAACATGAAATTATCCCTTTTTTTCACCCGATTATTATCATGTTAACATTGTAAATCATTTGTAAATGAGCATTCTGAACTACTTAAAGGTGACTACATCTTCACGATCAGAGCAGACTTTCGACAGGGCACGGAATCAGTGTGCTGGTTTTAGAACGCAACATTATTACCGTGGATGATGCGTAAATAACGAGCCGGTGGCTGCATAATAATGATATGTACATGTATATGCATCAGTCGTGTGTCGTGGCCGAGCGGTCTAGTGCATCGGTTTTCAAGTTCTGGTGGCATCAGAATGTGGGTTCGAATCCCGGCCTGGCCGGTCGCGGAGCTTGTGTCCTTGAGCAAGACACTTAACCATAATTGCTTCGTCCTTCGGATGGGACGTTAAGCCGTAGGTCCCGTGTACTATAAAACATCAGTGCACCTTAAAGAACCCATTATGACACTTGTCGTGCAAAGAGTAGGGGTTTACCACGGTGTCTCTGGTAGCTAATTAAGCAACACTTGGAGAGGAGATGGGTGCCACCAAGTGTAGTAGTATCACCCACAGCAACGACTATGAGCCATCAAGATGTCGCCCCAACGGCCTCCAAGGCAATGGGATATACATACATACATACATGCATCAGTCGTAGCCCCCACCTTGGAGTGGCCATTGGCCTTGTGTGGGGCGAATTTGCGTTAAAAAAAAATAAAATAAAATAAATAAAATAAAAAGTCACGGTAATATGATCTTATCATGCCCAGTTGTCTAGACCAGCGCACGCTCATTGGGTATTATTTTCAGTCACTGATTTCTTGCCCCAATGCAAGTCTGCTCTGATCGTGATGATATTGCCCCTTTAATGTGAACTGTCAAATAACCATTCCATATAACAGCCTGTGTGGTCACATCAACGGAAACAGGCAGGAACAGATAGGTCGCAAACGACGTCACAAAAAGCAAATTTGGCCATCTTTACGAAGAATGACAACTCATTTTTGAACGCAAAAAAAAAAAAATCAGGCATTTTGTCAAATTCCATTCATTATTGGTTGGTGCAGAAATCTACTACATACAAAAAGATAAATGCTTGGCGCAGCTTAAAGCCAAATTTTAAATGACCTCTTCTGAAAACCATCACAACTTCAATATGAGCCCAAAATGTTTTACCGACAGATTTATAGGTTTTAGGTTTTCCGTCTTCCCCCTCCCCCCTCCCCTCCCCCCCCCCCAAAAAAAACTCTCGGGTCTAGTGGGCCTAGTGTTGGCCAAAGACTTGTTGTAACATCAGGTTTGGGTTTGTCTGTCACCGTTGAAATTCGTTGTAATTCTATGTCACTGCAAACAATGACCAAGTGGTATTCTAACCAGATGAGTCCCTTCACTAATTGAAGATCCATCATTGGTAAAAAAATAACTGATTAAATTCTTAGAAACTGTACTAAATTGTGGACTACTCTGCAAGTACTTGTGCATCGTTACTGCAAACATTTGATAAGTATCTAATTTTTAATTTTTTTTTGGTAAACATGTAGAAAAAAACGCAATATTAAAAACAAATGTATTACGATGGGAATAACCCTGGTTTTACCTTATAAAAAAAAAATCAAGGTCTTTTTTTTTCCTTTGTGTTAAAAGTACAAGATCAGGAAACACCACTTAAACCCTACATTCTGTCTTGTGGTTTGGGGATGAGTTTTGTGTGTTACCGCCTCATCATTGCTTGCTCGTGGTTGTATCGTTGGTACATATCATGGTTCCTGAGTGTGTGCTGCGGTGGTCCCATGTTAACCAATGGGACAGTTGGCTCTATATATGGTGAACCCGCATTGTGGTATGCGTTGTGCATGACGGGTTGTGTGTGCCCAACGTAACCGTTCAAGGTGGACGGCGGCGAGGCGTACCCCTGTATGTAGTTGTAGTTGTGGTGCTGGGGGGGTTGCTGTTGTTGCTGCTGCTGCTGTGGCTGCTGCCGTAAGGGAGGGTTTTGATGGGTTGGGTAGTTGTTCTTGCATACATGCTGCTGCATGTTACAGTGAGGACTTGAGTTGTTGTGGACGGGAGGGCTCGCAAGACCCTGAGGGTGGTTGGGGATGTTGGGGGGGTTTGGAATCTGCGGGTGCTGCTGATGTTGCAGTTGATGAAGCTGCTGCTGATGCTGCTGGGGCGGCGGCTGCTGAGGGTGGTAATGGTACTGCTGCGGATACTGTTGCTGGGAATGTGTATATAACCGCTGCATCTGTATCTGATGCTGCATCGGGCTCTGCACACTTCGGTACATCTGATCGTCAATCTGCCCGCCCATTTGCTGCAGCTGCATCTGTTGTTGATGCTGCTGATGCTGATGTTGCTGCTGCTGTATTGGAGGCCACGTGTTGACTGGAGGTGGCCGCATCTCGGCCACTCGGTTGGTTTGCGTGTTGGCAATGGGCGGGGTTCGCTTCCTCTGCAGAGGCGGCGGTGGGGTCGTCGTGGCTATCAACGGAGGTGTTGGGTTCTGCGGAGGGGTGAGATTAGCCGTGGGTTTTGGGGATCGTGGTACTGTTATGGGTGCATTGGGCATGATATCGTTCGTCAACTTCTGCAGCATAGCAATATTGCAGCTGGTGCTAGAAGCCTTCCGCCGCTGTGTGGCCTGGCCAGTGTTGTACCGACTGTTGGATTTACTGCTGTTACGGCGCGTTGGCGAGTGAACTACACTGGCCTGCATACAGGATGCCTGCTGTGCAGCCATCCCAGGGGAACACACCTGTGGACTTCCCATCTGTGGACTGCAGGCCTGATTGTTGATGGGCACTCCGTTCATCTGTGGGCTGTTGCACACATTCTGGGAGTTGGCCATATTGGGACTACACACCTGAGTGTTGGTCATAATGGGGCTGCACACACTGTTACTCAGGGACATCACAGGACTACACACAGAGTTACTCATAATAGGGCTGCAGACAGCATTAGTTATGGCCGGGCTGCACACTTGGACATTGTTGACCGCCGGGCTTCGTGATGCATTATTCAACACAGGACTGCGTACTTGCGTGTTAGCAAGGCCAGGACTGCATGCCTGAACGTTGCCCATGGCTGGGCTCAGGACTTGAGCACTGTTCACAGCCGGACTGCACACTGTTGGACTCTGCATGCTGTTCACCTGGGGGCTCTGCATGCTATTCATCTGTGGACTGTTCATATTACCCGCTGGATGCGGGCTCACAGATGACATCTGTGGGCTAAGATTCATCTGAGGGCTATTCATGCTGTTGACTTGGTGTGGGCTGGGCAACTGCGGGCTCATGCACGGCTGCATCTGTTGCGGACTGACATTGGAGCTGCACATCTGTGGACTGGCGATCATGTTCGGACTGCACACCTGCTGCTGCTGCTGATTGACCATACCTGGGCTGCAAACTTGAGAGCTACTGCTGCTCATACCAGGGCTGCACACGGGCTGCTGATTCAAGCTGGGCTGACCAGTCATCTGCGAGGTTCCCATGCTAGATGCGGTCATGATCTGATTTCCTATCCCACCGCTGCCACCAATCATATCACTCTGTTCCATGTCACAGATCTCTGCAATCTGCATGCAGGCGTTGCGGAATGAATGCTGCACATGTCTGCACGAAGGCAGTTCTTGTTGTAAACGTTCCATCTGTTCACAAGACTGCCTTGTCATCACAGCATCACTCTGAAGTTCGTCTTGTAAGGTTGATGGCCCATGTGCCGAATTGTCCGTTTCCATTGGCATACTGCTGTATAATGGATCTGTAGCCAGATCCGATTTATTAGTTCTTGATGCCATGCTGATTAGTTCCCCAGTTTCTTGAGTCAATGTATGTGCATCCTGATTCAATGCCACATCTTCTTGTGGAACTGGCATTAATAAGGACTTCTCATCATCCATGGGGTTTACTTGTCTCACAGGGTCAGTGACGTTCGGCTTCTGAATTTGTCTATCGGAATAAGCAGTTTCTTGGTCTGGGCGATTCTGAACAGCAATTGGCTCTACTGATACAGGATCTTGCTCACGTAATTCTGTGTACGGAGCACTGTGGGATGGAGAATTATGTTTTGAGGAATCATCATCAGATATTCGTTGACATGCTTCTTCAGGAACATCCTCTGAGGATTGATGTCCTTCCTCCTCCAAGGGTCGCCTCTCCTCAGGAGCTGGCTGTTTCTTCTCCTCAAGAGGCAGTTCCTCCTCCATTGGAATCTGCTCCTCATCTTGTTCTTCATCTGCAAGATATTTGTCATCTTCATCTTGCTGTTCGTCATCAGGGAGGGGATTCTCTGCCTCAAACTGCTCATAGGAGCGCAACACGGCTGCTGTTTCTTCATCCTGTATGATGTCAACGTCCATGATTGATTCTACAGCTTCTGCTGTCTCTATGAGTGTTGCCTCATCTTGCTTGCAGCACTTGGGTGACCTTTCGTCCTCGGAAACACTGTCCGTGCCCTGCACATCTTTCTCTTCTGAAAGACTGCTGACGGCTGCATGAGGTTCCGCTTTATTCTCTGTTGGTTCAATCTCCACGTTGTCAGGTGCAGCTTCTTCATTTTCTGATTCTGCGGTAGGCTTCTCGGTGATTCCATCTTCACTGTCACTGCTCTCACTTCCGTTGCCAACTACCTTTTCCACAACCGACACAGGATCCTCTCTGGTATTGCTTTGTGTAGAATCAAATTTATCCAATTCATTGCCTTCGCACGGAGCATCACTGTCCTCATCAGAGAAGACACTTTTAAAAGACTCTGCACCATTTTCATCGTTACTTTCTGTTTTTCTTTCACTGAAGTTGTATTGTTTCAGATCCTTTTGCAACCCACTCTCTGCATTTTTGGTTGTATTGCTCACAAGGTGCTCTTCAGTGTCTATTCCTTCAGACAGATCCGAGTCTGAATCGGAATCTTTAGCTTCGCAAGGATCGTCGTTGATTTTGGTCGTATGATTGAATGTATTGCTCTCAACCACATCGTTACTTTGCACATTCTTATCAAGTTCAGAATCAGAGTCACTGAGTGTGATGATGGGAGTGACTTTGACAAGACTGTCCTCCTTGGGTGCTGCACCCCCACGAAGCACCTCACAGGGGCTAGTGACCTCATCACAGGGGCTATTGACCTCCTCACAGCCATTCATTTTGTGGCTATCCTCAATGTTGTCATCGACAATGTCATCAACGTCATCGACAAAGTCATCATTGATATTGTCATCAATATTGTCATCATCGACATTGTCGTCATAATCATCATCCTCGTCGGTGCTGCATTTCCCATCCACACAATGTAGATTATTCTGCGGCAACATGTACAATGACTCTCCCGTCGACACAGAACTTTTCGAGGACGTTACAGTACTGTCACAATCATCGTCCTGATCCGATTGGCTGGAATCATCTGCATCGTTGCCATCCGATTCTGCGTGTCTTGGCACTGATGGTGCCCTTCTCTTCTTTCCCTTCCAGGGCCAGCCGCGCTGCTTTTTCTTCTTGCGTCGCGGGAGTGGCCTGCTATTGTCCTGTAAGCCCCTCTTGACCCCCTTAGGCCACCCACGTTTTCCAGAGGCGGGAGTCACGGGCTCTTCGTTTTTTGGCAACGGTAACAGTGTTTTGCTTGCTTTTGCTTGTGTTTTCATGGGCACGGTCTTGTTGCGTTTTGAATACTTCCTAGTGACAGGCTTGAGTCCTTCGTTATTATTACTCTTGATTTTGTCAGTGGTGGTGGTGCTTGTTGGAATCATAAAGCCATCCTCAGAATCTATGTTGCCATTGGGCTCAGCTTTCCGCCTTTGACGTTTCTTGTTTGTCTTTTTCCCATCAACTGTAATACAAAAACAAATTTAAAATTAATACTGCATGGTATGTCTAAGAAAAAGTAGAACGAATTGTGCTGACACCATGTGGAATTCTCTATTGAGTAGTAATTAGTTCTGAAAAGAACTGGAGGTTACAACTCGACGTTTTGATCAGTATGCTCTGATCGCCCTCAGGAGAAAGAGCACACTGATCGAAACATCGAACTAATTACTACTCAATAGAGAATTCCACATGGTGTTACCGCAATTTGTCTTACTTATCCTCTTCACCATGCAAAGCTACAAGTTTTACCTATGTCCAAGAAAGTTGGGACTCAATTTATTCTTTTGCAAGCCAAATCAAGTCAAGTCAGAATTTTTTCTTTGCAAATTAAGTTAAGGTTAATAACAAGTCGTATTCTTTACCAGCAAGAAAAGTCTTTCACCTTGTTTTAACTACCCCAAGTCCATCAAAATCCACCACCTGGTTTTGCTTGATTTTGGTGGTAGCCCTGGTGAGTAGAGCATGTAGCCATGTGTACCAAATCCATCAAACTCCACCGGCTACTTTTGTTGGATTCAGGACTCTGTATAACCAAGCCATGGATGCTTTGCTTAAAATTGCATTTGCCACTGTACCAATTCCATCAATTGGGGTACCTTTTTACTGCATGTTGATGGATTTTGGAGGATTTGGGATATTTCCTAGCAAAAATGGCTAGGGAGTTAGGGTTAATGTTACCCATTCTTCACTGTCATATTGTTGAAAGTATCAAGTTTAATAGAAGGGCATCCTCAGCTCCTCTTTGTAATCATGGTTTTGACAAAAGAAAAATGTTTGAAATATTTTGGTTGCATACTTGTACTTTTGTTTCCTTTTGTCTGTCCAAGTCAAGTCACAACTCAACCAAAAAGTCACTTGAATTCAGCTTCAAGTCAAGTCACCGATTCCATCCAACAACTCTGCGGTGTTTGCATTGTAATGGACTTTTATCATGGTACTGCCATCTTGTTTTTCTTCCATTCACATCAATGTAACCAAACCGAGGCTGGAAGGAAAAATAGTCTGGCCACCCTTTTATGAAATAAGAATTAGAACTGTCATTGTCATTGTGTATACAGGGAATCTGACCAAGATGACCGCATTGCGAAACAGGTCGATACCAACCTTTCAACTTAGTCGATAGTGTCTCTTTGGTTTTCTTGTTTTCTGGCTTACAAGGTGACTCATGCCTTCTTGGTCTTTTAGCATCAGGTTCTCTTGTGAGGGGGTCAGCATTGATGGACTCCAAAACTGGGATCCGCCGTCTCCTCTTTTTTCCATATTTTCTCCTGAGGTACACCTGTGAAATATTTAAGCAGAGATTGAAAATGTCATTTTGTTGTTCTGATTTATCCCAGGCAAGATGTCATTGTTTTCATTATTCACATGGTCTCAACCCTGGACATGTAAGGCAGTCCAGAATGTACAACTTGAGAATAACAAATTAAAATTTTCAGACACATTTATGAATCCTCTCTAAAATACATTTCCAGTATGTTTTCAAGTTCAGAAAAGGCATTCCAGATGTTTTCCTGGACAAGTAATATCAATTTTCCTAAATTTCATTTTCTTTTGAGTTTTTCTGAACAAAGAATCTCATTTTTCAGAAGTTTCCCAGAACCAGGAATGTATTTTGCTTGAAATTTTCTTCAAGTTTATTTATTTATGCCCCCAAAAAATTATGAATATATCATCACTTATTCTGAAAAAGGCATGCACAAGAGTCTGCCCCCTCCCAGAAGAGAACCTTCTAAACACAAAAACAACAAACAAACAACAAGAAATGGATGATCCCCTATTAATGTCAACCTTGAAAATAAGTACGCAGAAAATAAGAGAAAGTGTGCCTTTGTGTGTGGTTTCAAAAAGCGATGTGTGCATATCATTACAATTATTACATGCAAAATAAAGATAGCACTAATCTAGGGGAAGGTATTGGTCATGTTGGCCAAACTGCTTCTATGAGTACGCTTACTCTCTTTGAATCAAGATATACATTGAAGGGAAGGTACAACATTGGTAATGTCGGCCAAACTGCTTCTATGAGTATGCTTACTCTCTTTGAATCAAGATATACATTGAAGGGAAGGTACAGCATTGGTCATGTCGGCAAAACTGCTTCTATGAGTACGCTTACTCTCTTTGAATCAAGATATACATTAAAGGGAAGGTACAGCATTGGTAATGTCGGCCAAACTGCTTCTATGAGTATGCTTACTCTCTTTGAATCAAGATATACATTGAAGGGAAGGTACAGCATTGGTAATGTCGGCCAAACTGCTTCTATGGGTATGCTTACTCTCTTTAAATCAAGATATACATTGAAGGGAAGGTACAACATTGGTATTGTTGGCCAAACTGCTTCTATGAGTATGTTTACTCTCTTTGAATCAAGATATGTATTGAAGGGAAGGTACAACATTGGTAATGTTGGCCAAACTGCTTCTATGGGTATGCTTACTCTCTTTGAATCAAGATATGCATTGAAGGGAAGGTACAGCATTGGTAATGTTGGGCAAACTGCTTCTATGGGTATGCTTCCTCTCTTTGAATCAAGATATGCATTGAAGGGAAGGTACAGCATTGGTAATGTTGGGCAAACTGCTTCTATGGGTATGCTTCCTCTCTTTGAATCAAGATATGCATTGAAGGGAAGGTACAGCATTGGTAATGTTGGCCAAACTGCTTCTATGAGTATGCTTACTCTCTTTGAATCAAGATATGCATTGAAGGGAAGGTACAGCATTGGTAATGTTGGCCAAACTGCTTCTATGGGTATGCTTACTCTCTTTGAATCAAGATATGCATTGAAGGGAAGGTACAGCACTGGTAATGTTGGCCAAACTGCTTCTATGGGTATGCTTACTCTCTTTGCATCAAGATATGCATTGAAGGGAAGGTACAGCATTGGTAATGTTGGTAATGTTGGCCAAACTGCTTCTATGGGTATGCTTCCTCTCTTTGAATCAAGATATATCCGACAACCAACTGAAGATGGTTTCAGCTCAATGTACAGGTTAAATTATAAGAAAAGTGTAACAAAAGCATTTTCAGTTTTTCAGAAAACACTTCCGTCTCGTAACGTTTGAAAAATGTTCTGTGTTTTCTCTGAAATTAAACTCTTCAGACTGAATAATTGTTCAGGATGATCAGTACCTACACCCACTTTACATCTGGTTTGCTTTCCAGTAAGATATTCAGTAATTTTGTAATCAAGAAATGAAAGTCCTTGTCCAAGGAAAGTTGCATAACTTGTCCAGGAAAAGTAAATGAAAATGACATTACCAGGGGTGTGATTTGACTAAAGTAAAAAAATCCTGATAAATGGGTAGCCAGCCTGGGTCTCCCTTTGGTCTAGAGGGAAAAAAAACCTTAACCTCCTGGATGTTTAATTTTGGAAGATTTACAGAATCCACATCCCCACAAACAAGAAACTAGAGGTTTGGACACAATACAGGCTACTTCTTTCTTTCCTTGGTGGCTACTTCTTTCAAGAACATTGTGAGTCAAAGGGAGATTTGTAAACAAAAATCCTGAAATCAGGAAAAATCCTGATAAATCACAGGCGTGCATTACCAGTGCTGTAAGCTTCCCTTTCAACAACTCTCAATTTGGAAATTCTCTTAATTACAACAGAGATAAACTTAGTAAAACTACCCTTGGTAAATAGACCTTTGTCATGTTGTATATATAGCTGTCTAGTTTTTATCCCATTCAAATCCATTAGACCAAACCGAGGCTTGCAGGAAAATAGGCTGGCACCTCTAAAGTATTAAAATCAGCACACTATGATTCTATAGACTAATCCGTCGACCAGTTCACTGGGCACCGCCATAACTGAGGTGGTACCCACATACTGCATCAAGTGTCCGTTTCCTACACAGTCCAGTGCTTCAACAAATCTGTGCACTCTATTTGACAAAACACCAGCGTACCGCCTATTTGAGAATGCGTGTGAGGCGCGCGTGTAGTGTGCTACCACTGTAGTAATGGCGGGAACACAGTGGTCGCCGGATTAGTCTATTCACACACAGGGAATCGGACGAAGACGACTCTAGGCAGCGAGGTTTATTCAAATAATAGGAACTGTTAGGCAAGCATTTAGTGGAACCACAGCAACAAAGTTTGGATAGAAAAGCAAATCTCTATTTTGCTTTGTGAGAAAGATAAGGAAAGAAAGAAAAGAAAAGAGTCAGCAGTTTCTTATGACTGAATATGCATGCAATCAATGAGGGATGACAGCATAGTGATACCTTTGCAATACACAGTTTCAATTATGCTATTAAATGTAGATGTTTTTCAGTCACTATTTGATATATCTAGGTGGTTTTCCAGTCCCTATGATACATGTTCACATCAGTTTTTCTTACAATTTTTAATTTTTTGGGGGGCTTGGATTACAAATTATTGACCGGGCCTGAAATTTCATTCTTGTAGGGGCAAGGCCACTTTTCCCGAGTCAAGGGCACTTTCATAAGAAAAATCAGAATGTTTATGGGAGCATTTTAATGAGGCACCGAGGCTAAGACCAGGGCAACAGGTACCATGTCCTCTGTGTAATTCCAGGCCTTCAATATTGAAAATCTTCTTTGAGAACATGATTCAACCTCCAAATTTAGAGGACGACGATCATACCGAGAGGGGAAAAATAAAATCTCTTTTTGCTTTCTACAAGACTTATTTTGAAGTCACTCCACAAGAGAGAATTTGCAGGTGAGAAACTCAATTCTAAATGCCAGTCAGAAGAGCAAACGATCTTTACGTTCTGCATGACGTGAACAAAAGCTTCAGGACAAATGAAACAAGTAAACTGACGTCACAAGGACATTGACAGTAACAAATTTGACTTTTTTTTTTTTTTTAACACTTAAAACAGGTGTTCTGCAGGTCATCTGCTCTCACCTTCTCTTTCGTAAGTTCGGGCGGCGGTCTGTCACAACTGTCAGCTAAGGCATCAGCTGAAGTCCTATCTCTTTTCTCAAGACTTGTTAACAGCTGCCGTGTGAGTGAGCAAGGAGTGAGCATTAGGATTTCAGTTATACAGAGGCGTGGGTTAAAATGTGCAGTGTGGAATGGACGGCGACAAAAAAAAAATTTTTTTTTAAATATAAAAAACAGTGCAATTTACCACCACCACAGGTTTACCGGTTGCTGGAAATGAGTATGCCGAGGTTTAACCCTAACCACTCCAAACCTATCAAACTCAAACAGCTGGTTGTGCTACATTTTGATTGACTCAATATTTGTAATGTTTTGATACACGATCTGACGGCGCTACACCAACACTGCAATCACGAACCGCTACCACACACACACACGAACTGCTATCAAACATAGTCTTGGGAACTTCATATAATCTCCGCCCGAAAACGGGGAGAAACCACTATGCATGTGTCAATTTGAAATGCTACTGCGGCCCACATTTCTGGTGCGCATGTGCATGAACAACAACGGACTGCCGTGAAGTTGTCGATCAGTGAACATGGCAGTCCGAAGTTCCCAAGACTGTGTTTGATAGCGGTTCGTGTGTGTGTGGTAGCGGTTCGTGTGTGTGGTAGCGGTTCGTGTGTGTGGTAGCGGTTCGTGTAGCGCTGTGGGATCGTGTATCATAAACATACAAACACAGTTTTGAACCAAGACGAGTATAGCCCATGCATGGTGTTTGATTTTGGCGGATTCAGGAAGGTTCCTAGCCTAACACCATTGGGGTGTTAGGGTTAAAGGTTTTTTGTTTTTTTTACACCATTGCTAAAATGTCTGTACATGCATCCATACTGCATAAGAGTGAAGAGATATGTATAAAAAAAAACCAACATGCGAAAGTTTCAACATGTCGTTGTGACAATAACAGTGAATGGATTGATGATTGATGGCTTGTCACAAAATGTCACGTCACAAAATTTCAAATTTGTCACATAAATGTCTCAAATGTCACAGAATTTTTGGCACCTTTTGCACAGAATGTCACATCAGTTTTGCCTGATACTCATGTCTGTTTCATGAAAAATGGAACCACCACTAAAATGCAACATCAGATTACACTCTGTGTAAATCTACACTGAAGAGTCGAAAGTACAAAAGAAAAATCAGGAAAAAGTGAAAGATTGCCCAAAGTGCCTCTGAAGTATAATCGAACTAAAGATGTTGCATTGCCCACTAGCGTCAGGATAGTGAATGGACCAATAGTAAGGCTATCACCTAGCAAAGTTCTTTGTCCAAATTTCTGAGGTTTTCAAGGAAATTTTTCATTTTATTTGTTCAGTCATCTACATTTGGAGCTGGAATGTGCCAGAATGTCAGACAATTTTTAATACTTCTGTTCATGTTCCTTTTGTCACATTTTGTCACAAAATTGTCAAAATGTCACAGAATGTCACAGATTTTTGGTCAATGAAATTTTGTCACAAAATGTCACCATGTCACAGATGATCCATTCTCTGCAATAATGTGAAAATGGTGAAAACGATCCATTCAGATTTGTTTGCTTATGTGGAAAATTAATCCATTTCAAATGCGAAATACATTTTTACACTTTCTAAAAAATGACAGCATGCCAGACAGAATAATTTCTCAGGATGTTTGGTACCATAACCAACTTCACATCAAGTGAGTTTTAAGATTATAATTCCGCCATTTTGTAATCGGGTAATCACCCAAAAGGTGTGCACTCCCTTTTAACGAGGTCAAATACAAAACTTTCTACGAATGTCAAATTGATTGAAAAAATGCCATTCAGGATAATTGGGGACAGGTTTCTGATGTTTAACTTTAAAATTGCCTCAGTAATTCAGTACAGGCACTCCACATGAGAGACCTACATCTAAATCTGCGTTAGAAAGCTGCCAATCTGTTTTTGAAATATCCAAAAGATGATGCCAGTGCAAAATTAACCCTCCTACTGTTTGACCATTTGAAACCATTCAAATTTTCCACTTACAAAAATGCCCATTGGTTTTGTACACACATGGTGATACCATTTGAGCAGTATTGGTAGCAAGCTTTACTACCATTCAAATCCATTCAAATGCATAGAGGGTCCATTGATTCACCACTTAGAAGTATCCAAACAAGGTTTTGTATTAGCTGTACTACCATTTGGAAAGATCCAAACAAGGTTTTGTATTAGCTGACCTACCATTCAAAACCATTTGGGGGAATCAATATTGTACACAGTTATTTCACCATTCAAAACGACAAAAGCGAATGGTTTCAAATGGTGCATCAACTTGTATGAAAAAGGTACCAGAAGTAGGAGGGTTAAAGTGCTTATAACAGGGGTGTGATTTGACAAAAGTAAAAATTCCTGAAAAACGGGTAGCAGGCCTGGGTCTCCCTTTGGTCTAGAGGACAAAGCCCCCCGAACCTCCTGTGGGTAGCGGGCCTGGGTCTCCCTTTGGTCTAGAGGACAAAGCCCCCTGAACCTCCTGTGGGTAGCGGGCCTGGGTCTCCCTTTGGTCTAGAGGACAAAGTCCCCTGAACCACCTGTGGGTAGCAGGCCTGGGTCTCCCTTTGGTCTAGAGGACAAAGCTCCCTGAACCCCCTGTGGTAGCGGGCCTGGGTCTCCCTTTGGTCTCGAGGACAAAGCCCCCCTGAACCTCCTGGATGTTTAATTTTGGAGGATTTTACAGACTATCCACATCTCCACAAACAAGAAACTAGAGGTGTGGACACAATGCAAGCTACTTCTTTCTTTCCTTGGTGGCTATTTCTCTTCTTTTGAAAAAAATTTGAGGCAAATGGAAATTTGTAAAAAAAAAAAAAAAAAATCCCGAATCAGGAAAAATCCTGAGAAATCACAGGCCTATTATCCCTAACCCCCTAGGTATTTTGGCTAGGAACCTTCCTGAATCCTCCAAAATCCATCAGCGCACATTTGGAAACATGCCCTTATTTTCAAAATGCACCGTGCATTTTTGTTGATCTTTCATATTCAGCACTTATGGCCTATACTTCTTGTCAGGTAGTAATTTTGCCCCATTTAAAGAGGTGAAAGTACCAGTTTCTGAAAGTGCTGAATTTTTCCAAAAAAGTGCCCCTTGGAGGATTTTGATGGATTTGGGGTGGTTAGGGTTAAAATCTAAAAACTCACTTGATGTAAGGTTGGTGATGGTACCAAACAGCCTGATAAATTATTTTGTCTGATAGGCTTTTTACACTGCCTTCACATTCAATGTAATTAATTCCAACAACTTCAAACCTATAGCGGTGAATTAAAGTTCTGTTAATTCCTTTCTGCGCTGAATTATCAGAGCCAGAGTGTTCATAAAAAAAAAACGACAAAGGCCTTTTGGGGACGGAAGAATCTGAAAAACTTCTGCAGTCCTCAACAGAGTCTAATATCAGAGAAATGTAAATTCCATTTAATACTGCATCTTTTTGAATATGTCTTTAACCCTAACCACCGCAAACCATTCAAACTCCAACAGCAGGTTTTTTGTTTTTTTTGTGTATTTTGATGGACTCAGTACTGCATAGCCCAGACAGTTGGGTGGTAGTGTTTGTGCATGGTGTTGTATTTTGGCGAATTGAGTAATGTTCTTAGCCAAAACAGGGAAGGTACAACATCGGTAATTACCAGATTATCGAATGACCAAATTATTATCGAAAACCTTACGTGGTGTCAAGTTGGAACAAGTGCCAATCATTCTGTGAAATTGTTTTCATCTTAGAGAAAAGCTGAATTGTTAACGTCAAATTTACAAAAGGTTTGGCAACTTTCTGTATAACATAAACAAAATTAAAAATTATGTAACAATTTTGTTGTTGCTTTCTCTAAAATGTGAACACACCTACTGTTATCAAACTTTCACAGATACAGGTTATCAAATACCGAGGTTGTACCTTTAGGTAAAAAAAAAAAAGTCTCCAGTTTGATTTCCGCGCGCGTCGCCTCAGACCCGCACGTCAGCATTTTTAATTGATTTTTGAAACGATGAAACGATGTCCCATCGCAGCCAAAACTGCTGGATCGATTGGAATTCTGCCGTGCTGTGCTTTAAACGACTTTTTGTGAGGCCTCTCTTTGTCTTAGCCACCATACTTTGTATGGGAAATTTGGTCCCCGCATATACAATGTATCACATTGGCAAAAAAATAAATAAATAAAGCACATCACCTATCTGATTTTTGAGCCGACCGATGACCAGAAACCGGAGACTTTTTGGGGGCTTATTTTAATTTAAGAGAAGAAAAACTTATTCCATACCCACCACAACCTTAAACTTGTGGTGACTGATGTAAAGTGAAATGGTTGATGAATGGGGGAGGCACAGGTTTAAAGGTAAGGTACAGCATTGGTAAATCACAAATTTACCAAATAATTGTAAAACTTACTTGGTGTCAAGCTGATGGATTTTTGTTTTGTTTAACCCTTCTACACATTGAAGCCACTCCCAACCACTAAATTCTGTTCTTTAAGCAACATTCAGTACATACATGTACAAGCCTGCTGTCCTTTCCAAGTAATCTTACAAAATCAACTGTGTGTCACCCAAGGCCACTGTAAATGTTTGAACATATTAGTATGGCCTGCAATGTATCAATGGGAGACCACTTTACCCTGTAATCTCAGTGGTGTGACAGTGCACAGAAGGGTAACCATAGGAGGCCACTGGCAACAGCTAATGACTTGGAGTGGCCTGAATGGGTTGTTTCAAAAATTGCACTAATTGTAGGAGGGTTTTAAAGTGTAGTCATTTTGAAGAAAAGTGGGTACCTGTGAGGGCAGAGTTAGTTGTTGTTGTGTTTGATTAGCCCTATATGCACCGAAATGGCAGCAATTGTTGTTGTTGTTGTTGTTGTTGTCCAGTTTGAATTTAGGAAAGAGTACCCTTTCCTACATTCCACACTAGAATGATTCAAATTTACTTGGTGAAAAGCTGATGGATTTTTGTTTTGGCTGGAGATGACGTCATTTTTAACAGCGAAATAATTTCCATTTACGCATGGGTCCTAAATTCCATGAATACAACAAATCTTAATGCATGTTCACTGTTTTCTTATGAGTGACACAATGTAATAACCAGAAACTTTCACAGGTTGGTTGTTAAAAATATAAAATCTTGATTTAATAAAGAGAGTAAGCCTACTCTCAGAAGCGATTCTGCCAACATTACCAATGCTGTACTTTACCTTTAACCCTCCTACTACTACAAGGGTCAAAATCAGTCAAAATGTTGATATACTTGCCAAGGTGTATCTAGTGCACTTGAAAGTCAAACACTGTCAAACCTTACGTGTAGTATGTACATTTACAGGTCAAAATAAGTCGACCGTTTTTGACTGGTAAAAGCATTGTCTTGTATTGTTCAGGGTGGTCAAAATGACAGTAAAAACCAGTCCAAAATGCCCATGTGTGCACGTTTGGGTTGACAGTCAAAACGGGCAGTTGACTGGTTTTGACCTCTATAGCTACTTCCCACTGAAGTGCAGCAATAGTAGGAGGGTTAACTAATACTTACAACAAAATCATTTTTTACTTCAAGTGGACTGATCAAAGAATGATGACGTACCTTCTGTTTGGGAGTGTGCGTGACCGGCTCTTCGTCACTGTCAGTGTCGGGTGCTAACCTAGAAGTGTGGTTGTCTTTCTGGCTTCTCCGATGGCGGTGAGCCTTCAGTGGTGATTTGGTCCGCGACTTCCGATAAACCTTGAGCTTGGACTTTCCCGGTGAAGACTCGTCAGAGATGAACGGTTTCTCAGAGTCAGTTTTCGACTTGGACTTGGTCAACTTAGTCTTTGATTTCACCTTGCTGGACTTCACCTTCGACGACTTGACCGTTTTCTTTTTGCCCGACTTTTCAGTTCTCGTCGTCGACTTTCTGGCAGTTTCAGAGTCTTTTTCTGTTGATTTCTCCGAATGCGATTTCTCCGAATGCGATTTCTCCGAATGCGATTTCTTCGATTTCTTCGAGGAGCTACTGCTGCTCGGAGACTTGAAGGACTTGTCAGATGAGGCAGACGATTTCTTCGGTGTCAACTCCTTGAACTTGGAAGCCTTTTTCAGCTTGGGCTGTGACGGTGGTGTTTTTGGCGGCGGCGACTTCGGCGGAAGGGCCAACGTCGACTTCAACTGGGAGGGGTCCGAGGATTTCAGGGCGGCTACATTCAAGCTCCCTTTCAGGGGTGTCTTCAGGGGCCTTGGTGGGGTTCTCATCAGGGTCTTCTGAGGGGATGACTTAGGAGAGAAGTCCAGACGCCGTCTCTCTTCATCAATGTCATTCACCAGGGCTCCCATCATTGCAACCTGTTGAAAACAAACAAATCTAAAACATTCACTTTTTTTAAATTTTAACATAAGGTTACCTTCCAGAACTAAAACTGAATCCTATAAAGATTTTCATCAATTTGTTAGTAAACATTTATAAAATTTCAAAATCTGGAACAATTGATTTCCATGTCACTTATCATAACCCTCCTATGACTGCAAGGGTCAAAATCAGTAAAAATGTTGATATCTAGTGCACTTAAAGTCCATACAAAGTACCTTGATTTTTTTTACTCAAAATTGTTCAGTATGTATTTAGTTATTTATATGCTATTCCAAAAAACATTAAAACAAACCAGAAATTGCTGAAATAAATCATGATTTTCAGCCAAAATTCTAGCGGTTGAAATCCGCGACGTCTGTTGGACAATTGCGGCCCGTGGCGGCAGCAAACATTTTTTCCAGTTTTTATGACGTACTTTTACGGGAGCTCAAAAGGAGCAGTCTTAACAACGGTCTGGCTGCCGCCGCGTTGTCCATGGCCGTACATGTACATGTGTGTATGGGATTCCCCTTCACGTGCATCTCATGTATTGTGTGTGCATCTGTGCGCGTAAGTTTCCAGTGCAGTGTGGACATACGTATACGTACTGTCAAACTATTAGTCTGGTTGACACCACTGGCAAGGATTATTTTTTATCGGCACAAAACAAGAACAATTTGGACACATTTTGCGGTGAGATTAACTTTCCTGATAATAAAATTCAACGAATCAAAAACGAATCAAAAACGTCGAGTTGTACCTCCAGTTCTTTTCAGAACTAATTACTACTCAATTGAGATTCCACATGGTGTCACCGCAATTAGTCTTACTTATCATCCTCACCATGCAAAGCTACAAGTTTTATCTTAGAATATTTGTTCGTAAAAAGCAAGAAAAATAGGGTACCATTATGTGCGCTTATGCCAGACTCGAATCTTCCCTCGGCTTCGCCATTTTCGCCTGGATTTCGTCCGGATTTTGTCCATTCTGGGCTTAATTGAAACGATTCTATGTCACTTATATCACCAACTTTGGCATCAGTATAATCTCCATCAAATGACGATGAGGAACAACACAATTGGTCAGTACTACTTTTGGAAACTTCTTCAAAAACGCTTTCGGAAGTCGTAGTTGGTAAACTTATTTTTGCAGCTGTACGCGATGGAATATGCTTTGTCTACAAAACGTACCGCAGTAAACAGTTGCTGCGTTCGCCCTCCCGTAAATGTACGTCATCAAAATAGGCTCAGTGGAAGTGTCCCCGACGGCTTTTGTTTCGGGCCTGTCGTTCACAGCAGTGGCGAAGTACATTTTCATAGGTTTTTTGAAGGGTTAAAGAAAAATAATGAAAGTCTTATTTTTGGTGATTCCTACTTAGAATTACTTACTTTTTAAATTAGGGTTGAAAATATTTACCATTTTGTATGGTCTTTAAAAGTCAAACACTGTCACACGTTACGTGTAGTAAGTACATTTACAGATCAAAATGAGTCGACCGTTTTTTTAACTGTTAAAAAGCATTGTCTGGTATTGTTCAGGGTGGTCAAAGTGACAGTAAAAAAGTCAAAAATGCCCCGTGTGTACATTTGGGTCAACAGTCAAAACGGGCAGTTGACTGATTTTGACCGCTACAGCTACTTGCCACTAAAGTTCAGCTATAGTGGGGAATGGGAATTAAGAGCTGTATATGCAAGCAAATTGCATTCATACGTCAGGAATATTTTCAGGAATCAAAAACTTCTCAGCTTAATGAATGCTATAAAGTATCCAAGGAAACTGTGAACATTCATATTTCTGACCCCAAATCGACAAATATACTGAGATGCAATAGAAATTTACCACTTTTTCAACCTTAAATTATCAGTAATCACAATGCACAAATGTAATATGTGCACTTATTTTGGCAAGACAGTGTACCCCCTACAGACAAATCGGTCACACATGGTCACGTGACCTTTGAGTCGTTCTCTTCATGGCCCAGGTGCGTACAGTGGACAAAACGTGGACATTTCCTCAATAAAATGCCAACATTTCTAATCCAAATTGTTGTGTTGTCTTATTTTGAACCATTACAATTTTATGCTATTCCAAAACAAGTGGTAAGTTTCTATCGCGTCTCAGTATACATCAATCCAAAGCAAATGATCCCAGCGTTAAATTGCCATAATCGTCCTTTCAAATAAGTGTTATGCCCTACTACCATTGTAAACTCCATCAAACTCCAATAGTTGGTTGTGTTGCATTTTGATGGACTCGGTACTGTACAGCCCAGCCGGGGATACTTTGCACGGAGCCGTGTGTGTGTCTCAATTCCATCTAATAGGTGGTCGCGTTACTTTGTTTGGATTTCGGCCGATTCTAAACTAACATAGCTAAGGGGGTTAGGTTTCAGGGATGTGATTAGGGCTGTGCGTTTTCGGATATTTTGGGAACCGGATACCCGAAATTAGGAAACTTCGGATACCCGGATACCCGTTTTCATTTTTGTTGAAGACATGCCTACAGTGGTGTACAAATACATGTACTGTAAATGGTAACAAATTAACTTTTATAATACAGAGGGTACCATACTTAAATCGATCTTTTCTTTATTGGAGTGCAATCTCGTGAATTTAAAGATAATTGTCTGTATAAAAGTGTAAAAGAGTCACAGATTTCTGTTTGCACCGCTCAAATGTTAAATCCGAATTTTAAAAAGTCGTTTAGGCCAAGAGAATGAAAGTCATAGATTTGCGTCCGGGAAATTTCGAAAACACATGAGGCTGTTTTTCATTATTCATTATTCATTATTCATTATACGTGCGGGCCGCACACACAGGCATAAGATACAAAGGCTCAACAGCGAACGTGTTGTGCATGTGAAGGCAGTACAGTTGCAGGTGCGGATCGGACGGAGTTTACCATACAGTTTTAGCGCGATGCGACCTTTTTTGTGAACGACGTACACGGGACTAAGACTGTAAGAGAACATGTGCTAATTACTATACTATAGCGCACATACTGGTGGAAATTTGGTAAAAACTTCGTTTTACTGATGTGGATGATTTGGAACTAAATTTGTTTGGTGGAAATACCTTTTATGTGCAAATAATGATTTTTTGGGAAAATAATGAAAAATTTAGGCGGTAGCTTTCGGGACATGCGGGCGGTGGACACAAATCTATGACTTTCATTCTCATGGCCTTACGGGTAGTTGGAACCGAAAAATGGAACCGGGTAATGACCGTTTCAGTCGGGTATCCGGATACCCGGATATCCGGCACAGCCCTAGATGTGATTTGACAAAAGTAAAAAATCCTGACAATCCTGGGTCTACCTTTGGTCTAGAGGACAAATCCCCCCTGAACCTTTTTAGATGTTCAGTTTTGGAGGATTTACAGAATTAGAGGTTTAGACACAATACAGGCTACTTCTTTCTTTCCTTGGTAGCTACTTTTCTTCTTTCAGGAAAATCTTGAGACAAAGGGAGATTTGTAAAAATCCTGAAATCAGGAAAAACCCTGAGAAATCACAGGCCTGAGGTTTAAGACGCACCTCTCGTTTGACCTCCTTCTCTTCCTCCATGATGGCCATACCACTGACCACCAGAGGTGTCCATCTCAGACAATCCTCATCCAGCCCGATACGACTACTCCGGGCTATCTTGGCCTTGTGTTCGTTGATCAGCTTGTGGCGCAGTTTCAGTACAACCCTGTTTGAAAAAAAAAAAAAAAAAAAAAAGCTTAATTATGTGAATGATTCCTACAAAATGTCTTTAAGATGTTGTGCCCATTTTTTTTCACCATTTTACTTGCAATATCTGGACATTTTCTATTTAATCAGAACACTTTGTGACTTTCATTGAGGAAAGGAAAACAAATGCTAAAAAATAAAAAAAAAATAAATAAAAATAAAAAAAAAAAAAAAAAATCACAAAAAAATTACAACCACAAAAAAATAGAACCACAGTTTTACAGTACTTATGTCACAAAATGAATTTATTGTGGGTTTAGTCACAAATTAATTTTGACAATGTATTACTGTTAAACAGAGCCTTAGCCAACTTTGTGAAAAATTCCACTACAAATTATTTGTTTTCCTTTCTAAGGAGATATAATCAATGTTCCAAACACTGGAGATTACAGGTAAAATAATTAAGACATCTTTAATTTCAGGGGTGTGATTTGACAAAAGTAACAAATTCTGAAAAATGGGTAGTGGGCTTTGGTCTCCCTTTTGATGTAGAGGACAAAGCCCCCCTGAACCTCCTGGATGTTTATTTTAGGAGGATTTACAGACTCTCCACATCCCCACAAACAAGAAACTAGAGGTTTGGATACAATACAGGCTACTTCTTTCTTTCCTTGGTGGCTACTTCTCTTCTTTCAAATCAATTTTAGGCAAAGGGAGATTTGTATATAAAAAAAATCCTGATATCAGGAAAAAAATCCTGAGAAATCACAAGCTCTATGAAAAGCAAGAATGGATGGATGTTCCTAACCTGTCATCCTTCTTGTCAATCATCTTGAGTGACTGGAGTGTGGATGCTATGTCATGAGGACACATGCCAGTGGCTCGGCTGATACCTGTAACGTCAAAGATGTCATTCATACAATAAATACAGTTGATTCAATCACATCACACTGCAAGAAAAACTATAGACTGGTCCCCTGTCTTAATCCTATCCAGAATAACACTGTACCATTCAAGGAATCTTATTGGATACATTGTGCTGAAGATCTGACATCACGCTTTGACGCTTGAGAGCTAGCTACCAACCAAGGTCAAAGTCGAATCTCCAAGTGAGAGGCCGGTATCTGGCATCTTTGACGAGCCTCAAAGCGTGATATCAGATCTTCGGGCTAAGAAAGGGGTTGAATGTCTGGAGTGTGCAAATGAGTGATAAGTCAAACTGACTAATAAACCCTTACCCCCTAGGTATTCTGGCTAGGAACCTTCCTGAATCCTCCAAAATCCATCAGTGCACTTTTGGAAACATGCCCTTATCTTCAAAATGCACCATGCATTTTCGTTGATCTTTCATATTCAGCACTTATGGCCTGTAGTAATTTTGCCCCATTTGAAGAGGCGAAAGTACCGGTTTTCCCAACAGTGCTGAATTTTCCCCAAAAAGTGCCCCTTGGAGGATTTTGCAGGATTTGGGGGTGGTTAGGGTTAATGGGCAAGACACCCAAAATAAATGTGTACACATTGATTTGAACCTGCAAGGGTTTGAATCTGCAAGTAAATTTTATTTGTTTACCCCCAAAAATACTTACAAATTCCAAACATTTTCACGATAGTCATGGTTGTGTAAAGAGCACGAAGGGGGAAAAGGTTGTCAGTCTCATTTCATCTTCAAAATGTTTGTTTTAAATATACCTTGATAATTAATGCAGAGAGATAGTGGAAAGAGGCAGGAAAACATATAGAAAGTACCAGGGATAGGAGGGTCTTGGAAACTGCTCGTCTCTGGTAAGTCCATGAACATGGAAATAAGTACAACTATGATCATTTTGGAAGGCCAATTAAGCAAACCTGTCTGATAAAATGACATCAAAGATGCATGTCGGCCATGTTGGGTGTATTCCAAATATGACTGGTCGATACACAGGCATGCAACTGACCAATTACAAATTAGGACGTTGTGAATCAGTCTACGTGCATAAAGTGAGAAGTCCATATGTCATACAGTCTGGAAAGGACCCAGAAAATGGGTTTCGTTCTAGACGCTCTGGGCATTATATTAAAGGGTCAGTATCGTCACGATCAGAGCAGACTTTCAACAGGGCATGGAAATCGGTGTCCTAGTTTAAGATGAACACAGTGACTGAAAATTACTGGTTCGTTTATGCAGCGGCAACGGTAATATGACCTTATCATGTGGGGGGGTATCATGTTCAGTCAAATGAGTTAAAACAAGCATTCCGGTTGCATGCCTTGTTAATCATGGTGATACTGCCTTTTTAAGGGAAACTTAGATACTTAAATCCGGAAATTCGTGGGTCCGCCTGAATAGTTTCAATGCCTGAATATCGAGGGATTTTTATTGATAGCTACCTATTGCCCGATTCCCTTGAGTGGATAATGCTTAATGCCAAAGGTTGGTACATAATGTTACATCCCTCCGGTAGATGGAGGGATAGAAGGTATCCATTCCCCCACCCAACACAACTTACTCTTGATCGTAATCTTTCTGTTCTCCCCGTTCTTGCCAAGAAATTCCAGGATGACGCTACGCCAGTAGGAACTGTAGCTGACCCGTCCCAGGTCCGACAGGGGCTTCTCTGGGGTGCCTGGTTGGCCCTCTTGTCTCGATAAAAGGTAACCTGAGAGGGGGGAACATGGAATGACAGAGACATTTTAGGGTAACTTAGATTGTAGGCTGTTATAAACAAGATGAAAGCACATATCACGGTGAAATATTTAGCTATAAAACTTGAGATAAGATAAAATTAAATATTAAATCTTCTGCTGACAAAAGCAAAGGAAAAATCAGTTTTCTTTTTATGTATTTTTTCAGTTTTTTTTTTTTTTTTTTTTTTAATTTTTCTTCTCATTTTTTTTTATTTGGGGGGAGGAGGGGGTGGTTTAAGCACACTATCATGTTTGCAAATACTCTACGATAAAGTATTACACGCATCAATCTTATTATATATTTATTCAGTTTGTTTGGTTTTTAGAATGTTTTGTTTTTAAGAACACTATCATGTTCAAACTGTTTCAAAATAACAGTTAACAATGGTGTGATTTGAAATAATAAAAAAAAAAAAATCTGAAAAATGGGTAGCGGGCCTGGGTCTCCGTCTAGAGGACAAAGCCCCCTGTGAACCTCCTTGATGTTTAATTTTGGAAGATTGACAGACTCTCCACATCCCCACAAACAAAAAGGTTTAGATACAACGGTGGCTACTTCTCTTCTTTCAAGAAAATTCCGAGGCAAAGGGAGATTTATAATTTAAAACAAATCCTGAAACCAGGAAAAATTCTTGAGAAATCAAAGGCCTGCTATATAACCTGTATGGATATTACTTACTGAAATCAATGAGAAATCTTCCATATCCTTTTCGCTGGTACATAGGCAATGTCATGATACAAGACACATTGTATCTCTGCTGACAGTGCTTTTCCTAATAAAACAAGAAAAAAAAAAACAGCAAGTAAGATAAACAGCAAACCGTTTTCTAACGAAACATAACTGACAGGATCCATATTCTTTCCCGAGATAACTTCCAGATGTTTTCCCTGGGATACCATTTTCAAGAATATATTGAAATATGTTTTCTTTAAAGGGAAGCAGAGATGCCAACATTTAATTCCAAAAAAGAGTAGCATCTACTGAAAAAAAATTGCAAAAATCTAACGCTAAAAAATGCATGTCCGGATTTTGGGCAACGTCAGCGCCGCACTCGGTGTGAACCCCGCTGGCGGTAGTGGGACCGGGGGCAGAGTAAATTGGAGGAAAATACTCAATGAAAAAATTATGAAATTATAACAATGCTAGACGTATCTTATCTTAAAAAGCTCACAATAATGATCTTCCGAATTAGTAATCCATGCATCAATCACGTTAGAAATTTTGATTATAATACTAACTGTTCTCTTTCTTAGGGTCTCGAAGGCAAATAACAAATTGATAGCCTTAGCTCGGCCTAGCTCACCTGGGCCCAATTTCATGGCACTGCTTACCACAGAATTCTGCACTTACGGCGCCATAAAAAGCGTGTGATTCTATGCGCCGTAAGCGCAGAATTCCGCAATAAGCAGTGCCTGCATCTGACACTGAAGTCGCACTTGCAGCTTCGAGAAATTAAACGGTAATGCACGCGCGCGAGCACAATTATGCTTGGCGCATGTACACGTGCGTACACGCACGCACACTGCACACAAGCTACCTCATAGACAACCTCATTCCCACGGGTATGCTCATTATTCCCCATTATGTAATAGAGATCAATGGGTACGATCTTGCAAATAATGTACAGGCAGGGCAGGGTACATGTGGTAGGTAGGCAGTCAATGTACATAATCGTGTAAATTCGCCGCTAATCCCGCTGACAGTCGCTTTTTACCACCACTGCGGTTTATATTTAAAAGGTTGTTGTTTTGTTTTTTCGTTTTTTCATTTTTAAAATTATTTTTCATCATTTTTATTTCCACGTAATAGTTCATTCATTGTTTGCTTGTATTGTAACTATATACAATTATACTGGGGCGGCTTGTTTAGCGTATTTCAATGAAGTATTATCGTAGAGTCGTATTCACGGCTCAAAATCGTATTTGCTACGCCCAAATCGTGTATGTTGGCATCTCTGGGGAAGGTACAGCATTGATATTGGGTAACATCTAGTTTTCAGGAAATACATCACAGGGATGCCAGTAGCTCTTTGCACCAGAGCCGGAAAAAAAAAATCCTGTAAAGGAAGAGCGAACGTGATACTTGCACACGGAGAGAAAATATCCAGTAAGACTAATTACGGTGACACCATGTGAAATGCTCAATTGAGTAGTAATTAGTTCTGAAAAGAACTGAGAAAATATCCCTCGTTGTCTTTTGATTTGAGCCAATGCCAACTGAACCTGTTCTTTACACGCACATTGATATTTATCAGATCCACTCCTCTTCCGACCACCATTATGGTAGCCAAGTAAAATCCGTAAAAAAAAATTCACAAAATGAGGGCCGCGAAACGCAATCTTTACGATCACATTGCAATCACCGTGTATACAACGCACTGTTTGTGATATCTTGTACAGAAGTAGAGAATTACATCCACACACATGGGTGAAAACATGACCTCCTCCGCGACTTACGTCGGCGGAGGTAATAACATAACAATTCCTATTTTCTCTGGAATGAAACCGATTCAGACAAAACAATTTCTCAGGATTGATACGTGTACAAACACAAAAAGCCAAGGAATTTTTTTTAGATAATAATTAATGAATTCGATAATCTTGTAATTACAAATAATCTACCGTCCCTTTAAAAATTGTTTCCAGTGGTGAATGTTTTGAGAGATAAACCAACGAATTGTGTTTTTCTCGACCAAAAGGAAATTTAAAGTTCAAAAGTATTTTTAACATCGGCCATACATGGGCACAAGGTTTAAAGACGGAAATTTCTGCAGAAAGGAAAATCTTACTTTGGAAAAGTAGCCGACTAAGTGACAGCCTTTTGAATCATTCTTGGTTAGAACGTAGAAGAGAAACGGCTCGACGTCGTAGTACAGAGTTTTATGGTCGAGAAACAGCTTGGCTAGGAGACACAGGTTCTGACAGTAGATCTTGCTGATGTTCCCATCCACCTCAAACACGGACAGATCCTTGTGACGGTAGATCTCATTGGCTGGAGGGTGGTACCAACCACATTTGGCCTGAAAAGAAGAAAACGATAGATAAATTCACAGAGCTGCAACGTAGATGTCCCTAAACAAATATGGAAAAGTGCAATCTGTTCATAAACTTGACAGGGTAGGCCCATGGCTGAGCGGTTTAGTGCATTGGACAGGGGTGTGATTTGAAGTTTAAAAAATCCTGAAATAAGGGTAGCGGGCCTGGGTCTCCCTTTGGTCTAAAGAACAAAGCCCCCCTGAACCTCCTGGATGTTTAATTTTGGAGGGTTTACAGACTCTCCACATCCCCACAAACAAGAAACTAGAGGTTTGGACACAATACTGGCTACTTCTTTATTTCCTTGGTGGCTACTTTTCTTTTACAAGAAAAGTTTTGAGGCATAGGGAGATATGTTTAAAAAATCCTGAAATCCGGAAAAATCCTTAAGAATCACAGGCCTGATTGGATTTGTGTTCCGATGGCTGAGTCGTCAGAATTTGTGTTCGAATCCTGGCTGAAACAGCTGCAATTGTGCTGTATACTCCCCAGGGAGCCGAGATGGTTTCAGAAATGATTTATGAGCCTGATGAGCAGGGGTACTAAAGGTGCCTTGAGCACCAGTTTGGTGGATACATGCAAGGTGTTAGCCAGGATTGAGAAATAGGGTGTCCAAATTATTATTATTATTATTAATAATAATAATGAGTTGTTATATCACTGCTGGCTCCAAACAAGTGGCATTCAACCGATGTACGTTAAATTCCATAGCATACCCATGTGTCCAGTGTGTGCATCTGTCAGGCATGTGTCATACCCTGTCAATGGGTCGGCGCAGGCCGTACAACTCTACATTGCCTTCTCAGTGTTTTGACACCGGAAATGTCACACTGAACCGTTTGACAAAGACCACTGACTATCCAAAAAAAACACACAACCGTCTGCAGATGCACGGCACACAATATGCACACTATAAATCTCTATTATCTTTGACAACTGATAATCTTCATCGCCGGGGGAGGGGGGGGGGGGAGGGCCATCGATACCCAGACAGCGGATATTACAGTGAAGGGGAACACGTGAATTGGCAGCTCCGGTGTTGGAAACCACCGGTATTCTTGGGCACTTCACTTACCAGATGTCTGATCAAGATGTTTCTGCTCTTCATGTACTTCAGACAGAACTCGCACAAGAAAAGCTTTGGTAACCTGCCGAACGAAAGGTAACAGAAGGCGATGAGTTGAGCTATCAATTAGTGTACTGAATCATAACGATGAGGAATCACGATTATCCCGAAGACAGGCAGAAATGTCGATGACTATCCTCCCCACTGATTCTGATTAGAACCTCACTCCATCCAAAAAGAATTTATTTCACATGGTGTTCCCTGTAACCCTATTCCTTCTAATCAAGACACTTAATAATACTTAAAAGGACAATATTTTCACTATCAACAGGGCATGGAATCAGAATGCATAGAGATATGGATATATACAGGTGGACCCAGTGTTTCATGATATTTTAATGGATTTGGAGGAGACTTCCTCCATTAACCCTAACCTTCCCAAATCCTCCAAAATCCCATTTGCTAAAGTGAAGGATTTTGGAGGATTGAGGTTATTAGGCATACTTGCCATTCCATGGTATATGTACATCCATGTTTGTTGTAGTGATTGCAAGGTCAGTGCTTGGGTCAGTGGACACTGTTTATTGCTCCATGCATGCAGAGAGAGTCCCTGGCCATGTACATGTATCACAGATTAGAAACACACGTGTGCGTACATGTCATGTGCCTGCTTTACTACTGAAGGATTTTGGAGGATTCAGGTTATGTGTAAGCAAATGGGCCTAGGGAGTTAGTAAGGATTCAGGTTGTGTGTAAGCACTGATTGTAGGAGGGTTAAAAGGACAACATCGTCATGATGAATAGGGCATGGAATCGTTAGTTTTAGATTAACTCAGTGTCTGAAAATAACACCCCACATGATAAGGCCATATTACCGTTGCTGCTGCATAAATGAGCCAGTAATTTTCAGTCACTGTGTTCATCTTAAACTAGGACAGCATGGTGGAAAGTCATAATTAGAGTAGGTTTGCAGTAGCACCATGTAATAATCTCTCTTCAGTTGTGTGGTTCTGAGAAGAACCTGCGGGTAACTCAATGTTTCGGTCAGCGTGCCCTGAACTCCTTCAGGAGAATCAAGACACTGCTACCCAACAAAAATTAAACTGAATGTTGAACTGAAGATTTGAAGCATGGGTTGAACATCACACGCAATACTTACAGGAAAATGGTATCAATAATGGGGGAGAAAACATGACCTCCTTCAGGAGAATCAAGACACTGCTACCCAAAAAAATTTAACTGAATGTTGAACTGAAGATTTGAAGCATGGGCTGAACGTCACATGCAATACTTACAGGAAAATGGTATCAATAATGGGGGAGAAAACATGAAAAGTAAAAAGAACACAATTTCACTACTGAAATTATCTTAAAGGGGCAGTATCGTCGCGATCAGAGCAGACTTTCAACAGGGCATGGAATCGGTGTCCTAGTTTAACCAGTTCGCATCGGAGGCCGTGTATACATGCATTTTTTTTTGGACAGCGGATCGGAGAGCGTCTAAACACGCCACAGGATTCTCGGGAATATTTGTATAGATTCCCGGTCGACGTGGCAACGAGCCATAAGCATACGGTGGAAGACGCGGTCTCCCCGGTCACGCTCTGGTGAGCACCATTGATGGTGTTTGTGCGGTAAAAATAAACCCGCCACGGGGGTTCGGAAAAACTTTTTTATTCCCGGTGCGAACTGGTTAAGATGAACACAGTGACTGAAAATTACTGGCTCATTTATGCAGCGGCAACGGCAATATGACCTTATCACGTGGAGCATTATTTTCAGGCACCGAGTTAATCTAAAACTAGCACTCTGATTCCATGCCCTGTTGATCATAACGATACTGCCCCTTTAAGGATGTACCGCCGGTGTTTTACCGGGAATTTTTGTTTTCATTACAACATTGATAACTTCCTTTCAGGAAGACAAACCAATACTTTGAAATGAAACTTGTAGCTTTGCATGGTGAGGATGATAAGTAAGACTAATTGCGGTGACACCATGTGGAATCTCAATTGAGTAGTGATTAGTTCTGAAAAGAACTGGTGGTACAACTCGACGTTTCGATCAGTATGCTGTGATTGTCCTCAGGAGGTCTCTCCACATGGTGTCACCACAATTAGTCTTACTTACTTTGAAATGAGATATTACAAAATAGTTGTGAGAAGCTTGGGTGAACAGTTAAAATGTGCCAAAATTTAATTTACGACTGCACCCACTATAAATTCATTTTGGTACACATATTTACAGTAAAACCCTGCTTCGCACGATTACTTTGAGAAACTAATTTTAAGGCATTCGTTTTCCCTTCCTCAAATAAAATAGCAACGTTCCGATAAAAAAAGGAAATTGCCGTTGAAATAACGAGTCTATCTCATTTACCTAGCACAAATACAATGAAGGAAGGATGAGCAACCAGAAATATATTTATAAAAAATAAAAAAAAAATTAAATATAAAAAATTTAAAAAAATTAAAAAATTGTGTTCAGAGGATTATGCAGCAGAAGTGTATGTTGCCCTACTGGGGGCCATTTACCTGGCATATTCCTGAGGGTAAGGGGATGAGTACCATGTCTGTAGATGGTAGTGCCCAAACTCTATGCAGCTGGGGGAGCGACTCTGGTGGTCCAGTTGCAGGGGCTCTGTGCTACTCGTCTGCTACGGGAGATGAAAAAGAAAAGAAATGTTGCAAGCTTAGGTGCTTTACCCGTACAGGGTAGAAACAACATTGGCAGACGGGTGGCACCAAGTGGGGGAACCCGCGGCGCTTTCCTCTGGCACTGATGGACGGTGTAAACAAAAATTTGTTGTATTCATCGTAATGCAGAGTTAAGGAAAGAGAACTCTTTCCTGAAGTCAAACTGGGAATCTTTTTCACATTTCTCAAAAGTGACAGCACCTTGACAACATTATTTCTAGGTAAGATTGATACGATCGTCAGTTTCACACTGTAATTTTTCCAATCCTATACATTTCCTGTAAATTAGATTAATAACTATTAAAACTGATGAAGTAATTTAAAAAAGAAAAATGGCCAACGTGAGAATAAGCGTGTTTGGTATTTTGACTGAATATGGACAGGAAATTCAGGATAAAAGTGCTTTTCTTAAATTGCGTTAACAGCAAAGGTTGCATAGATAAAAATGCTTAACCCCTTTAAAGGGGCAACACCGTCACGATCAAATCAAACTTTCAACGGGGCATGGAATCGGTGCCCTGGTTTAAGATGAGCACAGTGACTGAAAATTACTGGCTCATTTATGCAGCAGCAACGGCAATATGACCTTATCAAGTGGGCTATTACTTTCAGTCACTGAGTTAATCTAAAACTAGCACGCCCTGTTGATCGTGACGATGCTGCCCCTTCAAATTTTCGCTTTACCAAACTCAATTATTGGTCATCTTTTTTCCACTTCTTCATTTAAGAATGAAGTTTGCTCACAGGACGGCAAAACTTTGTTCATGAAGTGATAAATTAAAGGGAAGGTACAACACTTCTAATTACCATATTATCAAGTTTATCACAAATTTAAAGAGAACTTGGTATGAAATTGGAACAAGTATCAATCATCCTGAGAAGTGATTTCATCTAAAGGAATAAGGGAACTGTTTAAATTTACAAAAAGCCGCCATCAGGCAAATTTTGGTAATTAAAAACAATTAAAAAACCTGTAACAATTTTTCATTGTCTTCTCAAAAACGTGAGCACCTATTGTGATGAACTTTATACAGGTTAGTTTAACCCTAACCACCCCGTAAATCCTGCAAAATCCTCCAAGGGGCACTTTTTGGGGAAAATTCAGCGTTGTTGGAAACTTTCACCTCTTCAAATGGGGCAAAATTACTACCTGACAAGAAGTACAGGCCATAAGTACTGAATGTGGTAAGATCAATGAAAATGCATGGTGCATTTTGAAGATAAGGGTACGTTTCCAAAAGTGCACTGATAGATTTTGGAGGATTCAGGAAGGTTCCTAGCCAGAATACCTATAGGGGGTTAGGGTTCAGGAAGGTTCCTAGCCAGAATACCTATAGGGGGGTTAGGGTTCAGGAAGGTTCCTAGCCAGAATACCTAGGAGGTTAGGGTTAATGACATACTTCTTTATAAACTAGAGGGTTGAAATGAGCAAACGTTACTAATGTTGCAACTTCCCTTTAAAAAAAAATGAAACTGATCACTATATGTGTAGAGTTTAATGATATATTTCTTTTAAAAAAAACTAGAGGATTGAAATGAACGAACGTTACAAAATACCAATGTTGTAACTTCCCTTTCAAAAAAAATTAATTAAATTGATCCGTGTTGAGTTAAAATAATTTCATAAAATAGTACAAGTAAACAGATAAAGCATCTCTAGACAATATGAGATAAAAGCATGCAGCACTGCAGATTAACACTCAGTTCTACAACAAACTTTTAAATGTAAAACACACTGCAAACATCAAACAAAGCCATACTTAAGCATAAACAAGCCACAAGTAAACGGCAAATAATAATTATGCTAAGCTTGGGCGATATCGATTTTTTTCATCCACGATATATCGGCAAACATATATCGCGATTTTCGATAATATCGCGATTATTTTTTCATTCATGCATGATTGCTTTAGAGCCGATAACCACAGGTATGTACCCCTCTATAAGCATCACAATAAATCACAAATTTGTTTGCATAGTGTGTATGTAGTTCTAAAGTAGTTCGCTTTTATTTCTCACTTCCAAAAGCTGAAAAGACTGTTCTAATTTTGTTTCCATGGAATTTCTGACTTGACTCACAATGTCGATTTTTTTTTAATCGCGATATACTTTTTTAATTGCGATTTGCCGATATGCCGATAACTTAAGGTTCTCGATATCGTAATCGAATAAAAAAGTATCGCGATATTCGATATTATCGTGTTACCACCCAAGCTTACATCATGCAAGCCAGCCATGTAACAGACCCTCTCAAAGTTAAGAAACAGAAAGAGATGAGCTCTCCAAACCTGATAAGGGAAGCTAAATATAAAGTTAATTAGCAAGTCTACATGTGTACATAATAACTACCATTTTTCAATTTGTTTATTTGTGAATTTTGTTGTTGTTCTAAAGCAATGTACGTAGCATCTTCAGAGGGTGTATTTGCACTAGGGCTGTGCCGGGTATGCGGATACACGACCGAAACGGTCATTACCCGGTTCTATTTTTCGGTTCCAATTACCCGTAAACGACTTTTTAAAATTTGGACTTAACATTTGAGCGGTGCGAATAGAAATCTGTGACTCTTGAACAATGTAATGTTTACACTTTTACCTTCAAATTCAAGAGATTGCACTCCAATAAAGAAAAGATCGATTTAAGTATGGTATCCTCTGTATTATAAAAGTCAATTTGTTACCATTTACAGTACACGTATTTGTACACCACTGGACCCGGCATGTTTTCAACAAAAATGAAAACGGGTATCCGGGTATCCGAGTTTCCTGATTTCGGGTATCCGGTTCCAAAAATATCCGAAAACGCATAGCCCTAATTTGCACTGCAAACTGACCATGGACTTAGTTGTAACAAAGGAAACAATAGGTTGCCGGTTCTTTGTTTCCAGAGGTACTCGGAAGGACGTTGTGTACAAAACCAATGGAGATTGCCTCAAGAAGTTAGAGTCCAAATATAATAGGAACAATAGAGGTCCTCAGTCGTCTTGGAAAGCACGACTGTGCATGTGTATGCTTTTATGTGTGCGAGTGCCCTGGACTGCATCATGTTGTTGAGGCATTTTCCCTTTGAGAGAGGATTAAAAGATGGTTATGGGGACTTCTGTTTGTCCATACAATGTTTTTTTTTTTGTTCTTCACAACATCTATTCTATGGGACTCGGTCCTTGTAATAAGTATACTGTGTACATGTACATGTCTGGCCATACAACCAATGACTCAGCAACAAAAGGGAATACTAGGTGCTTGCTGGGTTATTGCTGTCAAAAGTCCCTTGGTACTTTGTGTACAAATCCTGTGGTGAATGTTTAAAAAACAGTTCAACAATCTTCATTCAATACATGTATGACCTGGCCTACACAGAGTTGAGGGGATATCGCTATGTGAGTGAGGACCAAAGAAGGGTTATGGGTCTTGTGTCTGTCCCCACAATGTTTTTGGTCCTCATAACCCTTATCATGGGAGTGATGTGTGGTCCCAATAACCCTGTAACAAGTATACATGCGTGTTTGGTATTTTCTAATTTATATATCATTATTTGTTTTTGGAATATATTAACAGTAGTACATGTATCTTATGAGTTGTAGGGCTCTATAAAATAAAACAAATTATAATAACATATTGCTTTCATTCACGATTCTTAAGACAACCAGAAATGTTGTTTAGAAATTTTAATTTCTTTCTTTCTCCAGAACATCACAACTTGATGTGATCACAAATCTTCAACTGTCTATTACTCCCAACATGTCCAATTTTGAACGGCGCATGGGATTACTGCACATGACAAGAGTTGTCTGATAAACAGACTTTTTTGTCCCAGGGATAAGGGGAAGACAAGGTAGTGGCATGTCTCCAATTTCAGGGGAAGATTTACTTGATAGGTCTCAAATTTCAAGGGCTAGTAACTTAAGAATTTTACTAGCCCAGAATTTTTTTTTTTACAAAACCAGCGCCCCTAAAAAATGAGAAACTCATTTGAGTGTCTTTTTATGTTTTATATCCATGTAAGGATAAACCATTAGACGGCCAGACCAGTTTAGTTGTACAGTGCACAAGAATTTATACTTTAACCAGTTCGCGTCGGAGGCCGTGTATACACGCAATTTTTTTTTGCACCGCGGATCGGAGAGCGTCTATACACGCCATAGGAAACTCCGGAATATTTGTATGCATGCTCAGTTGAGCCACGCGTGTACGGTGACATGCTCGGAAGACGTGGCCACGCGCTGTGGAAGCTTCCATTAACGTGTGTGTGGGAAAAAGAAACCCGCACAGGGGCCCAGAAAAACTTTTTTATTCCCGACGCGAACTGGTTAAAACCCTTCCATCTGTTATAGGGTTGTGAGGGATCAAACTATAAAAGGGTCAGGGGTGCGATCTTAAAAATGGGTAGTGGGCCTGGGTATCCCTTTGCTCTAGAGGACAAAGCCCCCCTGAACCTCCTGGATGTTTAATTTTGGAGGATTTACAGACTCTCCACATCCCCACAAACAAGACTATAGACGTGTCTCCCTTTGGTCTAGAGGACAAAGGCCCCCTGAACCTCCTGGATGTTAAATTTTGGAGGATTTGCAGACTCTCCACATCCCCACAAACAAGACACTAGAGGTTTGGACACAATACAGGCGACTTCTTTCTTTCCTTGGTGGCTACTTCTCTTCTTTCAAGAATAAAATTTTGAGGCAAAGAGAGATTTGTCAACAACAACAAAAATCCTGAAAAATCAGAGGCTTGAATGGTTTTAATCACTATTGGTCCAGCAGTCTGGTGGATGTTTCGCGCACCAAGAGGACTAACCAAAAAATAATCTCCCCCCCCCCCCACTACCAAACACCGGTAGATTTCACTCTTACATGAAATATTTAACTGTAATAACTATTATCCAAGGTTGAACATTGTCCAAAAACACGTCTGGTTCAGACCCAATACCAGAATACATTCAATTACATATAAATGTAGGTTAATTTTTTTTTTTTATTATGAAATAAAAAGCAAGAACGTGCACAAAATGTACATGCACCTACAAATGGACTATCATGGAAATATAATTTCAAGTACATAATTTCAAGGTAATTGAAACATAAACTGAATGAATAATATTACCGGAATGGTGTTTATCTCATGCAGCGTGCGCATTTTTTTTTTTACTTGCTTTTACATAACAGCATGCAACAATACAGTATTTACATACATCTACATGTAAAATGACGACTGTATTTGTCCGTCTTTTAAAGACACACCACCCGTGTTTTTTCCCCGAAAATTTCTGGAATTGTTTGTTTTTACTGGAAAACAAACACTTCGAAATGAGATATTTGACAAAGTTGTTGCTATAAATTAATTTCAGTAACAAATTGACTGTTTAACCCTCCTACCACTACAAGGGTCAAAATCAGTAAAAATTTTGATGTACTTGCCAAGGTATATCTAGTGCACTGAAAAGTCAAACACTGTCAAACCTTACGTGTAGTAAGTACATTTACAGGTCAAAATGAGTCGACCTGTAAATGCATTGTCTGGTATTGTTCAGGGTGGTCAAAATGACGTAAAATAGTCAAAAACGCCCCTGTGTGTGCACATTTGGGTCAACAGTCAAAACAGGCAGTTGAATGGTTTTGACCTCCATAGCAACTTCCCACTAAAGTGCAACAATAGTAGGAGGGTTAATCAAATGCTTCTCAGAATTATTTATAGGAATGTGTCATTTTAATTAATTTGTTTTCACTTCCTCGAGTAACAAAGGCAAATGTTCCAAAGAAACAGACAATTTCCAGGAAACTGCAATTTCCGGAATTGTTTTGTTTTCATTGGAATTTCCTTTTACAAAGGAAAACAAATATTTTTGGAATGAGATTTTTCCAAAAATTGTTGTTACAAGTTAATTTCGGTACAAATAGTGGGGAAAGAAACGGGCAATACATCCATAAATAAATACAGTGCATTTACCAAATAAGAATTGAAGTACCTATTCAAAAGCAATGGAAATATTGTGTACTGTCAATTCCGTCGTTATTTTGAGTGTTACCACTCAATAACACAGCGCTTTGTTTCAGCGTCAGCACTTAATAACACAATGCTCATTTGACATCAGAGTACACATGCTTCGGCAAACCACGTTACAAAGGTTGAACACAAGTTCGATCTTTTAAAAATGCATTACCGCTCTAATACAATGTAACACTACAAGAGCAGGCCCACACGTGTGATGAACAAGCACTTGAAACTTCATTATGATAACTGGTACAAATATCGGTACATTTTTTTAACGTGAATTTTATTTCCAATTTTTTTTTAATGTGTGATTGAAGCGAGCGAGAGAACAACTTTTAACAATTTTCAAACAATTATTTTCAATTTTTGGTTGGACTGCTGAGTGCATTTGAAGTCTGTTACGTGTAGATTCAATAATATTAATGTCATAAAGTATGTCATCCATCGAAGCCTGCAAGTTTGATTGAGATCACACTGAATGCCTGACAGATAAACAGAGAAAGAGAGAGACAGAGACAGACAGAGAGAAGAAGCTAGAGAGGGTCTGGGGGGGATGACTTACACCCGCTGTGGCTTGTTTGTAGTAGTCTGACATAATTACCATCATGGCTCTCTCTTGGGCTTGCCGAAACATCTCAACGTCACGATCGGTGACGCCGCGTGGGAGGGAAGGCTTCGGCGGTGCCGTGGAGACCAGCAAATCTGTGAGGTGGTTAAAAGACATGACAATTAACATTAATCCAAAGGGGGTGGGGGGGGGGGGACTCGTGTCATTCAAATACAGAAACTGAACATTTATGAAGTAATCACTCGCAGGATGTGTTGGGTTTAGTGTATTAGCCACAGATGAGAAATCTTTAGGTGTCAACCAGGCCTATTTAACAGCATGAAGGATTTATTTTCAAATTCAAGTCCAATCTGTCAGTCTAATTCTGGAGTAAAACATGACGGATGATGTGGGAAAAAAATTAATAAAAATCAGGACAAAGACCGGAATATGTACATGCATGCATGCAGTAAAGTTTTAAAAATCAAAATGAATCACATCCTGTAGAGGGTAGCCTGATCTAAATTTAGAGTACAACTCCAAGCAAGATTATAAAAAGTCACTCAACAACACATAATATGTACTACAGTGTATATTTATATTAAGAATATTCATGCATGTACACTGTACATGTACATGTACATATGTGGGTTAAGTGTACCACAATGCATGTATGAGTAGACATATGGGGGGAATATAAGGCAGAGCACAGTGTGTGTGAAAGGAAAAAGGCATTTGTAGCGTTAGGAAGTTTGGTCTAGCATCACAGTCTGCTGCAGCAACCAGAGTGCACCAGCTTGGAATGGTGAATTACAACAAATCCTTAAAGCCCGACTGGTCAATATCCATTATCTCCAGCCCAAAGAAATAGTGATTTTTGTGTGTGTGTGTCCTTGAGGAAACTGTTGGGATAGCCTCCAGGCAAATTGAGACAGAAAACAACCTGACCTTGCTATATCACATAACTTGGTTGAGGTCAAGACACTTCTTTGGAAAAGTGTGTATTTAAGTGCAGGAGAAGAACTAACCTTTTAAGGAAGTTCATGCAAATATTCTCAAATAAGTATTATATCTGTGAGAAAACTGCATTAGAAAAGCATGGCTTTACACGTTACCTGGGCCCAATTTCAAAGGGGCCGCCAAGCAGGAAATATGGCTCAGTAACTCTACATGTATCTACTAAGCAAAATTTCGCTGAGAATCTGCCAGAAGCAATATACATTAACTGACAATTTGGCTCTTAACCCTCCTGCTACTACAAGGGTCAAAATCAGTCAAAATGTTGATATACTTGCCAAGGTATATCTAGTGCACTTAAAAGTCAAACACTGGCAAACCTTACATGTAGTAAGTACATTTACCATTGTCTGGTATTGTTCAGGGTGGTCAAAATGTCAGTCAAAACCAGTCAAAGACGCCCCTGTGTGCACATTTGGGTCAACAGTCAAAACAGGCAGTTGACTGGTTTTGACCTCTATAGCTACTTGCCACTAAAGTGCAGCAATAGTAGGAGGGTTAAGCTATTTTTTTGCCAAACGTAGTAACTTCACTATGCTCAGCAAACTTGTGTGCTTAGCATGTCAATGAAATGGAATCTAACGGTCGGCGAAATGTAGAAATTGTTGACAATTTTGGGAGGATTCATTTTCTTGGGGGTCTGAGTTGTATCGACGATCAATGTTAGCATAACAGCATGCACTTCTCAGTGTCATTAACAAACACTGAGATTTTAACCTTGAGAACTCAAAATGTATAAGTGTCTGGCAAGGTTAGATGTGTGATTATGACGTTTGAATGGTAATCTCTGCACAGCAGCCTTGTTCATGATACCGCCCCTAGGGTGGATAGATTGCTCTGGGATTACAAATTCGAAGAATACAAAATTTGCAGTAAAATGGAAAACTGAAAGCCACTTTCACTGTTTAGACATTGTTGAGCCGTTAAAAACGGTTGAGCCCACCTTGAATTAAAACCCAAACTAACAGCAGAAACATTGCTTGAGTTTACAGACTTACTTGCCCAACTCAACTTGAAGGGTAAAAAGATTGTCAGAGTTATGAACTCACTGACACAAACTTCAAGACAATTTCTCGTGAAGACGATCTGAGCATACTGATCGAAACGTCAAGTCGAAACCAACTGGTTCTTTTCAGAATTATTTACTACTCAAAAGGGAATTTCTACATGGTGTCACCGCAAATATGCTTTACTCTGCCATCCAGCAATTTTTTGTTTAAATTCAGAATTAAAATTTCTGATTTTTCTCTTGAGATGAAAGCACTTCAGACTAAAATAGACTGATATTCTTCAATTTTACAATCTGGTTATAACCAATGTTGTACATTGTACATGTACTTCCCCTTTAAAGATTGACCTTTTTGCATTAGTCACCTTGTTTCTGTGAAAAAAATATTTGCGAAATTACCCCAAGGGTGCCTTTTGACATTTGCCTCTCCAATTGGAGGGTACGGAGTTGTCCAACTGGATAATTTGTTCAGTGTTAACTTTATCCAGAACACAGGATATTAATAAAGGATGTATTTTTTATGATTATATACCCGTACTAGTTCAGGTGTATCTTAAAACATGCTACACTGTACAGAAATACCATGCATGAACCATTTGCCGAATGTTAGCTAATTTATAATAGACATAAAACACAATAAAGGGGGCCACTTTGCGTTAGCAGTTTTTCCAATGGTTGTTATTTATTTTTAAGTACCTGAAACCGACCAAAAAGTGTTTCAACATGTGAATGGACATGCAGGCTTATACTAGAACTAATCTGAGGTGATTTATTTTATTTTTTTATTTTTTTATTTTTTTTTTTACCCTCAAATTTCCTTAAAAATTGGACGGAAAAAGTTACCTCACTTTTCCGTCTATTTGTTGATTGAAATTTTAGGGTAATTAAAAAAATAATAGTAATAATCAACTCAAATTATCTTTAGGATAAGCATGCATGTCTATTCAAATGTTGAAATTCTTTTTTGGGTGGTTTCAGGTATTAAAAAAAAAATTACAACCATTAGAAAAACTGCTAACATGACGGTAGGAAAGTGGCCCCCTTTATTGTGTTTTATGTCAATAGTTTTGTTAGGCTAAAAAAAAAAATTTTTTTAAAAGGTTTCTGACTCCGGTTTCTGGTCATAGGTCGGCTTCAAAATCAGTGGTGAAATTTTTTTTATTTTTGCCAACCAGTGAAATATGTGACCGGCTCCACAAAAATGGGTATTATGGGACAAAATAAAAAAATTGAGTTACATACATAGCTGAATTGGTTACATTATAAGCTTTAATTTGGTGTAGGTTTGAACCCTGTAGCATTTTGCATTCTGGAGATATACTGATTTTTGCATATTCATATTGTACAAATTAACGGAAGTGCCTTCAGAGATACAGCCCTTTAAACACAGCAAGTGGAAAAAGAAATGAGCTAAGAAGAAACTCTCTTGAATGCCCATAGCAACAGTTATGTTCCTTTGAGCTCCTTTAGGAATGCTTGTGCAATATAAATTTGAATTATCAAGCATCTTGAAGTATTTTTTCAAATATTTTTGCTAATTTGCATAATGTGTAAAATTTAAACTTTTGTTTTTCATCTTTACTCATCAATAATAATATTTCTGTAAATAAATTATGAAAGTATTGATATAATAGAAGCCAATAAACCAACAACAAAAGAATCACGTTGTGAATTTTTTTTTTCACCCTCTCCACATAGAACAGCCCTTTACGGGTAATAGCATAGCGTCCCTTAATACCCTTTTTCGCAGAGCGAGTCACATTATGTGACACGTTATTGGAACCAAACCAAATTTCCCATACACAAAGTATGGTGGCTAAGAGAGGCCTCGGATACTTTTATGTGAAAAAAGTTGCTTAATTTAAAAATGCTGACGCACAGGACTGAGACCAAAAACCAGATACTTTTTTTTCAGGGGGGGGGGGGGGGCTGGGGGCTGATGTACTGCATTTTGGAAAAAGAAGGGAAACAAAATAACAGGAGAAAACACAGAAAGGAAATTTTTGTAAGAAAACAAAAAACAGAAGGAATGTCACACTGAAAGGAAGCGGGGAAAAATCTTTTAACGTTAAAAAGTTAACAAAAAAACTGATGCAGCAACCAGAAGCATGGTAGAAGAAGTACACTGCAAACCAGGGCTTCAGGGTTACACGCTGGAAGCATTTTAGTTTAATTCTTTCACAAGAGACGATCTCTTTCTTTTTCAGGACAAGGTACAGAAGTACGCAAGAAAGGAAAACACTGAACTACCATCATGCAAGCACGAGGCTCTACTCAAGCAAGCACAGAAGACAGCACAAGACAGGAGCATGGGTAGATGATGGGTAGGCTGATGGGAGCACCATGCATTGTTCATAGTTCATGCATAATAACGGTCTTACCAGGTAATGATTTACTGGACTTCTTGGTGCTCGTCGATGGCTTCGACGATGCCACGCTATCCGTCGGTGTCGACGTTCCCGACGCTCCCGACTTTGTGTGACGCTTTTTGACGGCAATGTGCCTTTGGACAGATGCCACTGTAGCGACAGACCTGGTCTTCTTCGACCCCATCGCCCGCGCTTTCTGCACAATCTTCGATGCACTGGCCGACAGGCCTCCTCGTGATTTCAAACCTTTCTTATTAGTACTCCCATTCGGGGACACCTTCTCCGCACTTGCCACAGAACCTTTCCGCGGTCTTTTCTGGGGGCTATAAATGGGTGGAAACCCGTAAAGTCCCCGCTTTCTGGGCTCTGTAGGGGCTGCATATAGATGGGACAGACCATCGAATAGACTCTTCAGCTGCGAGCTACCCGTACGCATGATCTGCGAGTGCGGTGATGACGAGTTTGAATGCGACTTGTCCTCGGCTGCCTGCGGCATCTGCTGTTGAAGTTGCAACGGAGTGACACCGGAACTTGCCACCAGTGGTGGACAAGACTTCTGCTTCCCGGCACTCCACACTCTGTCCTCCTGATTGGGTGCACAGACGTTCTCTTTGGTTTCTGCTTCAGCTGGTTTCGTCCATCCGGAGGGCCTCGACGGCGGAGGGATGGGGTCACTGTTGGACTTCTGCACAGGGCGGGGTTTATGTGGCGGACTGATCGGATAGAAACCCATGCTCGACTGCGAGGAACTCCTGGATTTCCGTCTGTTGGTTGGCGTGAAGAACCGACTCAACCCATCGACCAACCCTTTGGGTTTGTACTTAGGGTCATAGTAATGAGGCAGGGTCAGCACTCGGGGCTGGTCCGGCTCTAATGTGGGCGTACAAGGTGAATCGGGCGCCTCAGACACCTCAACAGGAGCTTGAGGGTTGGGGTGTGTTTGGGATCTGTTGGGGGTTTTGGGGGTGTGGGTAGAACCCTTCCCCATTGATGTTGATGAACAACTGGAGCTAAGCCTGCGGTTGCCTGGCTTAGGGGGTCGCTTACCTGGGGGACATCTTGGGCATTCAAAGAGCCTGCAAGGTAAAAAGAGACAGGCATTAGTTTTTGGTAACACTGACATTTAATTCCAAATTCCAGATTGTAACAAACAGTTTACTTTTAATCAAGGTACAATAAAGATGGATATGACAGAAACAACAAAAACTACAAATTTAACTAAATGTATTGGTTTTACACAACAAATGAGCTAGCAACCTGCATGAAAGACCGGGGGGGGGAGGAGAGAGATTTGGAAACTTATATCTCGTAACATCATCGCCCATTGAAAGGCACTCTGCACTTTGGGTAAAATGTCTGGAAGTGCAACCGTACTTTATAAGAACCAAGGGATACGTACAGAAAGTAACCTTTGAAAGTTTTTTTTTATTTCATTGTGTCGTCAAGGAGAAAATTGCATTATTTGCTATTCATTCCAATGTGGAAGTGGGCCAGCAGCCGGTGAGATGAATTTTTATCAGGTTTTCTTTTAAAATGCCAACACGTCAGACGGAATAACTTCTCAGGATGTTTACCATCTTAAAACCAAGTTAACTTTGAGGTAATAATTTAAATTTCTTTTCAAATTAATGGTTATTGGCCTTACGTTTCGAACCAAGTTCTTTCTCAAAGGCATGTATGTATGTACATGTATGTACATCGTCTATTTTTGCCTTTGAGAAAGAACCTTGCTAGGTTCGAAACCTAAGGCCAGTAACTACTATTTTGCATTTATATTACAGGTCCTTTGGGTTGGTAAGCAGTTTGCAACAGCTAATCGTCGTGTGCCCGGAAGGTCATAAGGCTCTACGATCTTCTTCCAGGCACACAAAGTACAACTTTTTGTCCCAGCAGAAGGTTGTAAGCAATAAAAATGGCTCCTTTGAAAAAAAGTAGGGCATAACTGTTATATATTTGTTGCTAGAATTACTCCCAAGACATGTTTTTCCATTCCCATGCGGAATTTAACTTTCCTACAATGGCTTAAATGGCAGAAAAACGACAAAACTTTCACACTCAGTTTTCTTAAAGCACAATTTCGCACATTAATTGCTTACGACCTTTTTGCCAGTCACACTTTCATTACATCCTTCTTCCGGGCACACAACGTAATTCTCTATTTAACCCTAACTCCGTAGACAACAAAGGCAGTTGGAGGATTTTGAAGGATTTTTATTGTTCACTAACAATGCTTAGGGAGTTAGGGTTAAGTTTCGTTTCAGATAATTACCAATGGTGAAAACCCCATCAAGCTTTTGTGCACAATAGAAATGGGGCGATATGAACTATTTATGTGGATATAATCATTCAAAAGGAAGCAACAGATATTTACTGAAAAAGAAAGTAAAATTTACGATTTATGCTGCTTGGATTTGCCGTTGGTGTTACTTGTTCCACTGCACCCTGGGAATGGACAGCCTCTGCAAGACAAAACACAACCATTTTTAATTGCCATGTGTCTAAATTACGTCGACAATCCGTTTTTGAAATTCCATCTGGTCTTTGGTCTGTATTGCATTTACCTCGCCGCACCTAACTCGCTTCCCCAGCCTCTCTTATCTGCAAATTTTCATGCAATTCGTGAAGATGGTGGGGGGGGGAACGAACAATAAATGGTCTGATTGCCACTCAATGAGCCACGAATCATCAGTGCCGTGAGTCCAAGTCCAGACTATGACAAAAATCAACGGTTGAGGGCGCTCTAATATCAGCTCACCCTTAATCAGTGGAGGTGTTTGGATTATTATTTTTTTTTCTCCATTACCCGCCCAACTTTGGGAGAAAAATCTTTAATCCAAGTAAATGGGCCTTGTAAATGGTCTGTATATAATATCTATACATTTATATTACCAATATAACCTTTTCATGAACATATTGATAACATACACGTATTGTAACTGTCATACAATGTCTAGTCACTAAAATTAATTGTCCTAAATTAAATTAGGATGTTCCTAATTGTCTCCCCCTATTACTTAGTTGCACTGGGGTCAAGGTGTGTCACTTATTGCAAATTTTGGGGGCAATTGGACTGATCATGTCAGGGCCTGATTACAAATAGCTTGTCTTCTTTTTTTTTTTGGTTTATTGTGCAAACAATCTCCATGTGGATTTCTATTATGTCACCAGTTGCCTAGCAATTAAAGACAGCAGGCACATGCCAGAAGACGAATCTTAGTGCTGTGTGCAATCAGGCCCGGCTGGTATGGTTTGGTCTGGTTCCAGTCTGACCTGGTTCCGGTCTAGTCCAGTCTGGTTACTTGTAGTCTAGTGTAGCATGATTTGGTCTGGTTCCGGCTCCCAGATCACAGTAAAAAAAGAAAACGACACTAACGATTTGTATAAATAAACACAGGAAGATAAATTACTCTAAATTATGCATGTAAGATATCAAAGGAACATAAAACGTTAAGTGCCGAAATCCTTAGAGAAAAAAACAAAACGGATCAATCAAGCCATTTGAGAGGTCACTATATCAAGACCAAACAAGTTAATAATGAGCAGGATACAAGCTGATAAGACACAGATTGTCTGTGGTTGGTGAGATATAGACACCCCCCCCCAGCTGCACAGTAGCACACCTTCCACAAATGGCCTTCGCTGTAGCGTATTATTAAGTCCCCCTACATCCTGAATGAATGCCAACAGGAAATCATCCAATGTACAGTAACCTTTATGTGGGTTGGCCTATTGCTATGAAGTATATCCTTCTTCCATGAACTGGCACCTGTGCGCAGCAACAAGAATGCATCAGGGCTAAATATACTTATTTATGGTGGGGCTTACTGATGCGCTGTGTTGAAGGAAATGAGAACGTTGGCTCTGTCTAAAGATGTTACATAATCACTGCAATTTCAACAAACATTGGCATCCGTCATGAACTATGGTACATGTACATTTAAATTAATTGTTTGGGATGACCCCCCCCCCCAAAAAAAATTTACTCGATCAGGATATGAACATGTCACCTTCGGGTTGATGTGTCAACACTGTAGCAACTCGCAGGGGTGTGATTTGACAAAAGTAAAAAAATCCTGAAAAATGGTTTGCGGGCCTGGGTCTCCCTTTTGGTCTAGAGGACAAAGCCCCCCTGAACCTCCTGGATGTTTATTTTTGGAGGATTTACAGACTCTCCACATCCCCATAAACAAGAAACTAGAGGTTTGGACACAGTACTTCTTTCTTTCCTTGGTGGCTACTTCTCTTCTTTCAAGAAAATTTTGCGACAAAGAGAAAAATCCTGAAATTAGGAAAAATCCTTGAGAAATCACGGGCCTGCGACTAAGCCCTTTGTCTCCCTATTTTGCCAATGTCTTTGTTCGAGGGGAGGGGGGGAAGGCTACTAAGATGTCATAAACTAATTGTAAGTATGATGCATGTATTTGAGGTCATACAGTCAGCAATTTCACACAGTCTATGCCAATAAATAGTTTTGATGCAGTATTTGGTGAATGTGAATCCTACTGGACATGCCCAGGAAAACATCTCCATATGAATCAGGTTTCTTGTGAATTCAATCATCTTCAGATAACAAGCGAGGGCAGCAGGACGGAAGTAGTTCACCAGTGGTTTGTCGCTTCTTGCAGGTTTTTTTTGTTTTTTTTCAAGATGTGGTTTTTCAATGATTTAGTGGTAAACCACTCTCTGATCACTTCAATTTGGAAATCACAGGAAAAGAGCATATATCAGAAGTCTACGTCAGCACAGTCAATCGCGATGTAACTGTTTGTAACACGTAACTTTTGGACATTATGACGCAGAAAGCTTACAAAAGATTTGTTAAGACTCAAAATCAAAGGACACAGTGAACCATATGTGATGTGATCTGGGAAAACCCTCCACATGGTGAAATTTGTAATTTTTGTGTTTTATACATCAAATTAATCGGGACACTGCATGTGCTCTTTTCAAAACTGTTTTATTCATGATTCTAGAATGTCTATAACTTGAGTTACGCTATTGTAGAGTTCTTTCACATAAGAGCACATGCAGTCCCGATTAATTTGATGTATAAAACACAAAAATTACAAATTTCACCATGTGGAGGGTTTTCCCAGATCACATCACATATATGCACGTTTTCATATTTTAGGTATTAACCCTAACATTCCCTCCTGCAAAATCCTCTTTACTAAAGTGAAAGATTTTGAAGGATTGAAGCTACATGCTCTTTGCTCAAGTGAAGGATTTTGAAGGATTGAGGTTACATGCTACATGCTCTTTGCTCAAGTGAAGGATTTTGGAGGATTGAGGTTATTAGGCATACTTGCCTTTCCATGGTACATGTACATCCATGTTTGTTGTTGTGATTGCAAGGTCAGTGCTTGGGTCAGTGGACACTGTTTATTGCTCCATGCATGCAGGGAGGGTCCCTGGCCATGTACATGTATCACAGATTAGGAACTCGTGTGTGCATACATGTCATGTGCTTGCTTTACTACTGAAGGATTTTGGAGAATTCAGGTTATGTGTAAGCGAATGGGCCTAGGGAGTTCGGAAGGATTCAGGTTATGTGTAAGCAAATTGGTCTAGGGAGTTAGGAAGGATTCAGGTTATGTGTAAGCAAATGGGCCTAGGGAGTTAGGAAGGATTCAGGTTATGTGTAAGCAAATGGGCCTAGGGAGTTAGGAAGGATTCAGGTTATGTGTAAGAAAATGGGCCTAGGGAGTTAGGGTTAAAGAAAATGTGTATAAAGTTGTGCTGAGAATTAACTGGTTAGTTCGCGAACCGTTTAATTGAACCTTACACTTTCGGTTAACTGGTTAACCGAAAGCTGGCAACCCGACGGCCACACAAACTACATGTAGACAATCGGCAAATGTGTAAACATTTTCAATCAAAAAGCATCAATAAACTTCCCGCAATGATTGCTTAATAACCAATGCAAGAAAAAAGAAAGTCTAAAACAACAAAATGGGCTGCATATTCTTCAATTTTTTTTTAATTTTTTTTTTTTAATATTGATTTCAAAAAGCATCAATAAACTTCCCGCAATGACTGCTTAATAACCAATGTGGGAAACAAAATGGGCAGCATATTCTTCATTTTTTTTAATTTATTTTTTTAATTTTTTTAAATATTGATTTCGGTTAGCCAGTTTTCGGTCAGTTAACCATCCCAGCACTAGTATAAAGATACATGTATCTTTAACAGTGACCAGCACCACTGAAATCATGAATAATAAGCTTGAAATTCACATTTTGAGTTATGTACCATGGTCAATGTGTACTGTGCTGCCCAAATCCATGGTTCTTTGAGTACTATGCCGTGGACCAGGTTATTACAAGACTGGCACACTTCGTGTAGGTAACAGACTTCTGGTGTTATAAATTGTAAGCCAGTCACTCATATGTGGATAGGTGAATCCTTCCCTGTAAGTCCGTCAATTCCTGGCCAATGCCCCTCAAATCCTGAATCTGCCATTGATAACCACCGTCTCGTGTCAAATTTAATTTGCCAGCATTAAACGCCCTGCTCTTGATTTACAATTCTATACATCGGAGAGAACGGCGGATGGTGAGACATTTCCATACACACGTGGAGTATCCATCACAACTCTGAGGGAACGCTTGAAGTGGGTGTGCAACAACCCCCCCCCCCCCCCCGGCAGGAAACAACAGGCGTGGGCCCGACACTGAGCGAGGCATGAGAGCGTACATAGCTGGGAAAAGAGAGTTGGTCCGCGTCCAGAATCAGAAGCTTACGAATCACGCCAAGCAGGAAATGGGCCCTTCCTGCAGTTTCAATTGGGTGCAGTTGACACTACGATCTGCTCAGGATCATACACAATTGATCTACTGCATTGTCAGAATAGGGTCGACCCTGCTAATGAAATAATACCCAATCCCATTCACTAATAATTGAACACGCAACGCGTAAAACACAGTATCAGCCAGCAATACCTTCGAGTGTCGTTTGAACGCTTTGTTTGCTAAATGGACACATACAAAATTATTGCAAGTTAAATATACATAACAGCAAAAGAAACGCCACCCCCTAAATTTTATTAAGTAATTATATTATTAAACATAATAAATATACAATGTTGTGGGATGGTTGGCTGCCAGGTCAACCAAATTTGCCACATTGTGTTCGTGTTACACTCCATACTCATAATATTCTTCATTAAACAAATTATATTAATTATGAAATGAAAATAATAAATATTTTTAGGGGTGACGTTTCTTTTGCTGTTATGTACATGTGGACACCCTGTTTTTCAATAAAATTTTCTTTTCAAAGAATAACAAATGTTGACATCCTTTCTGCGGCGTGAAGCTTTAGACAACACAAACTGCTGCACAATCATGGGTTGTGTTTGTGGTTCATCATCATGGAGTGTCGTGGCCAAGCGGTCTAGCGCACCGAATTCAAGTTCTGGTGTTGCCAGCAGCAGGGTGTGAGTTCGAGCCCCGGTCGTGACACTTGTGTCCTTGAGCAAGGTACTTAACCATAATTGCTTCGTCCTTCGGATGGGACGTAAAGCCGTAGGTCCCGTGTGTTGTGTAATGCACGTAAAAAAAAGAATGCGCCTTGAGCACCACTTAGTTGGTGGATACGTGCGCTATATAAGTCCACACATTATTATTATTATTATTATTATCTATGCCTCTACAGCAGTAGGTTAACCCTCCTACACATAGAGGCCACTGTAAACCACTAAATGTCCAATGTGTTGTACACACATTGTTTGTGCATATAAGCCACACTGACCCTTTGAAGTAATCTCCAATGTACTATACATGCATACAAAGACACATGTATACCACAGTTGACCTTATTTTCAGCAGGTTATACTGTAAACAAACTCCCAATAATAAATCATCATCAGCCACTGAGACCAATAAACCATACCAAGCCTCCATCATCCATTGGGATTTTCAGCAGTGATTTTGTAAACACAGACTCTCCATAGTAACCTACCACCAGCCACTGAGTCTGGAACAAAGTTATATGCCCTGCAATATGTCAATCACAAACCACTAAAACCAACAGACACATGAGGCGTTATGTTGCTATGCAGTATAGCTATGCGGAGCCACTGCCTACCATAGCAATGGCTTAGAGTGGCCTCAATGGGTTGTTTCAAAAATTTCACTGATTGTAGGAGGGTTAACAGATTTCATTCCATTAGCCCTCCTACTATAGCCGACTTTTAGGGGAAAAGTGGCTACAGTGGTCAAAAATCAGTCAACTGCCCGTTTTGGACTGTTGACCCAAATGTGCACACAGGGGCATTTTTGACTGGTTTTTACTGTCATTTTGGCCAACCTGAACAATACAAGACTATGCTTTTACCAGTCAAAAACAGTCGACTCATTTTGACCTGTAAATGTACTTACTACAAGTAAGGTTCGACAGTGTGCAACTTTTAAGCGCACTAGCTATACCTTGGCAAGTAACATTGGAAGAGGCCAGTGTTACAAGCATTGAGTCCATTATCATCAAAAACCAACTTCGTTGGGCTGGTCACATCGTTCGTATGCCCATATACAGGCTTCCAAAGCAGATCTTTTACGGTGAACTGACCAATGGCAAACGAAACCAAGGTGGTCAACGGAAACGTTTGAAGGACAACTTGAAATCCAACCTTAAAAAATGTACTATCAACTCCAAGGACTGGGAGGAACAGGCCAACAACAGACCTGGCTGGAGACATGCCATCCACACTGGTGCAGCTCACAATGAACAACAGAGGAGGGAGCACAATGAGAGACTCCGGTCAACCAGAAAAGCAAGACAACAGGCAGTCAGCACAGCTCCAACGTCTACAGAGTTCAGGTGCCCCATCTGTCTTCGAGCATGTCACTCAAGAATTGAATTTTATAGCCATAGACGAACTCACAAACAATGAACACTGACAATGAACACTAACAACGAAAACCGACCAAGTAGACATCCTACTCGATTGAGGGATTGCCACCCACGTGTATATCAACATTTCTACTGATTTTGACCCTTGCGGTCATAGAAGGGTTTAGTGTAATCCACATAGTATGCAATTAGATACTGTAGTAATGCCACATACCTGTAACTCTCAGTTAATTTTTATTTGTGTAGTTCAGATGGATAATATTTACCAACTTGTGAAATATTTTTTACAGTTGATGGTACTGATTTGTTAGTGGTACAGGCAAATTTAAAGAGCAACGTTTGAGGTTATGTTCACGCAAGACAGTTCAAGAATGCAGAATGTCCATGTCCTAAGTTTCACTAAATTGTTGTCCTGTAATTTCAATGTATGTATGCACATAATATAACTACAGCTCATCTTACCATGGAAAGCTAAAAGTAAAATCGTGTCCCAATGTCAGTCTATTAGTTTATTTTGAGGGGATTGTCTAAAAAAAAAAAAAAGGGTTGACAACTCCTTTCGCGACCTTGTCATGTCCGTAGGTCGTTGTGATTCACAAGTTTGGCTTCAACAAGTGCCAAACTGAAACCCTAATTTTCTTCTGAAATGTTCGGCGTCCTAATCGGGGGGAGGGGGGGTTCACCATGTGTCACAATGTCAACGACCTGCGGTGGTATCATCACACAGTTTGCAGTGCATTGTAGATGAGAGATTTGAGTAAGCTGTTAGGAAACCGGCGAGCAAGTGATTCAGCTTCGACGCGAACCCTGCAAGTGATTAGCAGGCTTCCAAAGGGTGGACAGCTCTATCATTCCTTACAACAGTGCCATGCCAAACTGGGTCGACAGGCCAATCTGGTTTATGTTCAGAACGTCATTTTTTTTTGTAGGCAGTGTCTGGGAAAGAATGTTCGAACCCAACTGCCACTTTGTGCACAGTGTCTAAGCATGTGTTTTTAGCCTATGACAAAATGGCCAACGTCTCGCTGGATACTATGTGCATACATTCGTTGCTCAAAATCTCCCAAAAACATCATTTCAATTCTCACTTTCCTCTCCTTATGCGTGTCCTCTATCATCTTTAAAAGGAAAATCTGTGATATTTGTTGTATTTGCATAGGAAAGTGTCAGTCGTATTCTACATTCTTTCCAGCATCTGTCTGGCATAAAAAAAAACTTTCAAAATGCAGAAATGGGCTGGCTTTATGGGTTGAGCTAGCGTTGGCTAGTACAAGTTGTATTGTAGACACAAAAATCTGCGCAGTACAGATAAACCCAGTTTCGGTGTATAGCAGCGGTGATTGCAGGAGAGTTTAAAATCCTGAAAGTTAACGAGTATAATACAGAACATCTAGTGTCAGGGCATGCATGGTGATTAAGAGTACACAAACCAGTAAGCTTTACTTACGTTCTACGGGGAGCAGACTTGACCGATTGGAGCTTCAACTTGTTAGCTTTGCCGAGCTTGGACTGGTAGCTCCTCTTCAAGCCAGTTGGGGCGCTCGTTGTGGATGTTGACAACGACAATGACGTTAACGTCTTAAAGGATTGCCACTTTCCAGTTTTACAAGGCTTGCACTTCCAGGGGCCTGATAAAAGAAGGACAAAACTTAGCGACTGTTGAGATACGAGTTGTGCGATAAGGTTCTTTTCGGAACCTGTACCTCACGTAGCGATAGTCGAGATAAACACATGGTGTTACGGATAACCAAAACAATATCAATACACCACCATGCAAAGCCTTAAATGTTATTAACTGTTTCAATAACCCTTTAAGAATTGTCAACATCACAAAAAGGACAAGCTAAGACTTGATTTCTGGAAAGGAAGTCACACTAACTCAAATTTCCTGATGGCTTACATTTATAACACTTGTGTTCATCGGGGACGCTTTTGATATAAAAGAAAAAACAGTTGTGTCACTTATCACTGGTGATTTTAAATGGGCTTTTTCATGATCCAATGAAAATATTTGGTAGCTTTTCTACAATTTCAGTGGTGTTATTGAAAGTCTTCCAAGGAGAAGGTCGTAAACACAAACAGCTTACAATCAGGGCAGTTAACATTTAAGCATTCAAACCGTTACGCTCAAAAAGTAAACATCTGTGTGAACACCATTCCCTCTTTTTACTCCGAGTCATAGACAGTTATATTCTCATTCCAATATTCTCCCCCAAGCATTCAAAGATGATATAACAACCCATTTTCAAACATACCTTTGGGTACTCTCTTAAGTTGCGGCTTCACACAGCCCATGTGATGCCCTCTACCACACCATGCACAAGAAATCAACTCCTGCAGAGGCGAAGCAAAACTCATTTCAATTACAAAAAAAAATTTACCTTATTTTTATTTGAAGTGCTGGTCTGGCTTTGCTCGATGCTGAGAGCAGCAGACTTGACTGTGAGTATGAGAAATGTGACATTTTCCCAGGGCTTCAATCACACTTGTAGTCGAGTACTGTTTCATGAGTACTCGAGTACAAATACGAGTATGAGTACACCAACTCTATAATTGGATACTTGAGTTCTTTCGGGTGACACCATGTAATGATCTCTTCTTGGAAGAAGTGATGGCTCTGAGAAGAGCCGGTTGGTTTGTTCTCAACGTTTCGACTAGTCTACTCTAGCCGTCATCCGAGCCATCACTTCTTCCAAGAAGAGATCATTACATGCTGTCACCTGTATATCTCCACCATGCAAAGCCTCAAATCCTATCTATAATTGGAGTCAAGTACTTTTTCATGAGTACGAGTACAAGGACAGAAAAATGTTTTTGAGTACTATTTAATAAGTTATAGGCATTCCAGGCCTCCCAGTGCCTTTGCTAAAGTGAAGGATTTTGAAGGATTGAGGTTACGTGCTACATGCTTTTTTCTAAAGTAAAGGATTTTGGAGGATTGAGGTTATTAGGCACACTTGCCATTCCATGGTACATGTACATCCATGTTTGTTGTAGTGATTGCAAGGTCAGTGCTTGGGTCAGTGGACACTGTTTATTGCTCCATGCATGCAGGGAGGGTCCCTGGCCATGTACATGTATCACAGATTAGAAACACATGTGTGCATACATGTCATGTGCTTGCTTTACTACTGAAGGATCTTGGAGAATTCAGGTTACATTGTAAGCAAATGGGCCTAGGGAATTAGGGTTAGTGATAACAATATTCGATTACATGTGTACACAGTCTGTGTCATGGCCATGTACATGTATCACAGATTAGAAACACACGTGTGCATGCATGTCATGTGCTTGCTTTTACTACTGAAGGATGTTGGAGGATTCGGGTTATGTGTAAGCAAATGGGCCTAGGGAGTTGGGGTTAAAAACGACTTACATGTAAGCATCCCCATTCCCCACACACATTTTGTTAACAAAAAAAACAAAAAAACAAAAAAACAAAAACAAAAAATTGTGTGGCTTAAATGTTCAGTCGAAATTTTCAAAAGTTGTTTACGGGTTAAGTGGAACCGAAAAATGGAACTGGGTAAATGACAGTTTCGGTCGGGTATCCGGATACCCGGCACAGCCTTAACAAGAGGCCTCCGACACAGATGTACCTGATCTCCTCTCCGGTCACAGATTGCACATGTTCTACAGGTGGCACACTGCCAGTGGATTTGCCGTACTCTCTCAGTCAGTGCAGCCGAGTACTTCAGACACGATGGGTGAGCTGGGAATGAAAAAGATGCACGTCTTATATTAACAAACCACCCCCCAAAAAAAAAAAAAAATTACAATTGTAATAACAAAACGCTCGGCTTAGCGATGCTTTCAAATCATCAAGTGTTATCTCAGCAGATGCACAGGCGGTCCCGGTGTTGTGCTTAATGCAGAGTGCTTAACATTTTAGGTTTTCTCAACTATTAACTTTTATCTGAATGCTAATAAAATACCAGACTTCGATCGGTCCAATTCATGTCACGTATCTTTGCGTCTTGTTACATTCCGACTTTGCTATAACGTGTATGAACTATGAAGCGGTAAGATTTGGAAGGAAGAACTACATGAAAGTAATATACCTTGCAATTGTGACCAAAAAAACAAAATGAATGAGTCAATGCATACTCACAGAATAGGCCGTATTCATAAAAATAAGTAATTACTTACTAGTAAATGCTATAAGTAAAAGCAACAGCAAGGTAAGTAAAAGGTCTAGTCTAAGCAATTGCTAAAAATCTTATTCATAACCATTTGCTAAATGATTACAGTTGTTACTTGCTTCGGCTAGTATGTTCTCAAGTAGTTGCTATTGTACTACAGTACCATCCACGAGTCTCGGTATTTGGTGGTATGAAGGTGTTTGCAAGCCATTCCACATTTTCTTTGTCAAACCTAAATAAAGTTCTGTAAGTGCTAGGGTTGACTTCATAACGATTAAGCCTGATGTTATACACCTTAGGTTGTGGTCTTGGACGTAAAAACATGGCAGAAAATGTGATATGTCTGTATTGGCTAAACAGCAAGCCATAAATTAGGTGCTTGTACAATCACTAGTAAATGCTAGTCGAAGGTCATTTTTATGAATACAAATTGAAGTAGGTGCTAATTTCTCTAGCATTTACTTATAAGTAAAAAGCAATTACTAATGCTTAAAATTTGTAGCTTTTACTTGAAAGTCATTGCTTATTTCTATGAATACACATTTAAGTAAAAGGTTAGTAAAAGGGGGTTGTTACTTTAGTAAAAGCAATTACTTATTTTTATGAATACGGCCTAATATCTACGATTGGAAATAAACCAAACTCCATCAAAATATAAATGCATTTTGATTCTGGAACCAAATAAAAATGAAAAAGTCATGTTTACAATTCGATATGTCTATGATCAGACTCATGCATTAAAAAATGTATGACTATAATATGCAAACGAAAACTTACGAGAAAATCCTGAGAAAACATTCTCCCCCAATAAATAAATAAATAAATAAATAAATATTTCACCCGCTTCATCAAAATGAGGAATGTCCCCCAAATTTTGAGATATATGGATATCAACTTAAAAGAGAATTTAACAGGCTTTCTGATGATGCCAAACATTCATTTTTGGTTCATTTCATTGCTGTGTTAGGATGTGATAAATTGATAATGTAACAATGCAGTCATGCAAGTTTTGTGAACTTTGGAAGTCCATTACACATAAACATGTGTTGGGGGACATTCCTCCTTTCGATGGAGCGGGTCACATATCATGGTTTTTGGTGTTTTTTTTGCCAGCCAGCAGTTGAAAAAAGTAGGAAACATTTCGCACCAATAAGCGTTTCTCCAAATGTAATACAAAATGTATCTTTCTACTACCACATGTAGGTACCTTTACTTCCTTCACTGTTACAATCTTTAAAGATGTTTCAGTGAACGATTTCCCCTGTATCGCATCGCAAAATGCGACGTAATTTTGACAATCTGCGATGGAATTTCAAACAATACATTGCAGATTTTGCGATACACATTGCGACAGATTTTCACTGCTGTTTAATAATAAACATTTTTGAAATCATATTCACAAACCTTTCCCGAAATAACATTTACATGTATATTTCCTACCAAAAAATACCAAGGGTTCCATCCCGAGCGGGGTTGTTTCTGTATGTCCAGACTGCGTACGTGGTCAACGATGACTTCACGACGTGACGGTGTTGATGCGACGGTGAACGTGTGCACTGTTTTTACCTATGTGCAACGCCGTACATGCAAGTTTATTTTCCAGCAGTCCGTAAAGATTTTAACCGCAATGTCCAAAATTCTATGTGCATGCAATATTTTTCTGCTGATGAATTAACTACGGACAAAATCCCTGAAATGGAAAACTCAACAACCGCCCTATTTTTAGCTTCGCACATGTTTATTTTTTCTTCTCCTGAGTTTGAGGGTTGGAACAATTGAGCAACTGAGCCACCCCCTATACACAATAGTACCGTGTTCAGTTCACACGTGCGCTTTCATACGATCACTACGGCCATCCAAAGGAACTCTAGGAATGTTACTACTTTTTGAACATTTTTGAACATTTAACAAAATGAGCATTCATTTATATGTGGTGGTGAGGTTTAGAATCATTTCGGCACACAATATGATCGCACTTTCAACGACAGTGAGCCACTTGTTTTCCCAACAAATTTTTAATAATCAAAATGAAGTTTGATCATACCACACAGTAATGTTACACTCGGCAAAATTCACTTTGAAAAGCACCGGAACACGTCGCAGCCGGTAATTTGTTTTCGTGATATTGCCTGTTTTAGCGACCGATATAACAATGTAAACAAAAAAGAAAATAGACGGACGACTATCTTTCATGAATGAAGAAATTGGCCTTGAAGAAAGATGCACGTGAATTTTTTTTACCACCTTTGGCCCAATTTCCGGACACTGAAGATTATTATATTATTTCTGGTAAATGTGGACATTTATGCATATGATGAACCAAACGGTAGTAAAGTATTGAAAAACAACGTCTGTACATGTACACACTGCATACTGTAATTTTAAGCATTTTAAATTTGCTATAGAAAAAAAATGATTTTGCTATGCAAATTCTTTTTTTGCATCGCAGTTTTGCTATGCAAAATTTTTGAACGAAATCGTTCCCTGTGTATTCTTGCCCGAGTATTTCACTATTTTATCGACAATTTCAGAATTGTGATTTGACAAAAGCAAAAAATCCTGAAAAATGGGTAGCGGGCCTGGTCTCCCTTTGGTCAAGAGGACAAAATCCCCCTGAACCTCCTGGATGTTTAATTTTGGAGGATTTACAGACTCTCCACATCCCCACAAACAAGAAACTAGAGGTTTGGACACAATACAGGCTACTTCTTTCTTTCCTTGGTGGCTACTTCGATTCTTTCAAGAACATTTTCAGGCAAAGGGAGATTTTGTAAATTATCCTGAAATCAGGACAGAATCCTGTCAAATCACAGGCCTGCAATTCGTTGTTGAACCAAGTTTCTGACAACTTATTTGTGAAATACCTCATTTGAAAATATTGGTTTTCCCAATTCTCAATTTAAAATTGCCGGAAATTTTGCGGAAAAGAACAAAGGGTGATACATTTTCTAAGGATTCTTACCACTGTTTCCACAGTCAACACAAGACAGCAGCTGCTCCGGCTTACCCTCCCTGTTACACTCTGTTGTCGCCTGGCAACAACTGCACACGGGCATAGGCGGGGCAACGTGTCGGTCATCCTGTGGTGTGGGGGGTGGGGAGAAGGTGGGGGGGGGTGAAAAAATGAACAGACTCTAAATTAATAACATGAATATGTATGTTTGCATTTAATGATTGAAATCTGATAGACATCTTTTGAAGTTTAACCTCAAGGTTACACAAACTTTTTAGGGCTGTGCATTTTTGGTTATTTCGGGAACCGGATGCCCGAACTTGGGAACCGGATGATCGTCATCACTATGCTCTGATCGTCATCTCCTGATCGTCATCTCCTCCAGTTCTTTTCAGAACTAATTACTACTCAATTGAGCATTTTTACATGGTGTCACCGCAATTAGTCTTTTCTTATCCTCTTCACCATGCAAAGCTACAAGTTTTAACAAATGCAGACTTACTGTAATAATTTCCCGCCTCTTTATTTAAAATTACTTGTAGCATCCCCATTCACCACACACACACACACACACACACACACACACCCTCACGCACATTGATTTGTGGGGTATTCCTTTGTTCGTTCTATTATCCCTTTTCCTTATAATTCTCCTGTGGGGTACAAGATTTTCTATAGTTACCTTGAGGTCCAATTGTTCTATTGGCATTTGGACCCCGGCACAACGAATGAAATATTACGTTCACACACACACACACACACACACAAATAATTCATGCATCCCACACTCGCACTAATCCAATAACTGTGAACAATAGGCACAAATACCAACTCCTGATACTGGCATGACGACAGCAGACAACTCGAAACAAACTAGATACATCAAACAAAAGCCAGTAAGTCTATGAAAGGCTGTCAGCAAATGTTACTTCTAAAGGCTTTTCTCATTTTGTTAACAACAAATCAAAGACCTCCCTTTTCTGTGGCTTAAATGTTTAGTCAGAATTTTAAAAAGTCGTTCATGGAACTGGATAATGACAGTTTCGGTCGAGTATCCGTGTACTCAGACACCCGGCACAGCCTTATACTTTTTCCACTTCTGAAACTGAAATTTGGTGTTGAATTTTATATTCCGACACAAAAACTGAGATTGGTGTATCTTGCTGAAACTCATTCACTTATATCAGGAGTGTGATTTGACAAAAATAAAAAAAATCCTGAAAACTGGGTAGCAGGCCGGGATCTCCCTTAGGTATAGAGGACAAAGCCCCACTGAACATCTTGCACAGTGTTCTAGCCAGGATTAAATTATAGCGTAGGGGCATTTGTACGACCGCCATGAATCTGCGGTAGCGTAGTGCGGTCTGACCAACTGTGGCGATGGGGTCCGGGGCCGCCAGAGCCCTGGGAAACTGGAGGTTGTAGATGCTCTCTGGTGCAATCTGGGGAGGCTATTTAAAGGGGCATATTGCATAATATAATTTGTCACAAAACCATATTTTTTTAGACATAAAAATATTTATTGCTTTTTTTTTCAATTGGTAGGTTTTAACATGTTTACATGTGCACATGTAATTCTGTCACATTTTTTTCTCAACTAATAATAGTAATATCAAACTTAAAAAATTTAAAATGGGAGTGGGGCCTACAGGGACTTTCATGTTGTTATTGTCTTAATTATTGTTTTATTCACTTTACATTGGATTGTTGTTAGTAATTGTAGCTTTAAATGTGTGAGGTAAAGTTAATCATTTTATCAATAATTCAAAGCCAGATATGATCAAAAATTCCATACAATACATTACAATGTATGCCTTGACTTATGCCTACTTTAAATTAAACTTGACAAAACTATAAATAAAATGGTTCTTACAAACGAAACCCTGCAGTGCAAGCTTCACCCAAAGTATTTTATTACGGACAGCAGGTAGAAACTCTATTTTCCAAGTCCACAGTTATTGCGTAAAATAAAAAAAAGCTCAGCGAAAAAACATAGGCCAGCTGTCAGACGCCTTAGGAATTATCCTAGCTCCAGTCTGTTCAAAGTATTTTTAAAAAGAAAAAGAAACAGACAACCGGCAACCAAAAAGTGACATACAATTTCTGGGTCACAAGTTCACATCAAAGAACTGTCTGCCGACTTTGGAACGTTGAATGTATCAATTTGGGATTAGTGCCAAGACAAGAGTTGGGGATATTGTTCACTTGACAATGACTGACAGGTTGTGGTTTTACAATCCCAGAATTCAGGTGACATTAACCTCTGGGACCTGGTTCTTGGCTGGTTTCAAGCTATATAACTATACATGTGAAAACAACATACCAGGATACAGGATTGGGATACCAGTATGCATTGTCCCAAGGCTAAGTACAGTAGCTCGAGTGAGTGATCCGACTGTCGGCAAAAAATGCGTCTTTTAATCAGTTGTTTCAAAGCATAAATTTAAAAAACAATAAATTTTGACCTACTTAAAAAGTTATGACTGGTTGGAGCAGAATGGTGACATCTATTTATTCGACTGAGTGCAAACTATTGGTGAATTTTTTTACCTCGGAGAAAAGCTTCAGAAATCTTTGACATGTTTGGTTTTGTAGGAATTAATTCTGTGGATTAATACCTGTGTGAGAGTCTCAGCTCAAATAAGCTTTCAGCATTATATAAATAGCGGATCGGTATGTAAATTAAGAAGAAAAACAGTTTTAGAAAGTGTTTACCGTTATTCCCTGATTTACAAGTAAATGGAGGCCTGTTTGCAGGGTGCAATTGTGCTATACGCCGCCTACTGAACATTAATTATCTGCCTACCGAAAAGGCATATCCTGGGGAATAGCCGATCAAGTCTTGCATTTCCGATTTTCGTTTTTAATTTTCTCATCAATAACATCTTCTTAATTTATTTCCTTCTTAATTAACAAAACAAAAAATATATCAGCTTGGTGACAAAGTGGTGGTAGGAAATGAAATACTGGAATGAGATTTTACAAATGTTTTGATGCGTGAGAAGGTGAAACTGTTTCCATAGGTCGAACTTCTGCTGGCGGCGAAGTGGACATCAGCCAGTGCTCAGCGGACATCAGATGTTCAGCAACTACCGCGTTTGCTGATGGTTGTTTTGTTGCTGTTTTTAACTTTCACTCAAACAAATTTCCGACAGAAAACATGTCATAGCATGATCATAGCTGTAATCCTTTCTCTATGATCATAGTAACTCACAACCGACACTTTTGAACTTCGCTCTTTCCCGACTCTGCGTGGCACTTGCTTGGTACCGTGGGTCATCTGGTTTTGCCTAAACCAGTGTGGTAAGCGAACCCCAGTGTCAATGTGTTTAACGTTGAATGCCATAAATAGATCATGACGCGGCCGCGCCATGCCAGTTACAAAATGCGCGCATCAAAAACATTCTCTTGAAAAGAAACAAATTTATCGGCCAATTAAAATGTATCAATAAAAGCTTCCTACTAAGGATGAAATAAATGCCTCAGTGGCAGCAAATTATTGTTGTTCACAATTGGTTCTCAAAGAACTGAACAAAGGAATTTTTTTTTTTTTTTTTTCAACCATGGAATAAATTATGGCGGCGTGTCGATAAGGCGAGATCGGCCGATGCGATTTTTCTCGTGTCGGCATTTCTTTATAGCGTATCGGCCCGATACGCTATTGTATGCCTGGCTAGAACACTGATCCTGCATGTTTAATTTTTGGAGAATTTACAGACTCGCCACATCCCCACAAACAAGAAACTAGAGGTTTGGACACAATACAGGCTACTTCTTTCCTTCCTTGGTGGCTAATTCTCTTTTGGGACATTTGTAAAACAAATCCTGAAATCAGGAAAAAACCTGAGAAATCACCGAGCCTGTTATATATGTAACTTTTACTGTTAAATTATTTTTCAATGATCAATAGAGATTTCTGTGTCACATTATGCATTTAACATTGTCAAATTCATGTGCCATGGCGATTATGCCATGTGTGTACAATGAACAAAATGTATATCACATCAGACAGATTTTAAGAAAGATCTGTTTTTGGTTTATCTTTGGGTTATAAAAACAATACACGGCACATCTGACTTATTACACACTTCGAGAACAAAGCTAATCATCACTGTGCCATAAACACACCGAGCGGAATTAATCCAAATAGACTTTCCGAGTTACCAATACACAATTTTGTGTTGACATTTCCATACTGATATCCAAATCATGTACTGTGACTTTGTTATTTGTCATGCTTCACCTGCACGCTAACCAGCGGCTGTTGCCATGTTTCCTAATGAGCCACTGGATGAAACCACTGATTCAAGCCATTGAATAAAGTCATTTCATCAAACCACTACGTATAAAGCAAGATACAACATCAAAACGGCAATTCACCTTGAATTACCCATCTTACATGTATGTCTTATTCCCTGAATACAAGAGGTTGTGTACCTGGACATGCTCATGAATAGTAACCTGCCTAATTTTGCCTGTCTGCAGGGGCAACCTCTCATTGAATTTAAAGTGAATCAATGGAAATAGCTACATCCATTTATTTATTCCTTATGTCAGGAATGAACTTTCCTTTGTGAGATTCTTGGGCCTTCTCGCTGGTGCATGCAGCATGTAAGCTACAGAGTGTGGTTGTGAGAATTACAGCCTCAGTTTCATATATTTAACCCGAACTCCCTAGGCCCATTTGCTTACACATAACCTGAATCCTCCAAAATCCTTCAGTAATAAAGCAAGCACATGACATGTATGCACATGTATTTCTAATCTGTGATACATACATGGCCAGGGACCCTCCTTGCATGCATGGAGCAATAATCAGTGTCCCCTGATCCAAGCACTGGCCTTGCAATCACTACAACAAACATGGATGTACATGTACCATGAAAAGGCAAGTATGCCTAATAACCTCAATCCTCCAAAATCCTTCACTTTAGCAAAGAGCATGTAGCTTCAAAATCCTTCACTTTAGCAAAGAGGATTTTTTGAGGATTTGGGAAATAAAGCAAATGCTAACTGACATTACAAACTGACATTTAGGCCTTTTGCATGAATGTACATGTACATGTACTTTAACAAAAACATATTTATTTTATTTTATTTTGTGTTTAACCCTCCTATACATGGAGGCCACTCCGATCTACAAAATTCTGTTCTTTAGCAACCTTTAGTACATACAAGCCTGCTGTCCTTTCCAAGTAATCTTACAAAATCAACTGCGTGTCACCCAAGGCCACTGTAAATGTTTGAACATATTAGTATGGCCTGCAATGTATCAATGGGAGACCACTTAACCCTGCAGTCTCAGTGGTGTGACAGTGCACAGAAGGGTAACCATAGGAGTCCACTGGCAACAGCTAATGGCTTGGGGTGGCCTGAATGGGTCGTTTAAAAAATTGCACTGATTGTAGGAGGGTTAATCTGGAGATACCTTTCAGTGAAACACTGTTTTTCAAAGGTGACCAGGGGAGACCGAAGTCCCCAGTAAATAGGCCTGTGACTATCGAGTTCAATACCAGGGGTACGTTCCGCTTGCGCGAACATTGCAAACGTTCACCAACGTTTGCAAACAATTTCGAGTGGAACAATTATGCGTTGGCAAACGTTGGCCAACGTAGTTTTGATGTGTTTGCGGTTGTGCGAACGTTGTGCTCACAATCGGTTCCACTTTGACCCATGCATCCCCAAACGTTCGTGCGAACGTTTGCGATACATTCGCACAAGCGGAACGCAGCCCTGGTTCCTTTTTTACCGGTTCGGGTGCCCGAAATCCACTTTTTAAAATCTAACATTTCAGAAACCGAATGACAGTCTTTGATGAACACTGACAGATCTTTACAATAAGGTTTCAGGTACTAAATTATAAGTTTTGTTTGTTTTCTTTTTGTTGTAATTATTATTTTTGTAATGAACGTAAAAATCCTTTGCAACAAAAATCTTCCTTGCTTTGTTTTTTTTTGTTCTTTTTTTTATAAAATTTGTTTTTGCAAAACAGTTTAGAAATAGTGATAAAAGCTATATGTACAAAGTAGACCACACGAATATGTGTTATTTTTTTCTCTTCTCCTGAAGTCAGTATCTCGGCCTACAAGTTTTCTTCCCTAGAACAGCATTACAATGGAACGCCCTTCCAGCTGATCGCTTTCCACCAACTTACGATCTATTTAACTTTAAGAAAAACATCAACAAATGTGGTCTTGCTTAAATAGTGGATGACATCACATAATGTAACCCTTACACTTTAGTGGCTATTGGCCTTGTTTAGGGTGACTGACAGGAAATTTAAAAAAAAAATTAAAATGGTAATTAAAAAAATGCATCTAGGTGTTAGGCCTATGCATCACATCTGGAATTATCAAGCACAGAAGCACGATGGAAAATCTGGTTTCGTCCCCCATTTTTTACAAGTACCCGGGAACCAGACTATTACAGCAGCCAAGTACTCTGTTCCAAAATTACCTGCGAATGTACAGCACTACCAGTAAATAGCAACCCCTCCCCAAAACAAAACAAAACAAAACAAAAAAAACAAATCCTAAGAATAATAATTATTCCACCGATTTTGTGGACATGTGCAGTGATTTTGAAACTTAGTTTGATTCTTTGGATCAATTTTATATGTTGACAGTGAAACCTTCATAAAAAAGTCCCGGCTTCACTGTCCAAAATTTGTATGGAATTACCCACTAAAAGCAGTAAAAAGACTGTACATGAATATGATGCATGTTTACATTAAGTCGACACTTGTGCTGGGACAGTTAACCGGTGTACCGACCGAAACTGCACTAACAGTTTAGAAATTTGCTAACCGGCAAACCGAAACAATATTTAAAAAAAAAAAAAAAACATCCAACAATGTTTGAAGACTTTGTGACCCATTTTGTAGTTCAATCATTTGCGGGAAGTTTATTGATGCTTTTTTTAATATATTTATACACAGTGTTCCATTTAATGCCGACTGTCTAGTTTGTGTGGCTGTCAGGTGCCAACGTTCAGCTAACCGGTTAACCGACCGTGAAAGTTTCGGTCAAACGGTTAGCGAACTAACAGGTAACTCCTAGCACTGGTCAACATAGTATTAGCCAGAGGGGCGTCTGGGTGTCTTTTGGACACCCCGTTTCAATTTTGGACACCCTATTTTTTTATTTTTTTTTACATTTACATGTAAAAGTATTGTAAGTGAACAATTTGGACACCCTGTTTTGAAATTTCCAGCACATTTGGACACCCATTTCTAAATGCTGGCTAACACCAAGCTGGTCAACACTCATATTCAGTAAAGTCAGACGACCTTTATCTATTTGTATAAACAAGCTTTTGTTTGCTCTTCTTGGCAATTTTACACACTTAGATTGTTCACTTACAACAGTCTGGCCTCTCCAGAAGAGCCAATCCCAAAAAGTTTCGGTCAAACGGTTAGCGAACTAACCGGTAACTCCTAGCACTGGTCAACACAGTATTAGCCAGAGGGGCATCTGGGTGTCTTTTGGACACCCTGTTTCAATTTTGGACACCCTATTTTTTTTATATATTTTTTTACATTTACATGTAAAAGTATTGTAAGTAAACAATTTGGACACCCTGTTTTGAAATTTCCAGCAAATTTGGACGCCCTATTTCTAAATGCTGGCTAACACCAAGCTAGTCAACACTCATATTCAGTAAAGTCAGACGACCTTTATCTATTTGTATAAACAAGCTTTTGTTTGCTCTTCTTGGCAATTTACACACTTAGATTGTTCACTTACAACAGTCTGGCCTCTCCAGAAGAGCCAATCCAAAAAAAACAAAAAAAAAACAATGGTCCGTTCATTTACAAACTGACAGATACTGATCAACAATTGTTTATTTTTGAAAGAACCTTGACAACAGTACATTGTAAATGTCTATGACTGAGAGTTCTTCATGGATACCATATGCTAAGCGCTCCAAAGACAACGCCCACTATTGTATTCCTGAGCACAGGTATTTGTACACTGTACAAGAACGTGTCTGTACGTCTATGAGTCGGCAGAGTTGGTTTGCTCTATATGCGCTAGAAATGGCAGCAATTGAGCTGTATACTCCCCAGGGAGCTGAGATGGTTTCAGGAATGATTTATGAGCCTTATGAGCCTTATGAGCAGGGATAATAATATAATGCGCCTTGAGCACCACTTAGTTGGTGGATACGTGCGCTATATAAATCCACACATTATTATTATTATTATTATTATGAATCATTTGTAATAAGGAGACTATTTTAATTCACTTGAATACATCAGGTACACAGTTGATGTGCGGCACATGCATTTGTCATACATGGAATGCCCAAACTGTACTCCACAGTAGCTGTGGAGGTGAAACCCACATATCTCACACCTGTGGGTGCATGTGAGACCATTATAGGTCATGTGTACTTGACACAACCTTCATAACCTTGACTGAACTGCTGAAATAGCTGCATACTAATGCTAGGACAATTCTGACACTGCCTGCCGCCCCAGCCGGTTCTGTTAATAACGTCAGTACTAGACTAGACATTAAGATGAGTGCATTCCTGCAGTGTTAATGATGTCCTTGGTGCTGTATTTGTACACACAAGTACATGTACATATGGAATGATGAGTGATACATGTCCAATGTATGTCATCACTTAAAGGGGAGGTACAACATTGATAGTTACATGTTCCGGATTATCAAACAATTATTAGAAACTCACTCGTGTTAAGCTGGTATATGCGTAGTATAAGCCAGCAATACCTTTGGGTGTCTTTTGGACGCCCCATTTGCTAAATGGACGCCCCGTTTGCTAAATGGACGCCCTGTTTTATTTGCAATACACATGCAAAATGTATTATAAGTTAAAGTCTTGGACACCCTGTTTTTCAAATTTTTGGACGCCCTATCTCCAAATCCTGGCTAATACTCTGTGTACAAGTACATGTATCTGTTTCAATCATTTTCAGAAATTATTTTACATGAAGTGCTATTTATTATCTTAGAAAAAAAGCAGGAAATGTTAAATTTACAAAAAGTTCACGTTCGGCAATTTTTCAGCTGATTGCTTTCCACCAACTTACAATCATTTAACTTTAAGAAAAACATCAACAAATGTGATCTTGCTTAAATAGTGGATGACATATCGCATACATGTATGTAACCCCTTACACTTTAGTGGCTATTGGCCTTGTTTAGGGTGACTGACAGTAAATAAAAAAGAATTAAAAATGTATTGTAAGTTAAAGTCTTGGACACCCTCTTTTTCAAATTTTTTGACGCCCTATCTCCAAATCCTGGCTAATACTCTGGGTACAAGTACATGTATCCGTATCAATCATTTTCAGAAATTATTTTACATGAAGTGCTATTTATTATCTTCGAAAAAAGCAGGATATGTTAAATTTACAAAAAGTTTACATTCGGCAATGTGAAAAAATCGTTAAGATTTTTTTTTCTCCATAAGGCCAAAAAAAAAGTGTCCGGTTTCAGGTCATAGGTTGGCTTCAAAATCAGTGCAAGTGATTTTTTTTTTTTTTGCCCCAAGGAACTACGTGGTCTTGATACCTGCAGGGACCAAATTTCCCAAAGTATGGTGGCTAAGAGAGGCCTCACAAATCGGGCAAATGTTCATAACCCTAGGTGAAAAAGTCATTTAAAACACAGCATAGCAGAATTCCAATCGATCCAGCAATTTTGGCTGCAATTGGACATCGTTTCAGAGCAAAAAAATAAATAAATACAAAATGTCGACACACGGGTCTGAGGCGACATGCGCGCAGACCGGAAACTGAAGATTTCTTTTTTTGGCCTAATGTGAATCCCTATTGTGAAGAATCTTTCACTGGTTATTTTAATGATACATTTCTTGAAAACGAGAGGTTTGAAATAAACGTACACCACCAAATTGATGTGTTACCTTTCCCTCTGAAGAGATGAATTTATTCCTGATAACAATCCGTCATCATTACTTTCAGCAGAATTTGGGTTTTAAGGGCAAAATCATGAGCGTAACTCAAGGAAAAACACCCACAGAAATTATTGAAATCCATTCAAATTGTCCAGGAAATTACATATTAACCCCCAGTGCAACCCCAGGCTTCAAGGCTTGATTTCCTGTTCCTTTCTGCATTACTCTAGTGGTGGCACATTTCAATCATGATCAATTTTACTCCGAATGATATGAAGACGGAAACAAACCTCACTAGACAAGACAAGTCACAATGGAAATAAATGTACATCATATATGTCTCGCAAAACCCTTCAGCATACATGTACACTAATTTATTTCTATTTTGATAAGGTATAGTGTTCATGACTTCAATCAATCATATTTTTTTGTGGCTTATGCAGTGACACCATAAAGTGGATATAATTAAAGCCAGGGTCACATGTGTGTGAATATCGTGTGATGGAAAGATGGATACATAGACTAGTATAATACAGATGTCAAGTACAGTCTAGGAAGTGACACTGTTTGAATCCATCTCACTGGCTCGACGATTGAGCATTTTATTAGTTTAAAGTAAACTCCACCGGCCCAGATGGCTCTTCAGTCTGTGGGCATTTACTAGTCAATGAGTAAATGGTATAATAACCATGCCTGGGAGTATACAGATTTAACCTCAACAATCAGCCAGGCATCCAATTGAATTGACTCACATCACCACCCATTCTCGTGAGGCCCCCACGTTTGCCAGCACAACAAGCAACAGCATGATTAGCAACTCAATTTGCAAGGACTGATACCACCAAGCTCACACATACAGGATGTATTACATTTCACTACAGGTGAGGTCACCAAGGTTAGGGCCCGATGGGATGCCATTCACCCACTAAAACTATAATTTGCCAGTGAGCTGAACACTTTCCCACAGGGATGTACACGGGGTCACCCTCAGGTTGGAAGACCTGAATCCCCTCATGCATACTTCTTGGTGACCTTTGAACTCGTGGCAAGAGCATGAAACAAACAGCCACATGGTTAATGATTACACTTTTTGTCACAACATACATTAAGTGGGACATATAATACATGGTCCATTGATGGCAAAATGATACAGCCGGTGAACTGATTAACAAGTGTACATGGCATTGATACCGCATGTATTATTTACCAATCAATCATATGATGGGGTCATCTGCCAGGGGGATTTATTTGACACAATACATGGCTTAAACCAGTATCTTCATCATAAAGAAAGTGAAATTATCTCACAACCCAGCACATGTTTTTAAAAACATCTCAAATGCAACCAGGTCTGAAATTCATTTGTTGCATTATGGACCAACATTCATGTATGTAAGCAGAATTGGCAAACATTAATTTGTAAAAAAAGGCAAAAAAAAAATGTACAATCCACCTACATGTAGTACTGTACATACATGCAAGACAGGTTTTTTTTTTAATATTCGATTCAAAATTAACCTGTCTGGGTAGTACAACTGTACCAATTTCATTAAATCTGCTAAACTGTACGGCGGACATGCACGGGTTAGAATTTCCACGAGCACGCCACGCCGACCATACAAACTGTACTCTGTTTGTCAAAGTATTATAAACCAATGAATGAGTGAACAGTCCAATAACCCCACAAATAACATCCTTCATAACGTGGCACGTTCATGTACATTGACCCTGTTATACCCACTGTGCGTACATGTACCTATGCAGCACCAAAGATATCTCTACTGTACATAATGCGGGCAACCATTTGCATGTACATGGCAGAGTACGGTATCAGGTTACCCTCTGGCACAGGGTATACATACATGTATTTTCCCTGGTATTTCATCAACCAATATTCTTATTTCCAGACAACACTGAACTGGACGAAACCCGACACCAAAACTGGAACAGGATTAAGACCACTCCACAGACAACTGAAATACCCTTTGAAAGAGTGCCAATTCATTACTAGGCTGGCAGTGATAAACTGTATTGATTCCGACACTGCAAATTTATAACAAAGATTAATAGTGTATTGTAAGTAAATTGGGCATAAATTATACAACCTGCGAGCAACACTACATTTGTATGCCAACCATTATATTTCAGTCAACTTGTGTTTATTATTTATTTACATAATTGACTTATTTATACAACTATGTATACAATTGATTTATTTATTTACATGTACACGTAATTATTCTTTGTTTATACCGATTCCACTGAATCCACTTAATATTGTATAAATATTTCATTCACACTTAACAGTGTTAATCTGTTGTAGTGTATAATGTGTGCTGTACAATTTGTTCAAGTATGCACATTTACGTGTACGAACATGTAGGTATGACCTTGAACATGTGGGGAATGTGGAGAAGACACTTTCCTGGAAATTATCTTGCATAATCAGTAAAATATGTTAACACCTTAGTGTTTCTAGTTTGATGCACAACGTAATGGCTTGGGCACAGTTTAATTTATTTGAAGGCTTTTGTTTAATTCATTAACCCTCCTACTTCTGGTACCTTTTTCATACAAGTTGATCCACCATTTGAAACCATTCGCTTTTGTGGTTTTGAATGGTGAAATAACTGTGTACAGTATTGATTCCCCCAAATGGTTTTGAATGGTAGGTCAGCTAATACAAAACCTTGTTTGGATCTTTCCAAATGGTAGTACAGCTAATACAAAACCTTGTTTGGATACTTCTAAGTGGTGAATCAATGGACCCTCTATGCATTTGAATGATTTGAATGGTAGTAAAGCTTGCTACAAACACTGTTCAAATGGTATCACCATGTGTGTACAAAACCAATGGGCATTTTGGTATGTGGAAATTTTGAATGGTTTCAAATGGTCAAACAGTAGAAGGGTTAATGTTCTTTATTATTTATTGAGGACTCTTAAAAAAAAATTAAACCAGTCGTGATCATATGTTGACTTTAGTTTTAACATTCAGATCTCTACTAATTTGTTTCCCTTGTCTTTCAAGTTAATTTTCTACAAAAAATTTATCCTATTCCTAATCATTCAGAATGTATTGTGCAAATCCTGTCGACTTTAAAAGGCAAACTTAAAACAGGCTCATCTTTAAAAGGAATAACATTTAAAAAGGACTTTGTATTCTTGATACTGTTTCAAACCATACATTGTACATCATGTATAATGTATAATGAAGACAAATTATTCCAATTATTTGCAGACAAACTCTATATCCTGTACCTAATGAATATCTTCCAATTATTTCAAGCCTATCTTGAGCTGCTTGAGCTTCATAGAGCTGCTAAGCATAAGGGAAAAAATAATGCTCCCCAGAAGAATTTGCTTAGCAGATTTCTTTGATTACCAGCCAAACTTTCATACAAAAGGTAAGCATTGTGGCTGGTAGTCTGTTTTATAATGCTTAGCGAAATTCTCTGCTTAACAGCTCTATGAAATTGGGGCCGGGGCCATTATTGCCAACAGTGTCTGGGCTTGGTTTGGATACACTGGGTCATCTGTAGACTGGTCCCCTGTTTTTATCCTATCAAGGATAAAGACAGGTTCCTGGCGTACCATTCAAGGGATTTCATTGCATACTAGCTGAAGATCTGACGTCACGCATCGAGGCTCGCGCGCTGGCTACCAACCAAGGTCCAAGTTGAATCTTGGGGGAAAACATGGCAGCCGCAGCCAGTATCTGGCATCATTCACGAGCCTCAAATCATGACTCAGATCTTCAGGCTAGGTCATCTGTAGACACTGCTGGGACCCCAGAGGAGGTGACCTTGAGACAATGACCTGACCTGACCTGGTCAGTACAAGTTCTCATTAAGCATGTGGTAAACACATGGTCATTCACTAATCATTACAAGGAAAACCTGAGATTATCCAATTGGGACTTATTGAGAGACTAGACAGTGGCATACTTACTGGCAGTTGTTTTCAAAATGTTCTCAGTTTCGTGCGCAGGCATGAATAGACCTTAAATGCTCGACTGCAACAGGGCACAAAAAGCTCATTGACTTGAAAAACAACCTCGTACCTTGGGAAAAAATGAGTACCCTTGCGGCTTTTTTACGTTTTTTACGTATTATGACAACATTACGGAGAATTTTTCCTCGCAATTGATAAGATCATAAACAGAATACGTAAATTATTATATCTAACCAATTTCAAAGAATAATACGTAAAAAACTTGCAACTTATCACAAAAAAATCATCCTCCTATTGACTTTTCACATATCCTCGTACGCAGAGGTACTCATTTTTTCCAAGGTACGAGGTTGTTTTTCAAGTAAATGTGCATGCTCGCAGCAATTCCGATAAGGCTTATAGTAATTACATTTTAGGGGTACAGTTTTATTTTTTTTTAATTTTTTTTTTTTTTTATAGCATTAATGAGCAAAGAATCTTCCACTCTTACATTTTTAGAAGTTTCATTAAAAAAAAATGTTGTAAGGCATCTTAAACAGACATAATTGTTTTTATTATTCGTTGGACTTTTTTAACTCTATAATTACATGTACATGTACATGCAGTGATATCACTCAGAATAAACCCTTGTGGAATATTTGTTGTGATATTTGCGGTAGCTGTAGTATCAAAGGAAATAATGGCTTCAGGGTCGCTGTGGTTGACTCTACAACCACAAATCAAATATCCCAGTAGAATATACAGTGAATGTACAGCTTCAAACTACTGATCTATCTTATCAACGAATCTGGTACAACTGGGCCAACCCCCTCAATCTTCACACTTGCAAGAGCAATCTTCACACTTGTTCGAGTGTGCGACACTCTAATGTGACGTGTGTCAAATTTTGTAACGGTGGAGGGGAGGGGGGGTGACGTTCCAGTGAGCGATTTCACTTGCATAGAACAGAAAAACACTACACAAACGCCACACTTTGCTGATCAACATTCCAGATTTGCTTTTCAAAATTAGTATGACATTCACACAAAACATTTCCGCCTAAAATATTGCTAAGAAATAATTATTCCCTGTAAACTGCAGAAATTTTATGGGGGATTATCTTTTCTTTGTAATTTTCAAAGTCATGTCATGCAAGTTCAAACATGTTTCATCATCTGTGTAAAAAATACACAGTTGAACAAAATATGGCAACATGTAAATAGCTTCATAGCTTCACAGTCCCCTTCAAAAGTTTCAGGGGAAAATGAATTTTCTCAAATGGCTCGCTATAGGATGGTTAAAAGCTATCTCAGAGGGCGAAATATGATACTCAACTTCAAGTAGTACTGCAGTAAGTACGTGCCAGATTCAGGCTGATACTTAGTGAATAAATTGCTATGAGCACATTGCGTAGTCGGTACGGTAATATGAAGTGTCAAATAAAGTACTTTGTCCAATCACATGTTAAGCAAGTACATGTACATGAAAATATGACACATTCAATTAACGGCCGTGTCTGGTCATTTCAATTTCCGTAAGACTCCTTTCTCAAACACATCCGACCCTTCATGATACTGTCAATCAGTGCTGCCAGCAATCCAAGGGGGCCCAAATAGCTAATAAGCAGTTAAAGTAGGTTTTGTTGGTTACCAGTAAATTGTTCACAAAAAATGTATAGACGTTGCCCGGTTGTCTGTTTGAAATTGCTTAGCCCAATTTCTGATTTAAAAAAAAAAAAAAAGGCTTTCATGATGGCTGATTTAGGGTAACTACAATCTTGGCGCACAGCACCCATGATTGCCCATGAACATTTGTAGGGGTCTATTTTTATTCGCGAAAAGAGTCACATACAGAAGTTAAAATGAAGGCACTTGGCCTTTAATCTTACTGAGAACTTCCTAGTTTTGTTTTTTGTCTTACCTTAAAGTTCACCGAAGTACTACTGCTCGCAGTCTCTTTCGAACGGGTGCCTCCACTTAGCGACTTTGGCACCTTGTAAATACGACCATCTTTCAAAAGTCTGCCATTACTGGCACCTTTCTTGGCAGCGAGCCGTATCTGCGATGTCAGTTCACCGTGATCAATGTCCGCATGTGACTGTCGAATGTATCGTTCTATGCTCTTTAAGGTAGATCCGCTATCGCCGAGATTTACGATAGCGTTCTGCATCCATTTGAGCATGTTCGAGTTTTTGTTGGCCGTGGTGGCGGCCAAGGGGCCGCGCTTCTTCATTGTCCTCCCTACATCCGCATCACGAAAGGAGGCCACGCCCTTATTAATCACCTTGGAAATGTTGCCATCTTTGACGCTGAGGTCCAGCTGCTCCAGCACTAACGTCTCACTCAGCCCGCGGTTGGCATGGACAACATGGCAGATGCGGTCCTGCGACGGGCGCTGCTTTTGCTTCTTGATTTTGGAGATGGCTTCCAGGATCCACTGCGTGTACTTGGGATTCGCGAGGCAAGAGTCGCTATCCTTCACCATTATGCCCAGCTGTCACACGCAGTTTCTGCTGGGGTGCATAGTTTACTACTTTGCAACTATGTTGAAATCACATTTTTTTTTTTTATTCGACTGAAGACAGATTTCACATTATAGGTATATCAATGTACACTGTACAACAAGCTGGTTACTTCCTGGTCCGATGACCTCTCGGTTTTGACCTTTTTGTTTATATTGACAATAGGTACAGTACACACAAATTGGATTTGCAACGGTGGCTCCACACACACTGAGGTCAGAAACCACCTTCTATGTTGACATACAGGTTAAAGATGACCTTGGCTTTTAATCGTTATGAATGAATCTGTATTTGGGATAGATAAAAAAAGACCAAGTGATACCTGGTGTATATACTTTTATGATAGAAATATTGATTATAAACCACTATGGCTAAAAGCAAACGACACTCGAATTCTTCTCCAATCGTACAAATCTGGCGCCAATTTCATGGAGCACACAAATTTGCTGAGCACAGAATATTTGTGCTTAGCAAAAATAGGATACCATCCAAATTGTCATGTAATGTATATATCGCTTCCAGCTGGTTTCTCAGCCCAATTTTGCTTTAGCAGATAAATTTTCTAAATAATATTTTCCGCTAAGCAGCTCTATGAGATTGGCCCCAGGTCACAGGTTTGAGTGCCGGCAAAAACAAAAATCACGTGAATTTTAAACACGGTCACTTGAAAGCACTGAATGTACAGCGATAAGGCAAGTCTGTGAAGGGCAATGTTTGAATCACACTGGTACATAGATTGATGAAATTCTTGCGTCGGGTGATAAACAACCGATTTGATCTTGCCTTCACACCGACGTAATGAAGACGATCAGAGCATACTGATCGAAACGTCAAGTTGTAACCACCAGTTCTTTTCAGATCTAATTACCACTCAAAAGATAATTTGTTCACATGATGCCACTGCAAACAGTCTTTATTTACTTAAGCACTGTTATCTCAGTGCTTTCAGAGTGGCACATCTTCTGGTACAAATGTTGAATATCATTCCATTGGAACAAGCCCAGTAGAGTACAAGCCAAAAGGTTCATATCCTTCTATTCTTACCGGCAAAACAATCTTTCCAAGAAGTTCAATTCCATATGAAAATAAATATATTTACGGGATTATTCCAAAAGGGACCAAGGCAAATACCAGGGAAATGGCATATTTGCCACTGTTGCCTCGATAAAGTTCAAGATCTGGAATTTAAAAAATAAGGTCACTTACCAAAACTTGTAAATGGTCATCAGCATGAAATAACCTCAGCATACAATGCAGTCGGCAAATCTTGAATAGTGATCTTCAATACTTTCCTGCATCAGAAATATATAATTGGGTAGGTTAAAAACAAGTTTTACAAATGGAACAAAGTCACCTTTCATTTTTCATATCAATTCAATTTACTCGTCACATACAGAAAATAAATACATAAAATAAAACTTAGGTAATAAATAATTGTTTTGTTTGTTAACAAGCATTATTCAAAATAAAGTTTCTTTCATTAATTCTGCATAATGGTAAGAATTGCTCCTACCTATTTGTAGAATCGCTGACTTAATGAACCCAAAATAGGTCTCACAGTGATACATCTGCATATGGTGTCATGCAGATTTGTCATACTTATTTATACGGCAAGGTTCCAATATTATCACCACTTGTTGGCACAGTATTTCAAGTTATTACTACACTATGAGTATGAATCACCTTCATCAAATAATTATGAGACAATGAGACAAATATGAACAAATTAGGTGTTTCAAAATGATACCCGCATATAACATGTAGAAAGCCAATTTGCAAGGCACTGTATTAAACATAAATTCATAGGGTGAAACAAAAGTTTGTATACACTACACTGACACAACAACAATGTAATCTTTGACATGTGTCAGCAACACAGCAGAGCTCTTCATTGTGAGAATGGCGCCCTCAGGAGTTCGACTAGCGTGTACAGTATGACACCAACAGATTCATGAGTTGGAACTGAAACAAGACGTACAATAATATAATGCGCCTTGAGCACCAGTTTGGTGGATATGTGCGCTATATAAGTCCACATTATTATTATTATTATTATTTTTATTATTATTATTATTATTACAATGCATGCGTACAACTTTCTTGTAAAATTCCGTCTCATTTTGCCTTTGAGAAAGAACCTGCTATTAGGTTCGAAACGTAAGGCCAATAACCATTATTTGGCATTTATACTACAGGTCCTTTAGGTTGGCAAGCAGTTTGCAATCAGCTAATTCTCTATTTATGAAATTCTTGAAAAACTGCAAAGTCAACTTAGTTTGTGGGTTACATTCACGAAAACGTTCTCCTACATGTAGGTGTAAGCTTTTTGTAAGGCATCCAGCAAACACGATCTTCTGGTTAACTTCATCATCATGGAAGTGATACCCACTGCTTAGTGTTCTCATTACATGTATGATTGATTGATGATGATGGTGAAAAGATTCACATTAAAACTCCCTTGAAAACTTGAGCCACCACTTTTATCCCATTAGCTATCGCAATGATCTTTGGGGACATGAAGATGTGTGTGTACAGGTATTTCTTGACACTACATATAACATTACATTCTGAATACGAATGAACTAACACACCGATTCAGCTAGCACAAACATGTCACTATGAGTGTAAGATATCATCATTTGGAATTTATAAGGACTATTGAATTTGCTCCGATGTTTTTTCCCCAAATGCAACTGTGTGCAATCTGGAGACAGTCTTGAATAAGATTCGTTTGACTTGAGTTACAAGGGCACACGTGCCAAGGCAACTTTTTTGGGGGGATAAACATCACGCTGTCTCTTGTGATGTACGCAGATGGTTATTGTGAGTTTTCAATTCAGGATTTGATATGGCATACATGCATGTACGTGCTGTAAAGGTCTTACCTTTGCCATCATGTGACATTAATGACACAATATATTCATTTAACCCTCCTACTATTGCTGCACTTTTGTGGGAAGTTGCTAGAGAGGTCAAAACCAGTCAACTGCCCGTTTTGACTGTTGACCCAAATGTGCACACAGGGGCATTTTTAATAATAATAATAATAATAATAATAATAATAATAATAATAATAATGTGTGGACTTATATAGCACACGTATCCACCAACTGAGTGGTGCTCAAGGCGCATTATATTATTACCCCTGCTCATAAGGCTCATAAGGCTCATAAATCATTCCTGAAACCATCTCAGCTCCCTGGGGAGTATACAGCTCAATTGCTGCCATTACAGCGCATATAGGGTTAATCAACCAACTCTGCCCTCACAGGTACCCATTTAACCCCTGGGTGGAGAGAAGCAATTATGGTGTCTTGCTCAAGGACACAAGTGTCACGGCCGGGATTCGAACCCACATTCTGCTGCTAACACCAGAACTTGAGTCAGGTAAGTCACACCGCTCGGCCACGACACTCCACGACTGGTTTTTACTGTCATTTTGACCACCCTGAACAATACCAGACAATGCTTTTACCAGTCAAAAGCGGTTGACTCATTTTGACCTGTAAATGTACTTACTACACGTAAGTTTTGACAGTGTTTGACTTTTAAGTGCACTAGATATACCTTGGCAAGTATATCAACATTTTGACTGATTTTGACCCTTGTAGTAATAGGAGGGTCAAACATCGCTTGAAATATTTCTAACTTTAATCTTTACTTATTTCTGCCTTAGTATTGCAGACCTCACCCTTAAGGATTGAGAGGGCACGGCCACTCTGGCCTTGGCTGCCTCAGAATTTCAAGGCCAACCAAAGTGGCCATTACAGCCAACTCGGAGGAGCACCACGGCTTGGCCGTGTTGGCCACGGTTAAGATCAAGGCTTGGTATTGTTTTTTGTTTTTTTAGTATATTTCTGCCTTAGTACTTAAGGTCTTAGTAAAATAATTTCTAAAAATGAATTTCTGTCTTCATGAAGACAGAAATTCCACAATGAAATGAATACAAACAGTTTTTTTAGAGGTTGGTTTCATCATGATTCTGGTAAAGTATGGATGCATATGACAGACAATTTACCAAAAGGATATGCTTTAAGTAAGCTTGGGTGATAACACGATAATATTGAATATCGCGATACCATTTTTTATTTGATTTCGATATCAAGAACCTTTTCAAGTTATCGCGATACTCGACATTGTGAGTCAATTAAGAAATTCCATGGAAACAAAATTCGGACAGTCTTTTCAGTTTTCAGAAGTGACCAACAAAAGCAAACTACTTCAGAAGTACATACACACTATGCAAATGAATGGTGCATTTTGAAGATACAGTCATGTTTCCAAAAGTGCACTGGAGGATTTTGGAGGATTCAGGAAGGTTCCTAGCCAAAATACCTGAGGGGGTTAGGGTTTAGAACACATGGTACTTGTTGACATATGTCTACTATTTAACATACACCAACTTAAATACAAAGTAGGTGTTCATGTCGGAGAAAAAATTCAATAACAAATTTCTTGGATACAATACAAAACGCGAGGATGCTTCATCTACAACAGGAGATGGAAGGGTCATGACAGTAATTGTCTTATTCACTAACTAGATGTTCGCCATAAAACACCTGATACACCAATTATGCCACATACCTTAAACAAAGCATGTCTCTGTAGTCCCATGCCGACCATGCACTGTATGTAACGGTTATTTTACAATGTAATATTTTCAAACCTTAACGTTATAGAACTGCAAATATCGATTGGCCTGGACAGACAGAATTTACTTGAGTTTCCTTATAAATGTGGAATTAAGCCCAGTACTAATTTAGTCATAAATGGATTAAGTTAGTTTGAAATTGTTAAATTAATTACATACATGTGTACATGATACATGTAACAAAGTTGACGTTAATTCTGTATGTAATCTGAAAGGATTTTCTTTCTTAAGAAATGGGCCAACAGCTTACAGCGAGCTGTAAGTCACTCGGATCCCTTCAACCCCCCCCCTACACCCCCCCCCCCCAGCAAAGACTACGGTAAAATTTACAGTCAAGCGTTGGTAATAACATCAACCCAACTTCAGGTATACACACCATCATGACCGTCCTATTCGCATTAATTTGCTTAATTCTAAAATTTTAACCTAACGTACCGGTTAATGTAATTTCAGTTAGGTAAACTTGTAGCTTTGCATGGTGAGGATGATAAGTAAGACTAATTGCGGTGACACCATGTGGAATCTCAATTGAGTAGTAATTAGTTCTGAAAAGAACTGGGGGTACAACTCGACGTTTCGATCAGTATGCTCTGATCGTCCTCAGGACGATCAGAGGACGATCAGAGCATACTGATCGAAACGTCGAGTTGTACCCCCAGTTCTTTTCAGAACTAATTACTACTCAATTGAGATTCCACATGGTGTCACCGCAATTAGTCTTACTTGTCATGCTTGTAATTTCAGTTATCGATCAGTTGGTAAACCACATTTTAAAACAAAATTATACTATACCATCATGACCATGTATACTGCCAGAGTGTATACATTAAGTTTATCAAAAGCTCACACACAATCCATGCAAAATACACCGAGTATGAGGGCTAACGTTAACTGTCATGACAGTTGTTCACTCTCCATGCCAATGGCATGCAACCAACAATTCAAAACATGGAATCAAATAAATTACAGTAAATTGTACATCAACGCTAGGGAAATATTATTCACCTTAACTGCAGGACATAATACGTCAGCCTTGATGGCCCTGGTCATTCTATTGAAATTAACGACCGCCCCAAGCAACAAAGGTATGTTTAGGATCAACCCCACTTACATGACTTAGCGAAAAACAAAGCAATGTTTTGCTCGGTTCGATAAAATAATAAATTGTACTTCGTGTTACGTCTGCGTGTACGATCTACATGACGTATATACATTTAGTATTCAATGCGTGACAACTTACGGCAGACGATAAAATCGCTGACAGAAGGCTCCAAATCCAAGCTCAATAACCGTCGCCATCTTACGTCAAACCGGGTCATATTTACATGGTTGGATCCAAATAAAGGGATTTTTCGAATTATAATTCAAAGAAGTAATAAATCTGCACTCAAGCATGAAAACGACAGAAAATTGATCAATCGCCCCTTGTAACTTTTGTCGATATGGGTAATTTGGCTATACGCCACTGCTTGCTGAACTTACTGTACGAATAACACATAGGGTAAGGAGAATTTACGTAATGTGATACAAAATACTAGTACACAATCAATATTTAAAGTTTTGCAAGAATAATTTTACGAAATATTGTCTTTTTTAATTACATACACTGTACTTTCTTATAAAATTATCCTTATTTTTTAAATCAATTTAATATTTGTTATTTTAAAACATAATTTTTTAAATTGAGTTCTCTCAACATCATTTGGCCCTGGATGATCCAACGTACGCCTACATCTTTTGTATTACACAATATGATTGGACAAGCATGGATCAAAAGATGATTTGATTGGCTTATTACATATTCTGGCGAAATCTGCGTTCACGTTTCATATCATAGTATAATCCCTTGATGCTTCTTTTAAACTAAGGAAAATATATTTTAAAAATATCGTTGCAACTTCATCTAATAAAAAATAGGTTACAGTAACGTGAAAAATAAACCAGTGAAAAAATAAACCAGTCAAGTATACAAAAACATCTATATGAGCTGAATGAACGCCGAATTCCCGATAATGATTCTATACGCCATTCTTAAACCAGAACACTAGCAAAAACCTTCACCTGCTGGCAAATGATCGGCAAGTCTATGCAGTTGGGAAAGTGCATGTATGAGGGCGCTATACATGTCATCCTGATAGCGCGCGAATAATTAATCAACATACAAACAGTATACTTTCTGGTACTTTTAGGCAGATGAATATTTATGAGTCATGGAATAAGTGACACGATAAAAACTTAACCCCAGAAATATTATACTGGGATCAAAACATCGGCACGGCACGGCACTCGTAGGGTCCTTATTACAAAAAATACAACCCAGACTCCTTATGAAATAATTAATTTGAAATTGATTAGGAATTACTGAATTAGAAAATGGCACAATTTTTAGTCACGCGTAACACCATGGAGGAAGGAAAACAGAGTTTTTATGAAGTAAATAAATAAATAAATAAATAAATAAATAAGCAATACTAAAGATCACAAGCGCACCATTAACCATAAACACATGGTTCATCATTGCGTCCATGCCATCAAGTTATTTATTCGTGCCGAAGGCACAGGCACAAAAATAATATTTAGTCAATCATCATTTTTATGTATCAATGCAGTCTGGTCAAGTTTTTCCCGACTCCCTCCCAAGCTATTGAAGGATTGTGGCGTGACAGCGGTTTGGGTTGGAATTTAAGTGTCTTATCTCATTGTTTAATTTCTCCCAAAGTGAGAGACCTTTACCGCTGAAACAAAAACACCATTGTTGGGCACGCAGTTGTGTGTACCCATTTTCCCAGGGCCGTAGCGAATGCATGGAGAGGGGGAGCCATTTGTCGACTGACTTCAGCGAGGAAACAAATTTAACACCTCAAAAATCGCTGCACGCGGTGGGGGGTGGAGGCGTGAACAATTCCCCCGAAAAATTACTGAACGCCAAGGGGAGGTGGGTAGGAATTAGAAATTTTCCCCAAAAATTAAATCATCTCTGGCACAAACATTACAATGCTGCTTAATGGATGACTTGATTTGGTGGTTTATTTACTATTTTCCCGCTAATGCGAAGGTTGATTATTAATTATGTATACATTTTACCAATGGTTACCCCCCCCCCCCCCACGTAGCCAGAAATTTGCAAAGGGAGGGCCATCGGACAATTATTTGAAAAAGTACGCCCTGGAAAAAACTTTTCCCAGGAAATATTTTTATTGAGGTCACAGAACAACCCCCATCTTAAGGATACAAACGGGGTCAAATATTGTGGGACATCTTGTGGGCAATAATATTTCAAGTAAAACCCTGCATACTGGGTATATTAACAAAGAAAGAAATCACAAACATAATAGTATACAATTGAACATAATATAGTTCAACATTCGTCTTCAATTTTGCCAATCAAATGGCCCTGAACATTTTCCTTTATTGTGGTTCACAGTTTAATTATCCAAAGTATATTTAATCAGAAAAATTATTATAAAGCTTGATTTCTGTGTTTCTGAACATGGTAAAGTCATCTTACTTTTGGCTGAATTAATATAAAAACCTCAAATACTGAAAAGGTTTAGATCAATTCAATCAATGAAATTTAAAGTGACATTTCATATTTAGTCAAATTGTATAATTATGATTTCAGCTGAGCATTGGATTTGTCCAGTGAGTACACCGTTATGTAAAAATTCCTGTTTAACTGGACAGTTTATAAGCCAATACACTCAGAAGATGCTTCATTTTGACAAGATTACATTCATAATTTATTGCAAAATATTCAACAACTTATTGCAGGCCTCCCAGTGCCTAATCCACCAAATACAGGTATTTTTAAATAGGTTTTTTAAAAGCAAAATATAGGTTATTAAAGGTTTATCAAATGCCAAAATATAGGCTGTTATATTTCCTGTGATTATGCAGTGTTAAGTAACAAAGTTTTTGGTAAATTGCCTACCTTCTGAGTACTTTTTTGCAACAAAGTACATTACCCCATACCCTGTCCGGCAGAAAATCTAAGAGCAGTACACATGTTACAGTTTGGCTACTGTTTTGGCTTCATCTCTTTATGCTTAGGAAGTAATTTTTCTTCAAAGCCATGAGGATTTTATGACAAAGGTTTTTATAGGTTAATATAGGTTTTTTTTTTTTTGGTTTTTTTTTGGGGGGGGGGGGGGGAAGAAATAAAGGTTCCCATATTGAAATATAGGTTTTTATAGGTTTCGCTGGGAAGGCCTGCTACTGTGTGATCAAAATTGAAATTATTTCTTCCCAAACGGATGCACCTCATAAAATGCTTTAAAATGTGATAGATATAATCGTAGATATATTTTCTGGTAATCATCTCAGTACATAATCCGTTTCCACATTTCATTTTAATCCCCTTCAATAACTGGCTAGACACCCTGCTCAATGCAACAACATCCATCAGTTGTTGAAGTTTAAAGTCTGCTGAATGCAACAAGATCCATCGCCAAGAACAACATATTGTCTGTTCTCTTCTCACTCCAACAAGATCCATCAGATTTTTACATTTGTTGCATTTAGCATGATTGTGGCCTCTTAATCATGACACAATTGTCCACCAATTTGCCACACTGGTCAAAAAGAATCAACTGCCAAAATTGTCCCTGCTGGGTATTTGTCTAACTGACTGGTTTTGACCTGTGTGATGATTTGACTTTCCTAGTGCTCTAAACCTTAACCCCATAGTCTTCTTGGCTAGATACGGTGCCCTTCTGAATCAACAAAATCAATCAACATGCAGCATGCTTTAAAATATGATAGATATAATCGCTGACTTTGCAGGCATATTTTCTGGTAATCAGTACATAATCCATTTCATTTTAATTCCTGGATATTACTTTTTTTCTCAACTTTAAAAGGGAAAGTACAACATTGGTGATTACCCGATTATCAAATTAACACAAACATATTCTGGGAAATTATTCCATTTTTAAGTACTTTCACCTTAGAAAAAAACAAAAACAGGGGTGTGATTGGGCAGTTTTGAAAAATCCACGTAAATTTTGCTCAGGGTATTTGGGGTCGCTGTTGTGAACAGCGCTGGGGTGAAATCTATAGTTCTGAGCGTTTGTTTTGCTTTCCTTTATTGCTTAAATCTTTAAAATCCGGAGGATCACAACATTGTGATTTGTAAAAATCCAAAACAAATCACACCCCTAAAAAAAAAAAAAATTGTTTTGTCAAATTTACAAAAGGTTTTTGTTCAACACAAAAACAGACAAAAATAAAAAAAACATTTTTTTTCTCAAAAATGTTAGCACCTCTTTGGATGAAACTTTCAAAAGGTTAGTGTTACGATATATACTGAACAGCAAAAGAAACGCAAGTCCGAGGACAGCAAAAGAAACGCAAGTCCGAGGTCTTGTCAAGTTTTCAAACAGAAGACAAACCATTTTGATTCTAATCACTCATTTAATGAAAAATGCTTTCAATTTGTGAGCTGAAAGTGACTGTTGAAATTGCATTGCAAGATTTTCACATTCAACAGTCACTTTCAGCTCACAAATTGAAAGCATTTTTCATTAAATGAGTGATTAGAATCAAAATGGTTTGTCTTCTGTTTGAAAACTTGACAAGACCTCGGACTTGCGTTTCTTTTGCTGTCCTCGGACTTGCGTTTCTTTTGCTGTTCAGTATATTTCTTGAAAATTCGAGGGTTGAAATGAATGTACTATTCCAAATACCAATGTTGTACCTTCCCTTTAACCCTCCTACACATGGAGGCCACACCGATCCACAAAATTCTGTTCTTAAGCAACCTTCAGTACATACATGTACAAGCCTGCTGTCCTTTCCAAGTAATCTTACAAATCAACTGTGTGCCACCCAAGGCCACTGTAAATGTTTGAACATATTAGTATGGCCTGCAATGTATCAATGGGAGACCACTTTACCCTGCAATCTCAGTGGTGTGACAGTGCACAGAAGGGTAACCATAGGAGGGTCCGATTCAGAAATGTGACCCGTTCCATCGAAATGAGGAATTTCCCCCCCTCAACACATGTTTCCGTGTAAGGCCAAGAGAATGAAAGTCATAGATTTGCGTCCGGGAAATTTCGAAAACACATGAGGCTTTTTTTCATTATTCATTATTCATTATTTCCATTGATCATTAATAACACTACAGCGCAATCACAAGATGTTTCTTCTAATCTGTGTACGTACGTGCATCATTATACATGTACGTGCGGGCCGCACACACAGGCATAAGATACAATGGAAAGGCTCAACAGCGAACGTGTTGTGCATGTGAAGGCGGTACAGTTGCAGGTGCGGATCGGAGTTTACCATACAGTTTTAGCGCGATGCGACCTTTTTTGTGAACGACTTACGTGGGACTAAGGCCCGTATTTTAGAACGTTCCTTTACTGCAAAGGACGCCTTTATGCCTATTATTTTAGAACGTTCCTTTACTGCAAAGGACGCCTTTATGCCTATTGTTCTCTTAGAGAACAATAGTTCTCTTAGAGAACAATAGGCATAAAGGCGTCCTTTGCAGTAAAGGAACGTTATAAAATACGGGCCTAAGACTGTAAAAATAAGAGAACATGTACATGTACTAATGATTTATAGCGCACATACTGGTGGAAATTTGGTAAAAACTTCGTTTTACTGATGTGGATGATTTGGAACTAAATTTGTTCGGTGGAAATACCTTTTTTGTGCAAATAATGATTTTTTTGGCAAATAATGAAAAATTTAGGCGGTAGCTTTCGGGACATGCGGGCGGTGGACGCAAATCTATGACTTTCATTCTCATGGCCTAATGGACTTCCAAAGTTCACAAAACGTGCATGACTGCATTATTACATTATCAATTTATCACATCCTAACACAGGAATGAAATGAACCAAAACAAAAATGAATGTTTGGCATCATCAGAAAGCCCATTAAATTCTCTTTAAGTTAATATCCATATCTCAAAATGTGAAATTTGGGGGGGCATTCCTCATTTCGATGAAGTGGGTCACATATATTGATGATGACACTGGCCCTTAAATAACCTATGATGAGTTAGGTAAGAGATGTCTTCAAGAAATAAAGCAGCAATGATATCAAATGCAGAGCTGCCAACTCTTCCGGATTCTGCGGAAGACTTCACGTATTTGACGGTAATTTACTTACTTAAAATATATGCAAGGTCTCTCCTTTTGGTGCCAAAAGGAGAGGCCTCCTTGCATATATTTTAAGTAAGTAAATTACCGTCAAATACGCGAAGTCTTCCGCAGAATCCGGAAGAGTTGGCAGCTCTGCAAATGCTTTAAAACTAACTTGCCGAAAGTGACGCAATGTTGTGCATCCACTGAATGTATCAATGGACATCAATAGGCAGTTTCTGAAACTCGCTAGCCCTCAAATCAAAGTCGGCTTGAAACAAATAAAATCTTCCTCTCTGCAAGTTACAAAAAACCTATATATAAAAAAATAAAAAATAAAAAATAAAAATTTGTAGCCTGGAAATTCATGGCCCCAGTTTTCCCGGTTTTAGCCTCAGAATCCCTTAAACAATTTTCCCATTGTCATTCTGATATTCTACGTAGCCTTGCCCCTACAAAGAGGAAATTCCAGGCCCGAGCTACAGGTCCAATTTTCAAACCCCTAAAGACTCAAAAAAAAGTTCACCATCACAGAAAACAAAATAAAATAAAGTTGTGGAGAACATATTCACTGGAATTCTGTCTTTCCACCAAACGAAACCCCTGAGCGCTGGATGATGTAGTTAGCGGTGTAGTTGGCGCATCGTACACACTCTGCGGTGTCTTTACCTTGCACCAACTGTGCCAGAAAACCTGTCATTACGAAAAAAAAAAAAAAAGGCGCAGTTGTTAGTTAAGTTTGAAACCATCATTGCGGATTTGTCATACTGAATGGTTAAAAATGAAAACAAAGTTGTGTAACTAAGGCCAAAAAAAAAAAAAAAAAAAAAAAAAAGTCTCCGGTTTCTGTGTCGCCTGAGACCCGCGTCAGCATTTTAATTTTTTATTTATTTATTTTTTTGCTATGAAACGATGTCCAATTGCAGCCAAAATTGCTGGATCGACTGGAATTTTGCCATGCTGTGTTTTAAATGACTTTTTCACATAGGGGTATGAACGTTTGCCCGATTTGTGAGGCCTCTCTTAGCCACTATACTTTATGGTAAATTTGGTCCCTGCGTATACATGTATCACGTATTTCCCTGTTGGTTAAAAAACAAACAAAACAAAAAACTTGTGACCATCCCGGTTTTTAAGCTGACCTAAACCGGAGACTTTTTATTTTTGGCCTAAAATTGATAAATATGATTTTGAAGCTTTGTTATAGTGGATTGGATAAGAAAGATTAGGTTTTGGGGTAAAACAATGTGTAATTCTTTTTTTTTAAGTGGTTATGTTTCTGAAACAGAACCAGAAGTGAGGCCAGTTCTCGCTACTGAAGATGGACAGCTCACACCGTTCGAAACGTCGAGAACTATCCTCACGACCGGTTCTTTTCAAGATCCACAAACCCAAGGGTTTGAAATTTGCCGAATTTGTCTGTGACCTACCTCCGACAAAGGCATCCCCTGCACCATTAGTGTCTACGATTTCTTCAGGTTTCAGCATCTGTACAGCGTATTTCGTCACCTTACCATCTGCCGGAAAAATATAAAGGCAGGTAGGTACCCATTTATAGTATGTGAAATTAAGAGTTAATTTATTTGTGGTTTAAACGATTGTTCACTCGGCACTAGAGCTGCATGGGTGATTTTTGAATTTTTATTTTTTTTTGAGGGGAGTGGATATTTTATACAAGATACTCATTTTGTGGGAGATCTGAGACAAGAGGCAGGCATTTCATCGGCTTCTCCTTGAGCTCTCCGTAAACTCTGTTACAGTTAAAGAGGTGGGAAAATTCAAATAAATATTCTGTGAAGCTTACCAGCAAGGCAGGACTTTTCCCAGCAACATTGCATTTGCATTCCACACTTCCAATCAATGAAATATTAGGGTGTATCTTAACCCTAACCACCCCTAAATCCTGCAAAATCCTCCAAGGCGCACTTTTTTGGAAAAATTCAGCACTGTTAGAATCTGGTACTTTCACCTCTTCAGATGGGACAAAATTACTACCTGACAAGAAGCACAGGCCATAAATGCTGAATATGAAAGATCAATGAAAATGCATGGTATATTTTAGTCTTGATTCAACACTGCGTTTATATGTTTTTGATACACACCATCGTGCGGCGATGGATGGTGTATCAAAAACGTACAGTCTTGAACCAAGACTAGGTGCATTTTGAAGATAAGGGCATGTTTCCAAAAGTTCACTGATGGATTTTGGAGGATTCAGGAAGGTTCCTAGCCAGAATACCTGGGGGAGGGGGATTTAGGGTTAAACTACAATTATATGTAGCAGTAACATACCATATGCAATGATGGTATCCTCAGAGCCTTGGGTTATAATCACGGTGCGTTGGCGTTGTGTATTCTTCTTATCTAGGGCTGCTGCCTTCAGTGCTATCTCTTCAAGATCCTCCGTCTGTAGGCAAAAAAAAATTTACAAAGAAAACCAAAAGTGAATTGTGACATCAACACCTGAGATTTGTTAAGGCTGTGCGTTTTTGGTTATTTCGGGAACCGGATACCCAAAATTGGAAATCTTTGGATACCCGGGTACCCGTAAACAATTGTGTAAAAACACATAAATACTCCCGAATGTATAAAATAACCAATATGAACACAAGGTTCTCTTGTTTAATTAAGAGTCATAATAAATGTGGACTTACTGTAATAATTTCCACCTCTATATTAAAAACTACTTGTTGCATTCCCATTCCCCACACAAAAATGTAAAAATTTTTTTTTTTTTTTTTTAAATCAGAGACTTCCATTTGTGTGGTTTAAATGTTCAGTCAAAACTTTTGAAAGTCGTTTATGGGTAATTGGAACCGAAAGATAGAACCGGGTTATGACAGTTTCGGTCGGGTATCCGGGTACCCGGCACAGCCTTAGACATTTGTACAAATATGTTGCAGGGTCATGGCCGAGCAGTCTACTACTGTCAAGTAAAATGCAAAATTGACAATACTTATTGACAAAACAACTATGGATTATACTTCGTACATATGGCAACGATATTAAAACTTACCTCAAAATTCTGTTCCTTGGCAAAAACTCCAAACTCCTAAAGAAAGGGAATTAAAAAAAATTTAAAAAACACTAAATTCGGAAATTTAACTTTATCTTGCCCCACAGTGCTGTAGATTTCATCATGATATTCAAGAAGCTTTTCTACACATAAATAAAAGTACTCTTTATTATCTGTTCTGTAACAAACTAGAGTGCTGTGTTTGAATTTATATGCTACTGGCATGGGCGGATCCAGAACATTTTTTAGGGGGGGGCTGAGAATCAAAAACAATTATTTTTCAGTACTACAAAAATTACAATGAAATAATCAAAGGGAGAGAAAAACAAAGCACACTGTGGGAATGGGAGTGCGTGCGTTCTCCGCTCCCCTCCCCCTCTCTCTTTTTTTAATTTTTTTTAAACGATTTTAGAGGGGGGGCTACAGCCCCCTTAGCCCAGCCCAGCCCCCTTAGCCCCCCCCCCCCCCCCCGGATCCACCAATGACTGGGATTTACGAAAAACGAACGCCCTAGGGAGGACATCTTTCCCCAACCTCAATGGTTTGGCAAATTCCCTTCCAGCATTATAATCAGCTCATTATCCTGCTAACCAAACAATGAGACCACTTAACTCTGGAGGTAATCCCCCATAATCCACAAGGGCCCAGTGGATACACTTAGACCGCGTTTACACTTGATCCGGCAAGGAGGATCAAAGGAGGATCTGATCCTCCAATGAGGATCAAAGGAGGATCAATGGCTAGTGTAAACGCAAGAGCGATCAGGATCAGATCCTCCAATTTGATCCTCCTTCATTGCGAGATCAAAGGAGGATCAGATCCGGCAATGAGGATCAAAACACAAGTGTATACGCAAACTGGGATCAGATCCTGCAATTCGACCTGCCGACATCCGGTCGTAAAACTCCCCCTCAAAAAAACCCCGCGAAACCTTGTAAACAACGACGGTGCACTGGTACTCGCCTGCATTGACGTTGGTAACCAATAACACGGCGATTGTGCACAAAAGGCTTTTGCATCACCCACGCCGTCTCACACGCATTTTCGACCTTCCTTCGTCCATCGACTCGCCATTTATTCAACGTAATCATCTTTAGAAATCAATTATTTGAGCAATCGAACCAGTTTTTTGCAAAATATATTCTTATTCTTTAAACATTTAAGTTCTAAAGTATAGTTTCTTAAGTTTTGTGAGTCGTTTCCTGCGGGTGTTATCTGACTTATCTGAACAGCATATAGCGTAACACGACGTGAATACAACAATGGCCGCCGACATGACAATGCATCGGATCCAAGACAACATCACGCGCGTAATTAATGACCATGTACAGTTGACCTTTCACACCAGCTGAACGAAACTTCCGTTGAACAGAGCGGATCAATCCGAGATCAGACTCAAGTGTAAACGCGACACGCGAAGGCTTGATCGCCCTATCAGGATCAGATCCTCCTTTGATCCTCCTAGCCGGATCAAGTGTAAACGCAGTCAAAGAAACAGCCACCACAACTTAACAAATCCTATAATCCTTTGTCAATAGCTATCGCTGGACAGTGGGACTCTTCTATTGTAGCGTTCAGAGAGTGTAAGCTCGGTGGTCGAGAAGTTAAGACGTCTTCACTAGTAAGCAGGAGGTCATGGGTACGAATCCCGCCCGAGTTGTCTGTGAATTTTGTTTGGAGTGCCATGGCCGAGCGGTTTAGTGCATCGGATTTGTGTTCTGATGGCTGAGTCGTCAGAATGTGGGTTCGAATCCCGACTGCAACCGTGGTGCTTGTGTCCTCGAGCAAGACACTTTACCATAATTGCTTCTCTCCACCCAGGGGTAAATGGGTACCTGTGAGGGCAGAGTTGGTTGTTGTGTTTGATTAGCCCTATATGCGCCGAAATGGCAGCAATTGAGCTGTATACTCCCCAGGGAGCTGAGACGGTTTCAGGAATGATTTATGCGCCTGATGAGCAGGGATAATAATGTACAACACTGTGATACCTCGTGTAAGAGCGCTTTAAAAATGCCTCCATTATTATTATTATAAACCCACGGGAACCAGCCAAAAAGGGGTGACAAATTGAGTTTGTGGAAAGATGTCCTCCCTTACAGATAATTTACATGAAATCCACTCGGTGTAAAGTTGATGATGGTATCAAACATCCCTTGAAATATTTCTGTTTCAGGTGCCGTCGTTTTAGTAAAATCAGTGAAACAATTTCCTAAATTGATTTCTGTCATCAAAAGGCAGAAATTCAACGACACAATGGAACACAAGCTGAAGCTTTCACAGATACTATTATATTTATAAAACATGGTGTCACCGCAAACTAAAACGATATCTTCACTCAAATCAAGCCTGTGATTTATCAGGATTTTTCCTGATTTTAGGTAAGCTTGGGCAACATCGACTTTTTTCATCCACGATATATCGGCAAACATATATCGCGATTTTCGATAGTATCGCGATATTTTTTCATTCATGCATGATTGCTTTAGAGCTGATAACCACAGGTATGTACCCCTCTACAAGCATCACAAAAAAATCGCAAATTCGTTTGCATAGCGTGTATGTAGTTCTAAAGTAGTTCACTTTTGTTTCTCACTTTCAAAAGCTGAAAAGACTGTCATAATTTTGTTTCAATGGAATTTCTGATTTGACTCACAATGGCGATTTGTTTTAATCGCGATATATATTTTTAATTGCGATTTGCCGATATCTCGATAACTTAAGAAGCTTCTCGATATCGTAATCGAATAAAAAAGGTATCGCGATATTCGATATTATCGTGTTATAGCCCAAGCTTAATTTTAGGATTTTTTTATTTTTTTTTACAAATCTCCCTTTGCCTAAAGATTTTCTTGAAAGAAGAGAAGTAGCCCCCAAGGAAAGAAAGATGTAGCTTGTATATTGTGTCCAAACCTCTAGTTTTTGTTTGCGGGGAATATGGAGAGTCTGTAAATCCTCAAAAAATAAATAACCAGGAGGTTCAGGGGGGGCTTTGTCCTCTAGACCAAAGGGTGACCCAGGCCCACTGACTATTTATCAGGATTTTTTACTTTTGTCAAATCACACCCCTGTCAAATCTTATAACTTACCGTTTCATTTCCGAAGAGGAAATCAACGTAGGGCATGACCTTCATTTGCGGATCCTTGAAGAACTGACAGATGAAAGGAGCCGAGAGGTTGGTCATGAAGACTTTATTGTTCTTATCGGCGTATTCTGCTATGGCTAGGATAACCTCGGGGGAGACGGTTAAATGAAAGCCCTGCACAAAACAAAAAAAGGGGTTGATACGTTAACCCTAACCATCCTAAATCCTTCAAAATTTGAATGATTTTGTAGGATGATTTTGAAGGATTGATTTTGAAGGATTGAGGTAGCAGGGATCCAGCATAAACTCATATCGGTTGATTTTGAAGGATTGAGGTAGCAGGGATCCTCCATAAACTCATACGGTTGATTTTGAAGGATTGAGGTAGCAGGGATCCTCCATAAACTCATACGGTTGATTTTGAAGGATTGAGGTAGCAGGGATCCAGCATAAACTCATATCGGTTGATTTTGAAGGATTGAGGTAGTAGGGATCCTACATAAACTCATACGGTTGATTTTGAAGGATTGAGGTAGCAGGGATCCAGCATAAACTCATATCGGTTGATTTTGAAGGATTGAGGTAGCAGGGATCCTGCATAAACTCATATCGGTTGATTTTGAAGGATTGAGGTAGCAGGGATCCTGCATAAACTCATATCGGTTGATTTTGAAGGACTGAGGTAGTAGGGATCCTCCATAAACTCATATCGGTTGATTTTGAAGGATTGAGGTAGCAGGGATCCTCCATAAAACTCATATCGGTTGATTTTGAAGGATTGAGGTAGCAGGGATCCTCCATAAACTCATATCGGTTGATTTTGAAGGATTGAGGTAGCAGGGATCCTCCATAAACTCATATCGGTTGATTTTGAAGGATTGAGGTAGCAGGGATCCAGCATAAACTCATATCGGTTGATTTTGAAGGATTGAGGTAGCAGGGATCCTGCATAAACTCATATCGGTTGATTTTGAAGGACTGAGGTAGTAGGGATCCAGCATAAAACTCATATCGGTTGATTTTGAAGGATTGAGGTAGCAGGGATCCTCCATAAAACTCATATCGGTTGATTTTGAAGGATTGAGGTAGTAGGGATCCTGCATAAACTCATATGGGTTGATTTTGAAGGATTGAGGTAGTAGGGATCCTCCATAAACTCATACGGTTGATTTTGAAGGATTGAGGTAGTAGGAATCCTCCATAAAACTCATATCGGTTGATTTTGAAGGATTGAGGCCATTACTAGCACTGAGTATCAAGGGAGTAAGAGACCCTCGCCAATCTCGCCCGCAAAAACCACCAGGCCATTCTCCCAGTATTATCATGAGACTCGCCCGGAAAGCAGTGATGAAGGTGTGGTCCTCAAAAACTTCCATTGTTAATACCCTAATCCACTTGACAAGAGTGTTCCTGCGGTTATGACGACCGTCCGGCCATGTCATCTAGTCCTTTGTTAACAAACTTAATCCCTTGAATTGCTAAGTTCAAATGGTAATTGAACCGTGAAGTATGTTTCCAGTACGAGTATAACTTTACACATACACAAAACAGAAATACCCTCCATTAACCAGTTCGCACCGGGAATAAAAAAGTTTTTCCGAACCCTGTGGCGGGTTTATTTTTACCGCACAAACACGACCAATGGTGCTCACCAGAGCGTGACCGGGGAGACCGCGTTTTCCACCGTATGCTTATGGCTCATTGCCACGTCGACCGGGAATCTATACAAATATTCCCGAGAATCCTGTGGCATGTTTAGACGCTCTCCGATCCGCTGTCCAAAAAAAAATTGCGTGTATACACGGCCTCTGACGCGAACTGGTTAAATACCATATATATATACAAAATGTTTTCCAAATATATTTTTCAGTTGTTTGAATAAAATAAATATTACATTTAATGTGATGAATTAATATGGTGACATTACTGTTGTAGGATTTGAGGCTTTGCATGGTGGAGATAGGTATTGTCGAGTTCTTACGGACACACCGGCCATATATTGATCTCTTCTTGGAAGAAGTGGTGGCTCTGAGAAGAGCCGGTTGATTTGTTCTCAACGTTTCGACTAGTCTACACTAGCTGTCATCAAGAGACTGAAGAAAGTGTAGAATGCTTACAGAACAAACCAACTTCTTCCAAGAAGAGATCATTACATGGTGTACCCGAAAGAACTCATTTATGACATTACTGTTTAGTATGCAGTGTAGTTATGACAGACACAATGCATGAAAGGAAACCGTAACCACCCCCCGTCCTCGCCCCTAGGCATTTTGGCTAGAAACCATCCCAAATCCGCCAAAATCCATCAACTGAAATCAAAACCAAAAATTCATCAACGGAATTGGTACAGTAGCAAATGCAAAGCATCTGTGGCTTAGCTATTCGCACTGTGCATGAGCCGTTGAGGGCACATGTTGTTAGACCACTGTGGGAGAAAGGGCAGCGATAGTGCGTCGCGTTTGGCGTATTTTACAGTTGATGTGCGTATGCACGGAATATCTCCAGTGATCATTGGCTGGTAGAAGTACATGCGCGCTTAGTACCATAACATACGCACATAAAGTGTACGCACAACGCTCACACGACGCAAAAGTGGCTATCATCAAGACACTGGGTGCAAATTCACCGCTAGAGGGCTACGATGTGCACTGAGTGGATACCCAGTCCTGAATCCAACAAAAGCAGCCGGTGGAGTTTGATGGATTTTGGTACACATGGCTACATGCTCTATTTGCTGGGCTATACTGTGGATTTCGGAAATCCATCAGAATCAGGCAAAACCAGGGGGTGGACTTTGGGGGGTAGGTAAGGTTGAGCTCCTACAATACTTACGGTGATGTAATAGAATCCAGCCTTTTCAACGAGCGCCCAATTCTCGGGCTTGACAAGGTGATCTTTCTTGTAGTGGTTGGCGGCGGCTAGATTTGCGACAAGTGACCTGGTCGGGTAAATGAATTACGCAAATGTTAAAGGAATCACTACATGTCTGTATTTCATGATGTGCACATCTTCCCATGATTAATAATAATAATAATAATGTGTGGACTTATATAGCGCACGTATCCACCAACTAAGTGGTGCTCAAGGCGCATTATATCATTACCCCTGCTCATAAATCATTCCTGAAACCATCTCAGCTCCCTGGGGAGTATACAGCTCAATTGCTGCCATTACAGCGCATATAGTGCTAATCAACCAACTCTGCCCTCACAGGTACCCATTTAACCCCTGGGTGGAGAGAAGCAATTATGGTTAAGTGTCTTGCTCAAGGACACAAGTGTCACGGCCGGGATTCGAATCCACATTCTGCTGCTAACAGCAGAACTGCCCAGGTCTTATCACTAAAATGCGTCCAATTGCAAGTTCTGGCCTGAAGCTTTAAGAGCAAACAGTGACATAACAATATCTGTCTTGAAGGGGTATACATGAACTTGTACATATAATAATAATAACTGGATTTATAGAGTGTCAAATTGCCAAAGGATACAAGGTGCTTTTACATTATTATCCCTGGTCATTGGGCCAATATCAATCCTTAAACTTTCTCAGCTCCCTGGGGGGAGAATACAGCTCCGAGCTACCATAACGCATCGGAAGCTTTTTTTCAACCACAATATCAACCTCTACCCTCACAGGTGCTCATTTATACTCCTGGGTGAAGAGGAGCACTGTATAGTGAAGTGTCTTGCTCAAGGACACAAGTACCATGGTCGCGGCCAGAATTCGAACCCACATTCTGACAACTCGGTCATCAGAACACAAGTCCAATGCGCTAGACCGCTCGGCCATGGCACCCCATATCATACCGACTACTCACCTGTTTTTGCCGGTGATGACAGCAGCACATGTCCCGGTTGGATTCTCTGCATCTATAAGATACGCCGTGCGCACGCTGGCTTCGGACATCTTGTCCTTCATATTCTTGCCATACTCGTCATCGCCGATACATCCAGAGAATGTTGTCCTCTCTGGCTCTTCCAAAATCCACTGAACATTGAAATACGAGAGGAAAGCAATGAGTCTGCAGTACTGCTGGTCAATTTCATAAATACCAGCACTGTGCATGTGCGATGAGCTGAGAGTATAAGCCAGGAGTCCAAATTGGTTTTTCTTTGAAAAACAGGGTGTCCAAATGTTTAACATTTGCATGTTTATTACTAATTAACCCTCCTACTGTTTGACCATTTGAAACCATTCAAAATTTCCACTTTCAAAAATGGCCATTGGTTTTGTACACACATGGTGATACCATTTGAAAAGTGTTGGTAGCAAGCTTTAGTACCATTCAAATGGTTTTTGAATGGTGGATACACTACATCTTGGTGTGTTTCCATAGCCGAATGGTTTCAAATGGTGAATGTGCTACACAGTGGCTTATAAATCATTCAAATGGTTTTGAATGGTGGATACACTACACCTTGGTGTGTTTCACAAAACGAATGGTTTCAAATGGTGCATCAACTTGTCTGAAAAAGGCACCAGAAGTAGGAAGGTTAAACAGAGTGTCCATTTAGCAAACTGGACATCCAAAAGACACCCAAAGGGTATTGCTAGCTAATACCATGGCGATAAGAATGAACGAATATGTAGTTGGAGCAATTCTGCTGTGATACTTCAAAAGGGTGTTGATCAATGGAAGAACCTTTTTTTTCTGAATAACATAAGTTGCTCCAGGGATGATCTCTTTCTAACAAGTGAGACAAGGGCAACACTTATCATTCAGCGCATTATCCCTACAGCTGATGGTTCGCCTGGGTCTAGTTTAAGATTGCGTCTAGTTATCTCCAGAAACTAGCTTCACGTGGAAACGCCTATCCCATGATGTCCCCATAGCATGCCGGGCAGGGGGAGCAAACCTCGTAGCCACGGTCGTTGTGCGTGCGCGTATTTGGAGTGCAATGCCATGGTATGGATTACAGCAGGCTAGCACACTTCACGTAGGTAACAGACTTCTGATTATATACATTTGTTTCATACAGGGGTGTCGTGGCCAAGCGGTCTAGCTTACTGGATTCAAGTTCTGGTGTTAGCAACATAATGTGGGTTCGAATCACGGCCGTGACACTTGTGTCCTTGAGCAAGACACTTAATCATAATTGCTTCTCTCCACCCAGGGGTTAAATGGGTACCTGTGAAGGCAGAGTTGGTTTGCTCTATATGCGCTAGAAATGGCAGCAATTGAGCTGTATACTCCCCAGGGAGCTGAGATGGTTTCAGGAATGATTTATGAGCCTTATGAGCCTTATGAGCCTTATGAGCAGGGATAATAATATAATGCGCCTTGAGCACCACTTAGTTGGTGGATACGTGCGCTATATAAATCCACACATTATTATTATTATTATTATTATACATATGTCGGTGTAAGGGCAACAAGATGTACAGGAAACCAGACAATTTATTCAAAATATAAAATTAAAATGTACCTATAAAATTGTTCTATGTAGACTACTTATGTGTATTATCTTAGTAAGTTTGTTAATTGTTATCATTGTATAGTACCCTATTTAGGCTCGTCAAATTTGCAGTTTTTCTGTGGTAAGTGTTTTGTTGTTTTCTTGTCTGTCCGTTCGTACGTCTTGTCTCTTGTCTTGTAAGGCATCCCCAAGACAAGCAACCGCTTACCGGGACATCCCTCCATTTCATTCTTTCTTATGTCTAATAGGTTACTGATAAATGTATTAATACTGTCCGTTTGTATGTCTTGTCTTGTCTTGTAAGGCATCCCCAAGACAAGCAACCGCTTACCGGGACATCCCTCCATTTCATTCTTTCTTACGTCTAATAGGTTACTGATAAATGTATTAATACTGTCCGTTTGTACGTCTTGTCTCTTGTCTTGTAAGGCATCCCCAAGACAAGCAACCACTTACCGGGACATCCCTCCATTTCATTCTTTCTTACGTCTAATAGGTTACTGATAAATGTATTAATACTGTCCGTTTGTATGTCTTGTCTTGTCTTGTAAAGCATCCCCAAGACAAGCAACCGCCATCGGGACATCCCTCCATTTCATTCTTTCTTATGTCTAATAGGTTACTGATAAATGTATTAATACTGTCCGTTTGTATGTCTTGTCTTGTCTTGTAAGGCATCCCCAAGACAAGCAACCGCTTACCGGGACATCCCTCCATTTCATTCTTTCTTACGTCTAATAGGTTACTGATAAATGTATTAATACTGTCCGTTTGTATGTCTTGTCTTGTCTTGTAAGGCATCCCCAAGACAAGCAACCGCTTACCGGGACATCCCTCCATTTCATTCTTTTCACGTCTAATAGGTTACTGATAAATGTATTAATACTGTCCGCTTGTATGTCTTGTCTTGTCTTGTAAGGCATCCCCAAGACAAGCAAACCGCCACCGGGACATCCCTCCATTTCATTCTTTCTTATGTCTAATAGGTTACTGATAAATGTATTAAGACTGTCCGTTTGTATGTCTTGTCTTGTCTTGTAAGGCATCCCCACTACAAGCAACCGCTTACCGGGACATCCCTCCATTTCATTCTTTCTTACGTCTAATAGGTTACTGATAAATGTATTAATACTGTCCGCTTTGTATGTCTTGTCTTGTCTTGTAAGGCATCCCCAAGACAAGCAACCGCTACCGGGACATCCCTCCATTTCATTCTTTCTTACGCCTCTAATAGGTTACTGATAAATGTATTAATACTGTCCGCTTGTATGTCTTGTCTTGTCTTGTAAGGCATCCCCAAGACAAGCAACCGCCATACGGGACATCCCTCCATTTCATTCTTTCTTACGTCTAATAGGTTACTGATAAATGTATTAATACTGTCCGTTGTATGTCTTGTCTTGTCTTGTAAGGCATCCCCAAGACAAGCAACCGCCATCGACATCCCTCCATTTCATTCTTTCTTATGTCTAATAGGTTACTGATAAATGTATTAATACTGTCCGTTTGTATGTCTTGTCTTGTCTTGTAAGGCATCCCCAAGACAAGCAACCACTTACCGACATCCCTCCATTTCATTCTTTCTACGTCTAATAGGTTACTGATAAATGTATTAATACTGTCCGTTTGTATGTCTTGTCTTGTCTTGTAAGGCATCCCCAAGACAAGCAACCGCTTACCGGGACATCCCTCCATTTCATTCTTTCTTACGTCTAATAGGTTACTGATAAATGTATTAATACTGTCCGTTTGTATGTCTTGTCTTGTCTTGTAAGGCATCCCCAAGACAAGCAACCGCCACCGGGACATCCCTCCATTTCATTCTTTCTTACGCCTAATAGGTTACTGATAAATGTATTAATACTGTCCGCTTTGTATGTCTTGTCTTGTCTTGTAAGGCATCCCCAAGACAAGCAACCGCCATCCGGACATCCCTCCATTTCATTCTTTCTTATGTCTAATAGGTTACTGATAAATGTATTAATACTGTCCGCTTTGTATGTCTTGTCTTGTCTTGTAAGGCATCCCAAGACAAGCAACCACTTACCGGGACATCCCTCCATTTCATTCTTTCTTACGCCTAATAGGTTACTGATAAATGTATTAATACTGTCCGCTTTGTATGTCTTGTCTTGTCTTGTAAGGCATCCCCAAGACAAGCAACCGCCATCGACATCCCTCCATTTCATTCTTTTCACGCTCTAATAGGTTACTGATAAATGTATTAATACTGTCCGCTTGTATGTCTTGTCTTGTCTTGTAAGGCATCCCCAAGACAAGCAACCGCCATCGGACATCCCTCCATTTCATTCTTTCTTAAGTCTAATAGGTTACTGATAAATGTATTAATACTGTCCGTCAGACGCCTTGTCTCTCGTCTTGTAAGGCATCCCCAAGACAAGCAACCACTTCAGGACATCCCTCCATTTCATTCTTTCTTATGTCTAATAGGTTACTGATAAATGTATTAATACTGTCCGTTTGTATGTCTTGTCTTGTCTTGTAAGGCATCCCCAAGACAAGCAACCGCTTACCGGGACATCCCTCCATTTCATTCTTTCTTACGTCTAATAGGTTACTGATAAATGTATTAATACTGTCCGTTCGTACGTCTTGTCTCTCGTCTTGTAAGGCATCCCCAAGACAAGCAACCACTTACCGGGACATCCCTCCATTTCATTCTTTCTTATGTCTAATAGGTTACTGATAAATGTATTAATACTGTCCGTTCGTACGTCTTGTCTCTCGTCTTGTAAGGCATCCCCAAGACAAGCAACCACTTACCGGGACATCCCTCCATTTCATTCTTTCTTACGTCTAATAGGTTACTGATAAATGTATTAATACTGTCCGTTTGTATGTCTTGTCTTGTCTTGTAAGGCATCCCCAAGACAAGCAACCGCCACGGGACATCCTCCATTTCATTCTTTCTTACGTCTAATAGGTTACTGATAAATGTATTAATACTGTCCGTCAGACGCCTTGTCTCTCGCCTTGTAAGGCATCCCCAAGACAAGCAACCACTTACCGGGACATCCCTCCATTTCATTCTTTCTTATGTCTAATAGGTTACTGATAAATGTATTAATACTGTCCGTTCGTACGTCTTGTCTCTCGTCTTGTAAGGCATCCCCAAGACAAGCAACCACTTACCGGGACATCCCTCCATTTCATTCTTTCTTACGTCTAATAGGTTACTGATAAATGTATTAATACTGTCCGTTTGTATGTCTTGTCTTGTCTTGTAAGGCATCCCCAAGACAAGCAACCGCTTACCGGGACATCCCTCCATTTCATTCTTTCTTACGTCTAATAGGTTACTGATAAATGTATTAATACTGTCCGTTCGTACGTCTTGTCTCTCGTCTTGTAAGGCATCCCCAAGACAAGCAACCACTTACCGGGACATCCCTCCATTTCATTCTTTCTTATGTCTAATAGGTTACTGATAAATGTATTAATACTGTCCGTTCGTACGTCTTGTCTCTCGTCTTGTAAGGCATCCCCAAGACAAGCAACCACTTACCGGGACATCCCTCCATTTCATTCTTTCTTACGTCTAATAGGTTACTGATAAATGTATTAATACTGTCCGTTTGTATGTCTTGTCTTGTCTTGTAAGGCATCCCCAAGACAAGCAACCGCCGGGACATCCTCCATTTCATTCTTTCTTACGTCTAATAGGTTACTGATAAATGTATTAATACTGTCCGCTTTGTATGTCTTGTCTTGTCTTGTAAGGCATCCCCAAGACAAGCAACCACTTACCGGGACATCCCTCCATTTCATTCTTTCTTATGTCTAATAGGTTACTGATAAATGTATTAATACTGTCCGCTTGTATGTCTTGTCTTGTCTTGTAAGGCATCCCCAAGACAAGCAACCGCCAGGACATCCCTCCATTTCATTCTTTCTTCACGCCTAATAGGTTACTGATAAATGTATTAATACTGTCCGCTTGTATGTCTTGTCTTGTAAGGCATCCCCAAGACAAGCAACCGCCACCGGGACATCCCTCCATTTCATTCTTTCTTATGTCTAATAGGTTACTGATAAATGTATTAATACTGTCCGCTTTGTATGTCTTGTCTTGTCTTGTAAGGCATCCCCAAGACAAGCAACCACTTACCGGACATCCCTCCATTTCATTCTTTCTTATGTCTAATAGGTTACTGATAAATGTATTAATACTGTCCGCTTTATGCGTCTTGTCTTGTCTTGTCTTGTAAGGCATCCCCAAGACAAGCAACCGCCACCGGACATCCCTCCATTTCATTCTTTCTTACGTCTAATAGGTTACTGATAAATGTATTAATACTGTCCGCTTTGTATGTCTTGTCTTGTCTTGTAAGGCATCCCCAAGACAAGCAACCGCTACGGGACATCCCTCCATTTCATTCTTTCTTACGCCTAATAGGTTACTGATAAATGTATTAATACTGTCCGTTTGTATGTCTTGTCTTGTCTTGTAAGGCATCCCCAAGACAAGCAACCGCCATTCGGGACATCCCTCCATTTCATTCTTTCTTATGTCTAATAGGTTACTGATAAATGTATTAATACTGTCCGTTTGTGCGTCTTGTCTTGTCTTGTCTTGTAAGGCATCCCCAAGACAAGCAACCGCCACTGGGACATCCCTCCATTTCATTCTTTCTTACGTCTAATAGGTTACTGATAAATGTATTAATACTGTCCGTTTGTATGTCTTGTCTTGTCTTGTAAGGCATCCCCAAGACAAGCAACCGCTACAGGACATCCCTCCATTTCATTCTTTCTTACGCCTAATAGGTTACTGATAAATGTATTAATACTGTCCGTTGTATGTCTTGTCTTGTCTTGTAAGGCATCCCCAAGACAAGCAACCGCTTACAGGACATCCCTCCATTTCATTCTTTTCACGCCTAATAGGTTACTGATAAATGTATTAATACTGTCCGTTTGTATGTCTTGTCTTGTCTTGTAAGGCATCCCCAAGACAAGCAACCGCTTACCGGGACATCCCTCCATTTCATTCTTTCTTATGTCTAATAGGTTACTGATAAATGTATTAATACTGTCCGTTTGTATGTCTTGTCTTGTCTTGTAAGGCATCCCCAAGACAAGCAACCACTTACCGGGACATCCCTCCATTTCATTCTTTCTTATGTCTAATAGGTTACTGATAAATGTATTAATACTGTCCGTTTGTACGTCTTGTCTTGTCTTGTCTTGTAAGGCATCCCCAAGACAAGCAACCGCTTACCGGGACATCCCTCCATTTCATTCTTTCTTACGTCTAATAGGTTACTGATAAATGTATTAATACTGTCCGTTTGTATGTCTTGTCTTGTCTTGTAAGGCATCCCCAAGACAAGCAACCGCTTACCGGGACATCCCTCCATTTCATTCTTTCTTACGTCTAATAGGTTACTGATAAATGTATTAATACTGTCCGTTTGTACGTCTTGTCTTGTCTTGTCTTGTAAGGCATCCCCAAGACAAGCAACCACTTACCGGGACATCCCTCCATTTCATTCTTTCTTACGTCTAATAGGTTACTGATAAATGTATTAATACTGTCCGTTTGTATGTCTTGTCTTGTCTTGTAAGGCATCCCCAAGACAAGCAACCGCCATCGGACATCCCTCCATTTCATTCTTTCTTACGTCTAATAGGTTACTGATAAATGTATTAATACTGTCCGTTTGTATGTCTTGTCTTGTCTTGTAAGGCATCCCCAAGACAAGCAACCGCCACCGGACATCCCTCCATTTCATTCTTTCTTACGTCCTAATAGGTTACTGATAAATGTATTAATACTGTCCGTTTTGTATGTCTTGTCTTGTCTTGTAAGGCATCCCCAAGACAAGCAACCACTTACAGGACATCCCTCCATTTCATTCTTTCTTACGTCTAATAGGTTACTGATAAATGTATTAATACTGTCCGTTTGTATGTCTTGTCTTGTCTTGTAAGGCATCCCCAAGACAAGCAACCACTTACCGGGACATCCCTCCATTTCATTCTTTCTTATGTCTAATAGGTTACTGATAAATGTATTAATACTGTCCGTTTGTATGTCTTGTCTTGTCTTGTAAGGCATCCCCAAGACAAGCAACCACTTACCGGGACATCCCTCCATTTCATTCTTTCACGCCTAATAGGTTACTGATAAATGTATTAATACTGTCCGTTTGTATGTCTTGTCTTGTCTTGTAAGGCCTCCCCAAGACAAGCCACCACTTCCCGGGACATCCCTCCATTTCATTCTTTCTTATGTCTAATAGGTTACTGATAAATGTATTAATACTGTCCGTTTGTATGTCTTGTCTTGTCTTGTCTTGTAAGGCATCCCCAAGACAAGCAACCGCTTACCGGGACATCCCTCCATTTCATTCTTTCTTACGTCTAATAGGTTACTGATAAATGTATTAATACTGTCCGTTTGTATGTCTTGTCTTGTAAGGCATCCCCAAGACAAGCAACCGCTTACCGGGACATCCCTCCATTTCATTCTTTCTTATGTCTAATAGGTTACTGATAAATGTATTAATACTGTCCGTTTGTATGTCTTGTCTTGTCTTGTAAGGCATCCCCAAGACAAGCAACCACTTACCGGGACATCCCTCCATTTCATTCTTTCTTATGTCTAATAGGTTACTGATAAATGTATTAATACTGTCCGTTTGTAAGTCTTGTCTTGTCTTGTCTTGTAAGGCATCCCCAAGACAACCAACCGCCACCGGGACATCCCTCCATTTCATTCTTTCACGTCCTAATAGGTTACTGATAAATGTATTAATACTGTCCGCTTGTATGTCTTGTCTTGTCTTGTAAGGCATCCCCAAGACAAGCAACCGCCACCGACATCCCTCCATTTCATTCTTTCTTACGTCTAATAGGTTACTGATAAATGTATTAATACTGTCCGTTTGTATGTCTTGTCTTGTCTTGTAAGGCATCCCCAAGACAAGCAACCGCTTACCGGGACATCCCTCCATTTCATTCTTTCTTACGTCTAATAGGTTACTGATAAATGTATTAATACTGTCCGTTTGTATGTCTTGTCTTGTCTTGTAAGGCATCCCCAAGACAAGCAACCGCTTACCGGGACATCCCTCCATTTCATTCTTTCTTACGTCTAATAGGTTACTGATAAATGTATTAATACTGTCCGCTTGTATGTCTTGTCTTGTCTTGTAAGGCATCCCCAAGACAAGCAACCGCCATCGGGACATCCCTCCATTTCATTCTTTCTTACGTCCTAATAGGTTACTGATAAATGTATTAATACTGTCCGTTTGTATGTCTTGTCTTGTCTTGTAAGGCATCCCCAAGACAAGCAACCGCTACCGGGACATCCCTCCATTTCATTCTTTTCACGCCTAATAGGTTACTGATAAATGTATTAATACTGTCCGTTTGTATGTCTTGTCTTGTCTTGTAAGGCATCCCCAAGACAAGCAACCGCCATCGGACATCCCTCCATTTCATTCTTTCTTATGTCTAATAGGTTACTGATAAATGTATTAATACTGTCCGTTTGTATGTCTTGTCTTGTCATGTAAGGCATACCCAAGACAAGCAACCACTTACCGACATCCCTCCATTTCATTCTTTCTTATGTCTAATAGGTTACTGATAAATGTATTAATACTGTCCGTTTATACGTCCTTGTCTTGTCTTGTCTTGTAAGGCATCCCCAAGACAAGCAACCGCTAGGACATCCCTCCATTTCATTCTTTCTACGCCTAATAGGTTACTGATAAATGTATTAATACTGTCCGTTTGTATGTCTTGTCTTGTCTTGTAAGGCATCCCCAAGACAAGCAACCACTTACCGGGACATCCCTCCATTTCATTCTTTCTTATGTCTAATAGGTTACTGATAAATGTATTAATACTGTCCGTTTGTACGTCTTGTCTTGTCTCTTGTCTTGTAAGGCATCCCCAAGACAAGCAACCACTTACCGGGACATCCCTCCATTTCATTCTTTCTTACGTCTAATAGGTTACTGATAAATGTATTAATACTGTCCGTTTGTATGTCTTGTCTTGTCTTGTAAGGCATCCCCAAGACAAGCAACCGCTTACCGGGACATCCCTCCATTTCATTCTTTCTTACGTCTAATAGGTTACTGATAAATGTATTAATACTGTCCGTTTGTATGTCTTGTCTTGTCTTGTAAGGCATCCCCAAGACAAGCAACCCCTATCCGGGACATCCCTCCATTTCATTCTTTCTTACGTCTAATAGGTTACTGATAAATGTATTAATACTGTCCGTTGTGTATGTCTTGTCTTGTCTTGTAAGGCATCCCCAAGACAAGCAACCACTTACGGACATCCCTCCATTTCATTCTTTCTTACGTCTAATAGGTTACTGATAAATGTATTAATACTGTCCGTTTGTATGTCTTGTCTTGTCTTGTAAGGCATCCCCAAGACAAGCAACCACTTACCGGGACATCCCTCCATTTCATTCTTTCTTATGTCTAATAGGTTACTGATAAATGTATTAATACTGTCCGTTTGTATGTCTTGTCTTGTCTTGTAAGGCATCCCCAAGACAAGCAACCACTTACCGGGACATCCCTCCATTTCATTCTTTCTTACGTCTAATAGGTTACTGATAAATGTGTTAACCCTAACGATCCCCATCCAGCCAAACTCCAACACCAGGGATTGTTGGAGTTTGATGGGTTGAGTACTGTGTACTTCTGATATGGCATGTGTAAAGTGTTGGAATATAGCTGGATGAGTACTGTATGTGTGCAGTAACAGTGTTGGATTTTGATTGAGTGAGGACGGTGGTTCTACTAGCATGCAACATTGTTAGACTTTGAGTGGAGAGAGTGTGTGTATGCAACCTGCTGTAATAAACAACTGATAAAGGCAAATATTGTACTTAGGTATGCTTGGCATTGTGTCTAACATCATACAACTAGAACCTACCATTTATTCCATAGGGTGTTTTAGTTTTTGTATAGTTAAGTTTTTTTAGCATGAAAACAATTGTTGGATTATGATGGGTTGAGTACTGTGTGACTCCAGTGTTCAAACTTTACTTTGGGCCATGTGTCCCCACTCAATCAAAATCCAACAGCTAAGGGCCTGTTTGACGGGTTGAGTACTGTTATGGCAAGTGGACTGTTGGAGTTTGATGGGTTGAGTACTGTAAACCAGCAACAGTCAACCATGGTGTTGGGATTTGATAGGTTGAGGAAGGTTTCTAGTAAAAATGCTTAGGGAGTTAGGGTTAATACTGTTATCTGTATACTTTGACTTGAGAACTGTGAAATGGAAATAAATGTAAATGGATTGAATTGGACAATGGACTATTCTCAACAACAGAGGGCGCCCTTTAGTGTTGTGGCCTGTGTGTGAAGGTTAAAATTACAATGAAAAACATGCGCTCAGTAAATGAAAATGTGGCCGCTGGCCGGTTTGAGCGAGTGGCCAGAATGACAAGGTGCATCTACGTGGGAAATCGGTGGGGACCGACAGGAGCTGGCCAGATAGGACAGGTGGCCACTTTATCCAGGTGGCCACTTTATCCAGGTGGCCAGAAAAACCAATTTCAACACTACTTTTTTATTACGACAACAATTAATGTGGACGTCCCCGATAATAAAATCCCCTCTATTAACACATCATAGTGCACAATCCAGTGCAGACATAAACCAGCAGTTATTGTCCCACTAATCCAATTACTGTGAACAATAGGCAAACATTCCATCCTGAGCAGCTAGCTTGATACTTGTGCTATTAAAGGGCGCAACCACTGGGGGGGTCGGGGGGTCACGACCCCCCCTACTTTTATGTGGACCTCCCCAACTTCTGGAACATTTTGGTATTTTATGTATACATGATCCTAGTAATGTCATTCATGACATCACAATGGCTGCTTGGGACCCCCCCAACTTTCAACATGTGGTTGCGCCCTTGGTGCTATTTGATTCTTAATGATTGGATACAATGTATCGGTTGGACAAAAGTGTATGGAAAATGTCCGTAAAATACTACAAAGGCGTTATCTTGAATAAAATTGCTCCTAAAAGTGTAAACAGTACATTGTTCAATAGTCAAAAATGTCTGTTCACACCGCTGAAATAGTAAGTCCCAATTTTAAAAAGTCGTTTACGGGTACTCGTAACCGAAAAACGGAACCGGGTAATGACAGTTTTGGTCGGGTATCCGGATACCCGGCACAGCCCTAGTGGCCAGAGTGGCAGGTTTGACTTGTACTAACCTGAACCATTCGGAAAGTGTTTTGGCAGGCGCCACCAGGGATGTACTCGACGTCAAACTTCTTGATCATTTCTTCATACATCGGTAAGTGCTTCTCGTCGGCCAGGATGGCGCTGTTCGCATCTAATCCATATCTGCATCGCAAAATATCCGGGATGGGATCGTTAGATGAGGTTTCTCCCTTTTAAATAAGAATTCCGTCGGTGGTGTTGTGATGAATCATCGTGGTGAATTTTCACAGAGCTGAGCTTTACCATAACCTTCCCAAATCCTCCAAAATCCTCTTTGCTAAAGTGAAGGATTCTGAAGGATTGAGGTTACATGCCACATGCTCTTTGCTAAAGTGAAGGATTTTGGAGGATTGAGGTTATTAGGCATACTTGCCTTTCCATGGTACATGTACATCCATGTTTGTTGTAGTGATTGCAAGGTCAGTGCTTGGGTCAGTGGACACTGTTTATTGCTCCATGCATGCAGGGAGGGTCCCTGGACATGTACATGTATCACAGATTAGAAACACACGTGTGCACACCAGTGTTCTAGCCAGGATTAAATTATAGCGTAGGGGCATTTGTACGACACGAATCTGCGAGCGTGGCCAGAGCCAAGCCACAACGGCAGTAGTCCGGGGCCCGCTTTTAAGGGCCCTGGGAAACTTTTAGGTTGTAGATGCTCTCTGGTGCAATCTGAGGCTATTTAGGGCATATTGCATAATATAATTTGTCACACAAAACCATATTTTTTAGACATAAAAATATTTATTGCTTTTCAATTGGTAGGTTTTAACATGTTTACATGTGCACATGTAATTCTGTCACATTTTTCTCAACTAATATCAAACTTAAAAATTTAAAATGGAGTAGGGCCTACAGGACTCATGTTGTTATTGTCTTAATTATTGTTTTATTCACTTTACATTGGATTGTTGTTAGTAATTGTAGCTTTAAATGTGTGAGTAAAGTTAATCGTTTTTATCAATAATTCAAAGCCAGATATGATCCAAAAAATTCCATACAATACATTACAATGTATGCCTTGACTTATGCCTACTTTAAATTAAACTTGACAAAACTATAAATAAAATGGTTCTTAGCTGTTTAAACCCTGCAGTGCAAGCTTCACCCAAAGTATTTTATTGGACAGCAGGTAAGAGCTCTATTTTCCAAGTCCACAGTTATTGCGTAAATAAAATAAAAAAGCTCAGAATTATCCTAGCTCCAGTCTGTTCAAAGTATTTTAAAAGAAAAAGAAACAGACAACGCAACCAAAAAGACACAATTTCTGGGTCACAAGTTCACATCAAAGAACTGTCTGCCGACTTTGGAATGTTGAATGTATCAATTTGGGATTAGTGCCAAGACAAGAGTTGGGGCTATTGTTCACTTGACAATGACTGACAGGTTGTGGTTTTACAATCCCAGACCAGGTGACATTAACCTCTGGGACCTGGTTCTTGGCTGGTTTCCAAGCTATATAACTATACATGTATGAAACAACATACCAGGATACAGGATACCAGTATGATCCGACTGTCGGCAAAAATGCGTCTTTTAATCAGTTGTTTCAAAGCATAAAATTTAAAACAATAAATTTAGACCTACTTAAAAAGTTATGACTGGTTGGAGCAGAATGGTGACATCTATTTATTCGACTGAGTGCAAACTATTAGTGAATTTTTTACCTCGGAAAAGCTTCAGAAATCTTTGACATGTTTGGTTTTGTGGAATTAAATTCTGTGGATTAATACCTGTGGCGGAGAATCTCAGCTCAGAAATAATGCTTTCAGCATTATATAAATAGCGGTCGGGTATGTAAATTAAGAAGAAAAACAGTTTTAGAAAGTGTTCACCGTTATTCCTGATTTACAAGTAAATGGAGGCCTGGTTTGCAGGGTGCAATTGTGCTATACGCCCGCCTACTGAACATTAATTATCTGCCTACCGAACATATCCTGGGGAATAGCCGATCAAGTCTTGCATTTCCGATTTTCGTTTTTTAATTTTTCTCATCAATAACATCTTAATTTATTTCTTCTTAATTAACAAAACAAAAATAGATCGGCTTGGTGACAAAGTGGTGGTAGGGAAATGATACTGGAATGAGATTTACAAATGTTTTGATGCCGTGAAGACGAAACTGTTTCCATAGGTCGAACTTCTGCTGGCGTCATGGACATCAGCCAGCGCCAGCGGACATCAGATGTTCAATAACCACCGTTGCTGATGGTTGTTTTTGTTGTTGTTTTTTAACTTTCACTCAAAACAAATTTCCGACAGAAAACATGTCATAGCATGATCATAGTAACTCACAACAGACACTTTTTAGACTTCGCTCTTTCCCGACTCTGCGTGGCACACGGGTACCCCGGTCATCTGGTTTTTGCCTTGAGAAGCAGTGTGGTAGCGGAACCAGTGTCAATGTGTTTAACGTTGAATGCCATAAATAGATCGCGGCAGGCCGCATACAGTTGCAAATGCGGCGCATCAAAAACATTCTCTCTCTTGAAAAGAAACAAATTTGTCGGCCAATTAAAATGTATCAATAAAGCTTCCTACTAGATGAAATACATGCCTCAGTGGCAACAAATTATTGTTGTTCACAATTAGTTCTCGAACTGAACAAAGGCATTTTTTTTTTTTTTTCAACCATGGAATAAATTATAGCGTATCGATTGCGTATCGGCCGATTTATAGCGTATCGGCATTTTTTTATAGCGTATCGGCCCGATACGCTATTGTATGCCTGGCTAGAACACTGGTGCACACATGTCATGTACTTGCTTGACTACTGAAGGATTTTGGAGGATTCAGGTTATGTGTAAGCAAATGGGCTTAGGGAATTAGGAAGGATTCAGGTTATGTGTAAGCAAATGGGCCTAGGGAATTAGGGTTAGATAACAGCTTAGAGCAGGTTTGAGTGTCGAAACAGTGGTTAAAAAAACAGGTCAATCGCTATTTGGCCATGCGAACACTCATTGCATTCACGCTCGAACGACCACAGTTGAAAAATAAACAAAACTCATCAATGGTTGCCTGAAGTGCTTTGGGACAAACCATGAGACCAGCGAAACAACCATTCCCAGTAGGATGGTTGCAGACACATCTGTAGTTGACTAGCATAGTCAAACACACTAGACAGGGTTAAACTAGGAAAATTTTATGTTAAAGGGACTATATCGTCACGATCAGAGCAGACTTTCAACAGGGCATGGAATCGGTGTCCTGGCTCATTGTCGCAGCAGCAACGGTAATACATGAATCATGTGTGGTATTATTTTCAGTCGCTGAATTAATCTCAAACTAGCACTCCGATTCCATGCCCTGTTGAACGTGACGATATTGTCCCTTTAACCATGTACATGTAGTTCTCCCCTCAATTTGCTCTACGAAGGAGCACCCATCTAAGGTTGTTCTAATGCAAGTCAGATGGGACCATGTCCAAAATAGTCTGGTGCCTTTCAAACTATGACTTTTGTTCATGATTGGGATAGAATGTCGTATCCGACCGCCACTTTTTCTCATTAAATATAACCAATAATGTAATCTTACCTACCCAGTAAGGTGGAGAACATATGGATGATGATGGACATATACTTCAAATTATTCCAGGATATTTATTTCATGAAAAATCAAGCATTTTTGGTATACGATGACTTCCTCAGTCATGTCAGTCTGATCTTGTCAACTCCCCCGTTAGTGACCAACACGGTCATTGTACATGCGCAGTGGCAACCATAATAGGATCCTTCTATTTTCTGAAGGGGAGGATTTTTTTTAGAAGGGAAGTCAAGTCTGAAAACCATCATAAAAGTGGATTCTAAAGATAGTTTCGCTTTCTGTACCCCCCAAAAAATCGATGGAATCATTTTTTAACTGGTTAGTGGTTGCAAAAAAAAAATCCAAAAAAACCCCTTAAAAAGTGGCAGTCAGATATGACATTCTTTCCCATGATTGTTTTCAATTGATGGTCAGGGAACAATTCAAACACAATGTGTTAAATTCTTTAAGCATAAGCACAAGTAGTGTTGTAGACAAAATATGTTAGCATTCCAGACATTGTCGAAACCTGTCTTAATCTTAACCCCTTAGGCATTTCGGCTAGAAACTATCCTAAATCCGCCAAAATCCATCAATATGCAATAAGGCTGTGCGTTTTCGGTTATTTCGGGAACCGGATACGTGAAATTGGAACTCTTCGGATACCCGGTTACCCGTAAACAATTTTGTAAAAACACAAATAATTTTGTAAAAAATTTTGTAAAAACACAAATAATTTTATAAACAATTTTGTAAAAACACAAATAATTTTGTAAACAATTTTGTAAAAACACGAGTGTCGTGGCCGAGCGGTCTAGCTTACCGGACTCAAGTTCTGGTGTTAGCAGCAGAATGTGGGTTCGAATCCCGGCCGTGACACTTGTGTCCTTGAGCAAGACACTTAACCATTTATAATTGCTTCTCTCCACCCAGGGGTTAAATGGGTACCTGTGAGGGCAGAGTTGGTTGATTAGCCCTACATGCGCTGTAATGGCAGCAATTGAGCTGTATACTCCCCAGGGAGCCGAGATGGTTTCAGGAATGATTTATGAGCCTTATGAGCCTTATGAGCAGGGGTAATAATATAATGCGCCTTGAGCACCGCTCAGTTGGTGGATACATGCGCTATATAAGTCCACACATTATTATTATTATTATTATTATTAAAACACAAATAATGTATAATGTAAGAATGTATAAAATAACCGATATGAACACAAGATTCTCTTGTTTTACTTCAAGAAGGATTTTGGATGATTTTGGGGTAGTTAAAGAGTTTAAAAAAAAGAAAATAACAAGATAAAACACTTACTTGTCAAGGAAATCCTTGTCTGCTTTGGCCGAGATGTCTAGCAATGGATTGCCAATCCCAAATAAGATACCTTCCCTAAACACATCAACAACAGATAAAAATACTTGTTACATGTTTAAAATACAATTTACATACATGTATTAACCCTCCTACTACTACAAGGGTCAAAATCAGTCAAAATGTTGATATACTTGCCAAGGTGTATCTAGTGCACTTAAAAGTCAAACACTGTCAAAACTTACGTGTAGTAAGTACATTAACCCTCCTACTACTACAAGGGTCAAAATCAGTCAAAATGTTGATATACTTGCCAAGGTGTATCTAGTGCACTTAAAAGTCAAACACTGTCAAACCTTACGTGTAGTAAGTACATTAACCCTCCTACTACTACAAGGGTCAAAATCAGTCAAAATGTTGATATACTTGCCAAGGTATATCTAGTGCACTTAAAAGTCAAACACTGTCAAACCTTACGTGTAGTAAGTACATTTACAGGTCAAAACAAGTCGACTGTTCTTGACTGGTAAAAGCATTGTCTGGTATTGTTCAAGGTGGTCAAAATGACAGTCAAAACCAGTCAAAAATGCCCCTGTGTGCATTTGGGCCCTGTCAACAGTCAAAAACAGGTAGTTGACTGGTTTTGACCTCTAAAGCAACTTTCCACTAAAGTGCAGCAATAGTAAGAGGGTTAAAGCCACCATTGGTTCAGTTTGTGGCAACACCATTTGATAATATCTAATGTTATTATCCTATTATTGGTCATCTCGATTAAATAAAAAATAAAAAAATAAATAAAAATTAAAAAAATTAAAAAATAGATAAATCTTTTACCTACATGAAGCGTGCCACTCACACAATAACCTAGTCCATGGCAGAGTAATCTAAGAACAATGGATTTAGCCCATTTGTGATGTTTTGTTCCATAAACTGACATGACCCCAAACAATCTGAACGCATTTTCACTATTTTCAGGTTAACGGCACGACGAAATAAGCTGAAACTTTCACAGGTTGGTTTTTTTATCCACTCAGCGCGCATCGTAGCCCTCTAGCAGTGAATTTGCACCCAGTGTCTTGAATGACAGCCACTTTGGCGTCATATGAGCGTTGTGTGTACACTTTACATGTATGTGCGTATTTTATGGTACATGTACTCAGCGCGGGTGTACTTCTGCCAGCCAATGATCGCATCAACTGTAAAATATGCACGGTGCGAATACATATCTCTTGATTCTTATAAAGTATGGATGCATAGACATTTTTCCTACTGTTTTTTTTTCATCACCCAAGGATACTGAATCGCCAGCAAATTAACACAAAACATAAATGGTTAAATCTGCAAAAGCTTGACCAGATGTTGGCTGGTTAATTTATCACTGTGGCAAGCGCTCTGGTGCATGAATACTGTTCAGTCAGTATAAATACCCTATATTGATCTATGACTGTATTCATTTCGCCTCCAGGCATGTGATGCTAACAACAGCATAATTTCTTATATTACTAACTGAATGATCCTCTCTAATTTTAAACTACGAGGGGAAAGAATGTAGATGACGGCCGCTACTGTCCTCGCATACCGTGACAAGTATCACTAAGTTTCCTGCAAAATATGAGCGATGACAAACATAAGGAGAGGAAAATGCAGTCAAGTGAGGTTTGGAAACGATCATTATTGGAGAATTTGAGCAATGAATTTGTGCACATGTTTTGAGATGTCGGCCATTTTGTCGTCTGTTAAAACTACACACTTCGTGCACAAGTTGCTGTTGGATTCGACATTCTTTCCTTACAAGGTTTTCTTCAGACAACACACAGAGCACTAGCTGCACTTGTAACCACAGGGATGATATTGTGAGAAAATGAAAAGGTAGGAAAAATGTTTGCCATTATCATTAGGCATATACTAGCCTATAGCGGTTTACCTCTATAGCCATGTATAGCAAAGAAACTGTTTTTTATCTTGGTATTTACAATAAAATGATATACAAGGAAAGTTTCCATGGTCTGAAGTTATTCGGAACCCGGTTTCATGGTAGGATTTTCAGGAATGATTTATGAGCCTGATGAGCAGGGGTAATAATGTAATGCGCCTTGAGCACGAGTTTGGTGGATATACGCGCGCTATATAAGTCCACATTATTACTATTATTATTATTATATCCACTGCCTTGCTAAAGGGGTACACACTGCCAAAAATGGGGTCTATTTATGGGGAAATTACCCTTCCTCCCCCAAACCCCACTGGCAGATCCAGGGGAGGTGGGGTGGGGGGGGGGGGTGGAATGTACCACTTTTATTACCATGCATATGTACACAATTGTTTATGTCAGGGATGCCAGTAGCTCTTTGCTCCAGAGCCGGGAAAAAAAATTTCCCGCAAAGGAAGAACGAACGTTCATACTTGCACACGGGAAGAAAATATCCCTCGTTATCTTTTGATTCAAGCCAATGCCAACTGAACCTGTTCTTTACACTTGCATCGATTTTTTTTTTCAGAGTAAAATCAGTAAAAAAAAAAATGTTTGGAGTAAAATCAGTACCAAAAAAAATTCAGAAAATGAGGGCCGCAAAACGCAATCTTTATGATCACGTTGCGATCACCGTGTACAGTATACAACGCACAGGCAGTATACAACACACACACACGTCACGAAACAACACACACACCGTTTCCAATATGGCGGAGCATGGGCTCTTTTTCCATTGCATGCGCTATATGCATGAACTGTCAAATGCTAGCGGGCGCTAGCAGATGTCTTGATAGCCAAGACTAACTGAGCGCACTCTGTAAAGGTGACTTTTTCCCCCAACCAGACGAAAGACGGAGTGCCCGGTTTCCTGGCATCCCCGTTATGGCAGGGTACCCTTCTCTCAGGACTCTTGATCCCTGCCTGACCCGCCCCCACTAGATCTGCCATGGGTACATCGTCAACATTTAGGTAACCGTAAAAAAGTACACACAGACTGTGATTGGGCTGTGCTAAAGTCGTAATAGATCTTTCAAGATGGCCTCAGAGCTCAAAAAACTACTACAGTAGGAGTTTGTGATACCAGCCAGACAACGTGTGTACGAGCTTCGGAAAGAACGTAGATGACAGCCGCCACTGTTCTCGCAAACTATGACAAATATCACCAAGTTTCCTGCAAAATACGACAGAGGACAAACTAAAGGAGAGGAACATGTGGTAAAGTGAGGTTTGGAAACAACTATTGTTGGGGCTTTGAATTTGTGCACATCTTTTGAGATGTTGGCCATTTTGTCATGTGCTAAAACTACATGTACATATATGCATTAGGCCCCCCCAAAAAGTATACAGTTTCTGGTCATCGGGCTATACAGTACCGAGTCCATCAAAATACAACACCATGCAGTAACACTACCACCCAACTGTTGGACTTACCTGGAATTGGGACACCCGGCCCCATGCAAAGTATCCCTGTCTGGGCTATACAGTACCGAGTCCATCAAAATACAACAAACTCAGCTGTTGGAGTTTGAATGGTTTGGGGGTAGTTATAGACCATGGGATGAACAGTGAAATTGTTTCAAACCATGATACCCTCTTTTGGACCACGAAATTTGGATGTATAATTGAGGAAATAAATATAAAAATGTCAAAACACGATGTTGCTTGTCATAAAAGTTGCACATTATGAGTGATTAGAAAGCTCTGAAATATACGCATTACGTCATCGTCGAGACCCAGAATCCACCAATGAAATTCCGTGTTGATCAGCCTCGTTCATATATTCTGAAAATAATGTGTGGTAAATACAAGCAAACATGGCGGCATCGCATGAAATTCAGCCCAGTTTTTGCTGCATGCATGTTTATAAAGACGAAACTGGGAATAATACAACGCCAACCATTCAAAATGTAAAATTAAACTTTTTTTTAGAATACTTGTTTTAGAATGTCATTCAGATGGATTTGCTGTAAATAAATATTACAATAACTTATAAAGAATAAAGACTTTGCATTTTATTAATTTATCTAGATGATAGATCAGGACCAGGCATTTTTTTATTTGGGGGGGGGGGGGGGCTCATAAAGCACCCCTCTGTATGCTCCAAAGTCATCGGCCAATTTTTCATGAAACTTGGCAATAATGTTCCTTCCAGCAAAACCTACATGGCGACGTAAAATTATTTCCAAAAGTCACCACTAGAAGATGTATTTAAGTGTTTTTGCCCAAAAAGCGTATTTCTGTAATTAGGTGTTCGGGCATGTGCCCGAAACACCTATTGTTTTTGTACGTTTTTTAATTTTTTTTTTACTTCTCCCCAATAACTGTCCGGTAACAAACACAGTTTGCAAACTTCACATGAACTTGAAACTTGGCATGTACTTAGAACTTAACAAGTAGATGAAACACGAGTTGTGAGTAACCCCAATTTGACCTTACTTCCTGTCCAAACCGGAAGTCAAAGTTTAATATTTAAAAAAATCATATCTCAATAACCACAAGAGGTAAATTCACAATTTTTGTACCATTGTATAGATCGTTAATTGTCAAAAAATATTTACAAAAAGGTGACCCCAATTTGACCTTACTTCCTGTCCAAACCGGAAGCCAAAGTTTAATATTTAAAAAAAATCATATCTCAACAACCACAAGAGGTAAATTTACAATTTTTGTACCATTGTACAGATCGTTAATTGTCAAAAGATATTTACAAAAAGGTGACCCCAATTTGACCTTACTTCCTGTCCAAACCGGAAGTTGTCAAAGTATAATATTTAAAAAAATCATATCTCAACAACCACAAGAGGTAAATTCACAATTTTTGTACCATTGTACAGATCGTTAATTGTCAAAACAATTTTACACAAAGTTGACCCCAATTTGACCTTTACTTCCTGTCTAAACCGGAAGTCAAAGTTTAATATTTAAAACAAAATCTTCCACAAAAGGTAAATTCACAATATTTGCACCATTGTACAGATCGTTATTTGTCAAAACAATTTTACACAAAGGTGACCCCAATTTGACCTTTACTTCCTCCCGAACACCTAGAGTTTGTGTAAACAAACTCGAATCTCTAGTATTTTCTGTATGCTTTGGCAAAATTTCATAAAGCTTGTCAAATAAAAAGAAAAATATCATCGGTTTTCCCCTGGGGTCATTGTTGGGGTACTGCAATCCATTATTTCTGAGGATGAAGTGACAATTTTTATATCCTTCCTTGGCCTGAAAAGTAAGAAGCATCCATTGAGAAAACTCAATACGTTTTACCCCAACATTACAGAATAAAAAGACAAACTCCAAGATGGCTGTTGGCTGTGATGGCCATTTTGAATTCACATTTTGAATGCATCTGATATGATAATGTGACAAATACCCATTACATTTCTTGAAACATTTTTTGTTTAAATTAAAAAACAAAATGCAAAAAAATATACTTAGGGTGGCATATTGTGCGCTGCCCCCTCCCCCCATAGGGTTAATCAATATTAACCCTCCTATGTACAGTGCAGTTGCCATAGAATTGTCAGACCTTTCAAAACCTTTCAAAACCTTTCAAGTTTGCTGTACTGAAGGGTTTGAAAGGTGAGAAAACTGTCTGACAAAAGGGACCTATGAAAGGTTTCGAAAGGTGAAACAACTCTCTGAACAAACTGGTGTTGAAATGTTTCAATACCTTTCAAAGGGTATTGAAAGGTGTGGTAGTTCAGTAGCAACAAATTCTGTAGTGTTTTAAAGGGTTCATAATTATTGATAGCCATTTTGCCAGTAAGCAGATTTTGAAAGGTTTTGAAAGGTCAAACCATAGGAGGGTTAAAGTAATAATAATTAATATCTTTAAAATGTACAATTTTACGACTTGGCAACAATCATAATTAGATTCAGCACCATTGAAACCCCCTATGTCCCAATTTTTGTGGTCCTGTGATGGGGATCACGAAAAAAAAAAAAAATAGGTCTCATTTTTAAGGTCCATACAAAGTGCCTTGATTTTTTTTACTCAAAATTGTTCAGTATGTATTTAGTTATTTATATGCTATTCCAAAAAACATTAAAACAAATCAGAAATTGCTGAAAAAATCATGATTTTCAGCCAAAATTCCAGCGGTTGAAATCCGCGAAGTCTGTTGGACATTTGCCGCCCGTGGCGGCAGCAAACATTTTTCCTGTTTTTATGACGTACTTTTACGGGAGCTCGAAAGGAGCCGTCTTAACAACGGTCTGGCTGCCGCCGCATTGTCCATGACCGTACATGATGCACATGTGTGTATGGGATTCCCCTTGACGTGCAACTCATGTTATGTATGTGTGCATCCATGCACGGTGGGGTTGGGTCATTGTCAAATAATTAGTCTGGTTGACAGCGCCGGCAAGATCACCAAAGAATTATTTTTTATCGGCACAAAAAAATAACAATTTGGACACATTTTGCAGTAAGATTAACTTTCCTTTCAAAATTCAATGAATCAAATACTGGACATTCAAAACTTTGGTTGGTCTTAGAATATTTGTTCGTAAAAAGCAAGAAAAATAGGGTACCATTATGTGCACTTATGTCGGACTTGAGATCTTCCTTCAGCTTCGCCATTTTCGCCTGGATTTCGTCTGGATTTCGTCCATTCCGGGCTTAATTGATACGATTCTATGTCACTTATATCACCAACTTTGGCATCAGTATAATCTCCATCAAATGACGATGATGAACAACACAATTGGTCAGTACTACTTTTGGAAACTTCTTCAAAAACGCTTTCGGAAGTCGTAGTTGGTAAACTTATTTTTGCAGCTGTACGCGATGGAATATGCTTTGTGTACAAAACGTACCGCAGTAAACAGTTGCTGCGTTCGCCCTCCCGTAAATGTATGTCATCAAAATACGCTCAGTGAAAGTGTTCCCCGACGGCTTTTGTTTCGGGCCTGTCGTTCACAGCAGTGGCGAAGTACATTTTCATAGGTTTTTAAAGAGTTAAATAAAAATTATGAAAGTCTTATTTTTGGTGATTCCTACTTACTTTTTAAAATAGGATTGAAAATATTTACCATGTTGTATGGTCTTTAAGTTCATCCCATGGTCTATTAGGGTTAAAGCATGTTGCAAATTTGTGATTTACACACATTTTATCGTACCAAACCAGGACTATCGAAATCATAGGAAGAAGGAAAACCAAGGCTATTTCAAAGTCGTATATTTTGTACACAACCTAGTATAAAAAGGAATTGTAACAACCACTCATTTGTATGGCATTTAAGGAAAGAATGTCGTATCCAACCGCCACTTTTTAAGAGTTTTTTCTGGAATTTTTTTGCAACCACTAACAAGTTAAAAAATGATTATATTGATTTTTGGGGGTACAGAAAGCGAAAACTATCTTTAAAATCCACTTTTATGATGGTTTTCGGACTTTATTTCCCTTCTAAAAAAATCCTCCCCTTCAGAAAATAGAAGGATCCTATAATAGTTGCCACGGAAAGAATGTCGTATCCGACCGCCACTTTTTAAGGTTTTTTGGGAATTATTTTGCAACCACTAACCAGTTAAAAATGATTCTATCGATTTTTGGGGGTACAGAAAGCGAAAACTATCTTTAAAATCCACTTTTATGCTGGTTTTCGGACTTTATTTCCCTTCTAAAAAAAATCCTTCCCTTCAGAAAATAGAAGGATCCTATTATAGATGCCACTGCGCATGTAGAATGACCGTGTTGGTCACTTATGGGGGAGTTGACAAGATCAGACTGACATGACTGAGAAAGTCATCGTATACCAAAAATGCCTGATTTTTCATGAAATAAATATCCTGGAATAATTTGAAGTATATGTCTATCATCATCCGTATGTTCTCCACCTTACTGGGTAGGTAAGATTACATTATTGGTTATATTGAATGAGAAAAATTGGCGGTCAGATACGACATTCTACCCTTGTCACGATCAGAGTGGACTTTCAACAGGGCATGTCCTAGTTTAAAATAAACACAGTGGCTGCAAATTACTGGCTCATTTATGCTGCAGCAACTGTAATATGACCTTATCATGTGGGAATTTTTTTTTCAGTCACCGAGTTAATCTAACAAGTACTCCGATTCCATGCCCTGTTGATCGTGGTGAAACTGACCCTTTAAAATACATTTTAAATTTTGCACGTTCGGAAGTTAACCAGTTGACGTCGGGAATATTTATTTTTTTCCGGTCCCCCGTGCGGGTTTATTTTCAGTGAAAAATCTGAAAAAATTTCTAGCCATTAATAATTTTTTTTGTCAATGAAACTAAGTTCGGACAACCAAATAAACACCTTTACTCATTGACATTTCGAGAATTAAATGGCTAGTTTTTTAATTACGGTTGTGTTTGTTCAGCACAAATTAGACCGTTGGCAAGCTCCGATGCAACGGCCTATTAGTATTAGCGACCAGCGCCCAGTCGAAAAGACGGCATACCTGGAGAGAGATCGAATGCCTCGTAAACAATGGATATAAATCCGTCTTTACAAATGCTTGGCTGGTACATCAAAGGAACAGGTCTTAGATAAAGTGATTAGGCAAAAATCAACAAAAAGAGTGAACTCGTTCAGTATTTGCAGTGCATTTTGTCCGGGGCCACCGAACCGTGACCCCATGGACTCCGAGAAACGATTGCGTGTATACACGTCAGCCGCCACGACGGCACGCCACGTGTGGCGTGTTGACAAGTCTCCCGGTGACACACACAAAAATCACAATGCGTGTTTTGACGCTCTCCGATCCACTGTACAAAAAAAAAATTGCGTGTATACACGGCATCCGAAGCGAACTGGTTAAAATTCCTCCATGGTTTTACATACATATGGATATGGACATGTATACATGCAATATACCTGTGCTTTAAAATTTGTACGTAAAGAAAAAGATAACCCCGTAATTTCTCCACGATACAAACAAATTTCCAACATCCAGATATTTGTAGCATGGAGGAAGAAAACAGGAGTCACAACGAAGGCATATCAAAGGTTCAATGTCTTTTGCCGCGGTCGTAAAATTTCTAAGCCAGCTCTAATCGTTTAATCCGATTATCGAGGAGAACTACAACCAGGCTTTCTTTGCACATGCGCATTGCGCGCATTGCTGACGCGTTGTCCTATTGCACTACACGGAAGGCTGGCTCCCGATCCAACTCGACCTACGAATCCAACACTGCAATATCTTCAGTGTACAGCATCGTACAAATATGAGGATTGAAATGATAAAAAGCTAAACAACACGTCTTTGAATTTGACAATTTGTTGGCTTCCGGAGATCACCGGAAATATCCTTAAAATAAGTTGCTAAAAAGACACTTTATTGTAACATCTGAATGTTATATTTACCGTAAGTCAGCTTCGGATTCGCCAAATTCGACGATCAAAACACCAAAATACTCGGTGGAAAAATCGCTATTGAAGACAATGAACTGCGCAATATAAAAAGCCCGAAAAGTAGTGCGCATACGTTTTGTGTTTATTCGTTTGCTACAGATTTCTACCCTCCAATTATGTATGCTGGTCGTGAGCGGGCCGAGCGGCAAAAGACATTGTACACAAGGGGATTATCGCGGTCGTTAAACTTGTAAGCGCAGCGGGTGGCCGTAACGCATTTCCAATGGGCCACTCCGAAGTGCTAATTGGTTATGAGATAAGACGCTGGGCGATGTGACTCCTTCTGTTTTCTTCCTCCATGTTTGTAGTAATTGTACCTACCTTGCCATTGTATATTACTGCTTTGGAGTTAAAACGAAAAAGAAACTGAATGCAAATTATGCCTACAGCCAACACTACAATCTCTAATACACACACAGGCTTATACCAGCACCACTCAGCTCAAACACTCATTTCTAAAAGACCCCTCTCTGTGGGACACATGTATTCTATAGCACTGGACTGTTCCATTACATACCCTCTCTTCTTTCATTCAATTCCTGGATCAGCTGGGCCGGGCTATACCATTTCCACAACAGGTGTTTCACCGATGCAAATTGGTGGTTTTGGACTTTGGTTTCAGTGAGTTTGTCCTCCATGGTTGGATCATGCCATTAGGGCAAGCTAGGGCAGATGTACTGATTCCTGTTCTTGTCAAGTGAATGACAGCGTCACAGCTCCAACCTTTTGAACAGGTAAGAAGACAATAGTCATAACATGTTGGCTGTGTGAACTGAACTGAAAGAAGACTTTCCTTTGAAAGTTTGTTTAAATTAAAGGTCTTGACCCAGATGAAATAACATGTGTGTTCCATGGAGCTGCCCTAAAAATGGATTGTAAACCAGTGATTTGTGCTCATACCTGTGTTATTTGAGTAGCACTAGCTCTGATATTCTGGTAGTCTTAGTTCAAGACTGTGCTTGTACATGTATGTTTTTGATACACGATCCATCGTCAAATTTGATGTGGTTGCAGGGCCCACATTTTTGAGGAAGCTTTATTGCAGGCAATGTGTCATGGTAAATTTCTTTGATTATTAAAAAACTTTTTTTTCTTTCAGTCAGTTGATAGATACAGTACAGAGTTATCATGCACATCACCAAGTTCACCCTTTTGACCAGATTTAAAAAAAAAATTATATTTATCTAATTGTTGATGTTTTTTTGTTTTTCTACTCACTCACTCACTCACTCACTCACTCACTCACTCACTCACTCACTCACTCACTCACTCACTCACTCACTCACTCACTCACTCACTCACTCACTCACTCACTCACTTTATAGTGCAGTTACATGCCCCTTGGAGGATTTTGCAGGATTTGGGGTGGTTAAGGTTAAATGTTTACATTAAAAAATTTGTTTTAACCCTAACTCCCTAGACAACAAAAGCAGTTGGGAGGATTTTGAAGGATTTTTATTGTTCAGTAACAATGCTTAGGGAGTTAGGGTTAAAGAATATCGTAGCCAGCTTTTATCTTTAAAGATCTCTACTTTAAGGATGTTTTTACAAAAAATAATAATAAAAAACTAAAATAAATAAATTTTCATTTCATTTATTGATTTCACAGGTAGAAAAACAAATAAACACAAATTTACATTAAATTAACACTAACAGAAACAGAAACAAAAGTAGCACCCCTGTAGGATTACAAAAAAGTAAACTAAATTACTGTCGAGTTGATCTCCTGATGCTACCACTTTATTAGGAAGTAAACAAACATTGAAATTGCCTTTGTTATCAAATATAATATGAACTACAGGCCTATAAAACATCAAATAAAAGTTCCATTAACACATACATGCAGGCCTAACATCAAAGTTCAAAGAGCATCGATCGCCATGATGCTACAAAGTACTAGATCGCCATGATGCTACTACTAGATCGCCATGATGCTACTAGTACTAGATCGCCATGATGCTACTACTACTAGATCGCCATGATGCTACTAGTACTAGATCGCCATGATGCTACTACTAGATCGCCATGATGCTTCTAGTACTAGATCGCCATGATGCTACTACTAGATCGCCATGATGCTACTACTAGATCGCCATGATGCTACTACTAGATCGCCATGATGCTTCTAGTACTAGATCGCCATGATGCTACTACTAGATCGCCATGATGCTACTACTAGATCGCCATGATGCTACTAGTACTAGATCGCCATGATGCTACTACTAGATCGCCATGATGCTACTACTAGATCGCCATGATGCTACTAGTACTAGATCGCCATGATGCTACTACTAGATCGCCATGATGCTACTAGTACTAGATCGCCATGATGCTACTACTAGATCGCCATGATGCTACTACTAGATCGCCATGATGCTACTAGTACTAGATCGCCATGATGCTACTACTAGATCGCCATGATGCTACTAGTACTAGATCGCCATGATGCTACTACTAGATCGCCATGATGCTACTAGTACTAGATCGCCATGATGCTACTACTAGATCGCCATGATGCTACTACTAGATCACCATGATGCTACTAGTACTAGATCGCCATGATGCTACTACTAGATCGCCATGATGCTACTAGTACTAGATCGCCATGATGCTACTACTAGATCGCCATGATGCTACTAGTACTAGATCACCAGGCTACTTTAAGTAGCCTGGCGATCCTGACTATATAAATGCATTTGCTACAGAAAATGCCCTGCAATGTTTGTGTACGTATGCATTCAACTGTAAACTGCAGGGGCAATTTGTAGGTATGTGCATATCCCACGCATTGTCGCAAATCTTTTTGGCCGCAGCCTCAATCTCGGGTTGAATCGCCGTGGCGAAGACACCGTGGAGATAGCGCTTTGTAACGTTTCGCTGAGGCCGTTCTTTTTGACGTACCCAGGAGCTTTTTTTCAAGACGTAGATCAAATATTCTACTTCAACCTCGTTCTCAAATTTTCTGAATGCGGCATCTAGAAGTTTCCAAAAAAAATTCTCGAAATTTGGGTTCGCTCTTGCTCATCAAAACCATCGACGATTTACCAAAAGTTGAGTAAAATCACTTATCAAACCACACAAATCATTTTTCTATACTTGTTTTCTACCTCTTGACCAATTTTGACGGAAATTGAACGATTCCCAGTTGTTTTTTTGATTCGCAAACATCGATGTCAACCAAAGATTGTATTACGCCATGTTCAGCGCACGTTAGACCTACCAATTTTCAGTCCGATAAATCGTCCGTTTAAACCTAATATACATCGGCGTAACACAATAAATATTAGTTCTCATGAACTTATTTCATTTTTTTCTTCATATTTCCAGTCCAATATCATTTATTATTTTTTATGTTTAATTAAATCAGGGATAAGAATTTCTCGCGGATTTCAGTATAATTTATACTATAAATATTAAAAATTCTCAGATTTGAGTAATTTTTTTCTATTTTCTAAAATTTATTTTCATTATTTTGTTTTATCTTTCCAGTCCAATATAATTTATAAACTGTTCTAATATTTAATTAAATCAGGGACGAGAATCTTTCGAAGATTTCAGTGTAAAAATAGGAAAATAATCCTCAGATTTGAGTAATTTTTTTTTTTCATTACTATTATTTTTTTGTTTAACACATTTTTTTTGTATTTCTTATTTGTAAATCAGCACTACAAAACAAACTAATCATTGAATTAGCCTGTAAATAGGTTATTATTCTTCCTCTTTTCCCAAGCATTCCAGTGATACCAACCTTTTGAAAATCGGACAAGAATTAAGAAAGTTATGATATGGAATCCGAGAAAATCTTGGAAACGGGTCACAAGTCAAATTTACATTTCTTTTGTTTTTCCTTATAAAATAATTGCCATTTATGATTTACGGGCCTAAAATTGCCGGATTCAACATGTCATAACTTCCTTATTTTTGGTCACAGGAAGATGATCCTTATATCATTGTAATCGTCTATTCAAGACCTTGACAATGATACCAGTTGTATTGGAATCTGTTGATTTTGAAAATTTTTGTCACATAGCTACAAATACAATTTGTATTTTTACAAACTTACCGAACTTCCAACTTTGATCTCTTTGCCTGAGGTTCTGTCATATCGCCAGAGGCCATATCACTGCTAAGTAAATACGATACGTACACTAGTTATGCAAGTCAGATTAATATAATTGCACTGCACTTTGAACTGAATTACTGACTGCTTTCAGCGAGAAATCGCACAACAAACCATAGCTAAGTCTCACGTGCAACTGCAGAGCGTGGTTTTAGCGGCGCCGGTCGGTGGTGTCCCCGGTCCAAACGGCACCCGGGTACCGTACCCACGCGACCCCACTACCGCCAACAACATCGCATGCTCAATGTAGACGTCAGGGCACCAGTCCAAATTTCCACTCGCAATTATTATTTTCCCGTGTCGCGTGGTGGCGCTATGACACATGTGCGATCGATGTTTATTTCTCGTGCTGGCATGGTCTCTTCCGGTTGAACTCCCAGCCAACTTAAGTTTATTCCTGGATTCAATCTATACATTATACGTTGTATTTATGTGACTGATGGTAGGCCTACATATACATGGTATTGGTAATGCTATGCTAACGACTATGGTAAAACATTTATAGCAATTGAGAAAGGTGGCAATCCTACCAGTGTAGTGTGTATTTCGATCATTTATTTTAGTTTTACTAACAAAATAAGCACTTATTCAAAAGGAGTGGGCATCTCTCTCACTCATGACATAAGGTTTATCGCTAGTACTGAGTAGTACTAGTAGTAGCACTGAAGCAACTACCGCAAAGCATACAGGGATACAAAAAGGGGCATCTGTTTGGCGCAGCTTTTGTGACGTCAATAATATTTTGTTTGTCCGCGCGGCACGCAGTGGTGCTGTTGCGCCCACAGACATCCCACAATTCCTTGCAGCTGCTAGTATTAGCGATAATGCTTATTATTGCTGTCTCGTGATATGTGCATACAAATCCAAACCTATAGTTTGTACCTTTAATATTTGGTCATTGTCTATGTAAACACATGGGGAGTGACAAAATAAATATAACCACGCCCCCAAAGCCCCCCTAGGGCCAATACACTGGGGTGGTGGCCCAATACATGATAGGGCCCTAGCCCTACATGTACAAAAAGGAGCAATTTTTCAACTTTTGATCTGCTAATTATTATAATCTAAAATTTTGTGATTAGGTAAGCTTGCCCAAGCAGACACTTTTGGCATTTTATTATTTTTTTTAACCCTAACTCCTTAGGCCCATTTGCTTACACATAACCTGAATCCTTCCTAACTCCCTAGGCCCATTTACTTACACATAACCTGAATCCTCCAAAATCCTTCAGTAACTGTTAAACTTAAAGCAAGCACATGACATGTATGCACACATGTGTTTCTAATCTGTGATACATGGCCAGGGACCCTAACCCTAACTCCCTAGGCCCACTTGCTTACACCTGAATCCTCCAAAATCCTTCAGTAGTAAAGCAAGCACATGTGACATGTATGCACACATGTGTTTCTAATCTGTGATACATGTACATGGCCAGGGACCCTCCCTGCATGCATGGAGCAATAAACAGTGTCCACTGACCCAAGCACTGACCTTGCAATCACTACAACAAACATGGATGTACATGTACCATGGAAAGGCAAGTATGCCTAATAACCTCAATCCTCCAAAATCGTCCACTTTAGCAAAGAACATGTAGCATGTAACCTCAATCATTCAAAATCCTTCACTTTGGCAAAGAGGATTTTGGAGGATTTGGGAAGGTTAGGGTTAATTTTAAAAAATGTTTTGAAAATTTCATGAAAGTGAGCTATCCCAGAATAATGGATTTTATGCCAAAAGTGTCTGCTTGGGCAAGGTTACCTAATCACTAAGTTTTAGGTTGTAATAATTAGAAGATTAAAACATGAAAAAAAAAAAATGAAAAAAAATCACTCCTTGTTTGTACATGTGGGGCTAGGGCCAAGGATACAGAGAGAGTCCAGTGTATTGGCTCCTAGAATGGGGCTTCACCCAAAAAAATAATAATAAAAAAATAAATATAAACCCTGATGTTTATTGTCAAACTGCTTCAAAATTCTAGGGGACATTGGTTCAATTTTCAGGACACGCGTAAAAAATGTGTTCCTAATTAAGGGAGGATGGCCAAAGTCATGGTACAGCCAAGCCTTAGAGAAGCCACGCCAGGCCTAGGCTACCCGGCCTCCTAATTGTCTTTTGTAAGTCCTAATCCTGTAATACAGTACCTGCCAATCAACATAACCTGGGCTTCTGGAGGGCCTAGCCCAGGCAAGCAGAGCTCATTATATAGGCCAGTAGGCAGGGGGAAAAGCCTAGGCCTGGCTTCTCAAAGGCTTGGCTGTACCATGACTTTGGCCCTTGTCCCTAAAGTGATTTTCTTTCCTTTACTTTGTATGTAGGTAATTCGTTGGCAAAGACATTACGGTTTTAAATCTTTTATGAAAATGGAGGACGACTTCACTAAGAAAGTCATCAAGTTCAGTGGACAAACGGCTGGAAGGGACAAATTTTACAGGTGAATTATTGACATAGATATTGTTATATATTCTGTATAATTCAATAACCCTAACTCCCTATTTGCTTACACATAACCTGAATCCTTCCTAACTCCCTAGGCACATTTGCTTACACATAACCTGAATCCTCCCTAACTCCCTTGGCCCATTTGCTTACACATAACCTGAATCCTCCAAAATCCTTCAGCAGTAAAGCAAGCACATGACATGTACATGTATGCACACATGTGTTTCTAATCTGTGATACATGTACATGGCCAGGGACCCTCCCTGCATGCATGGAGCAATAAAACAGTGTCCACTGACCCAAGCACTGATCTTGCAATCACTACAACAAACATGGATGTACTGTACCATGGAAAGGCAAGTATGCCTAATAACCTCAATCCTCCAAAAATCCTTCACTTTAGCAAAGAGCATGTAGCATGTAACCTCAATCCTTCACTTTGGCAAAGAGGATTTTGGAGGATTTGGGAAGGTTAGGGTTAATTATGATGAAGATGAATGATCTGATCTGACCCCACCCCACCCCACACAACAAGTGTACCCCCATTTCCCAACCGCTCCCCCATGATTTACACCCATGGTGGAAACACATCGGTGACAAGAAGAGTATCATGCATCAGCCATTTTGGTTCTCCAATACACATGCCTATAGGAATCAAATCAAGGCTAATGTCAAAAATAGATTGTTGCCGTTAACACGGAATGTAGTTTTCGTTGCTGAGTCAGGGAACAAGATGGTGACAGTGTGAGAAGTGACTGACATGTCGTACGGATGTCATTTTCAATTCAGGACCTTTCAGTATGGGAGCAAGTTGCTGTGGTGGTGTCTTGAGCAGGGTAACGGTGACCAAAACCTCATTAAGAAGGTCCAGACATTGGAGAGGACACTCAGCACGAGCCGGAAATGTAAGTTAGTTTGGGAGTCATATGTTGCATTCCTCATACAAAAAATATAATTATCAACACTTTCTCTTTTAACCCTAACCCCCCTAGGTATTCTGGCTAGGAACTTTCCGGAATCCTCCAAAATCCATCAGTGCACTTTTGGAAACATGCCCTTATTTTCAAAATGCACCCATGCATTTTCGTTGATCTTTCATATTCAGCACTTATGGCCTGTACTTCTTGCCAGGTAGTAATTTTGTCCCATTTGAAGAGGTGAAAGTACCAGTTTCCAACAGTGCTGAATTTTTCCCATAAAGTGCCCCTTGGAGGATTTTGCAGGATTTGGGGTGGTTAGGGTTAATGACAGTTAATTTTTATATTGCAGCTAATAATTGTTAGGGCATTACTGTTTATGTTGTATGAACCAGGGTTCGAAAATGCCAGTGAAAACGGCGGTGGACTAGTCATCAAAACCTTCTCCTATTAGTCCGGCGGGCTAGTCAGAATTACAAGGACTTCACTGAGTCCTAGATCTTTTTTATTTTATATTTACACATTTCATTCCACTGGGGCATATTTTCATCATTTTCAAATATGCTAGCATCATGAAATACGGGTATTGACAATTGTGTACCACCCTGCAGAACGTACTTTAACTCTAATCCCCCCTAGCTGTTTTGGCTAATAACCTTCCTGAATCTGCTACACCGTGCAGTAACACTACCACCCAACTGTTGGACTTACCTGGATTTGGGACACCCGACCCCATGTAAAGTATCCCTGTCTGGGCTATACAGTACTGAGTCAAACACCATGCAGTAACACTACCACCCAACTGTTGGACTTAGCTGGAATTGGGACGTCTGGGTTATACAGGACCGAGTCCATCAAAATCCAACACCATGCAGTAACACTACCACCCAACTGTTGGACCAAGCTTGAATTGGGACACCCGGCCCCATGCAAAGTAACCCTGTCTGGGCTATACACTTACTGAGTCCATCAAAATACAACACCATGCAGTAACACTACCACCCAACTGTTGGACTTAGCTGGAATTGGGACACCCGGCCCCATGCAAAGTATCCCTGTCAGGGCTATACAGTACTGAGTCCATCAAAATACAACACCATGCAGTAACACTACCACCCAACTGTTGGACTTAGCTGGAATTGGGACACCCGGCCCCATGTAAAGTATCCCTGTCTGGGCTATACAGTACTGAATCCATCAAAAAAACAACACAACCAGCCATTGGAGTTTGAATGGATTGGGGGTGATTAGGGTTTTTAGAAAAAGATACAGACGAGTGAAAATGCATGCGGAATAGCTAAAAGTCAAACTTATTGGCCCGGCTGGCTAGTGAAAAGAAAAAGAAAAAGAAAAAAAACAGTTAAGGGCAACAGTACTGGATGTTGACTTCCAAGAATCCCTATAATATTTTTTTTTAAAGAAAAGTTATGTTGGATAATTTATGTGATGTTTTTCCTCAATTTTTAGTGTTGCGTCTTGGAAAGAGCTTTGACTTGTTTACTGGGGCGATGAAGACGATCCACTTACAGGACACGTTCCTCCGCATCACCATCACCCTCTCCAAACTCAACCAGGCCGTGTACCTCCTCATTGACCACGCCCTGTGGGCTCACCGCGTTGGCATCATAGCGGTCGACAACAACCGTCTGACAAACTTGTCTGCCCGTTTCTGGCTGGCAACACTCATCTTGAACCTGTCCCGCGACCTGTACGCCCTCATCAATGTACTCAACGATGCGATTGATGTTCACGCAAAACGACAGGCACATGGCGTTCGTGGCACTGTCGGCAATCACGTACCCAATGGGGATGTAAGCCAGGACGACAACAACAGTAGCCAGTTGGACGTTGTGGCGGTCTGTCTACAGCGCAACATACCGGTCGTGTTGGATTTAGTGAAAAACACGGCGGATTTGTTTCTGCCGCTGTCGAGTCTCGGGTACCTTGTGATTCCGGTCGGGATCCAGGGACTGTGTGGCCTTATCAGCTCCATCGTGGGAATGGTGACAGTGTGGGAGTCCAAACTCAAGATCCAACCTTAGCTTGCTCATTTGGAGGCAAAGTTGTGCCGCGTTGCTCAAAATATTTTTTCCAAAGATATGCAATTAACAATAATGGCAATTATGTTTTGGATTGAAACTCATAAAAATCGTTGTTTCCCTTCATAATTGTTTTAATATGTGATCATTACCGTGCATACATCTTTAAACGGGAAAACTAATTATGGTGATTAACCCCTAACCACCCCCAAATCCTGCAAAATCCTCCAAGAAGTACAGGCCATAAGTGCTGAATATGAAAGATTAATGAACATGCATGGTGCATTGGAGGATTCAGGAAGGTTCCTAGCCAGAATACCTAGGGAGTTAGGGTTAAAGTTCAAAAGTCATATTTTAATAGATTTAACTATATAATAATCATAGGTAAAACACACCCTTTGTCATGTTGTTCATTCCGTTTGATTATGTTCAAATGGTGCTGTTTTACAGGGTGAGCTTAAATTAGAACACAGTACAAAGTGATCTATGCAAACGAACCTTTGATCTGTTAGATAAAAAAAGTGCAATTCGTATTGTCCAAACATCAGACTGCACAATGCTTTCATTCAATTGTTATTGACTGTCAAGATATTTATTGATAAAGATTCAAACGGCTAATCAGTATTATTTGTTAAAATTTTATAGTTTTTTTTAGAAGTACTCGTACATAATTAAGACTTTCCAAAATTTGTATGTGGGATATATACTACTCAAAACAATTTAGGGAACACCGGAATAATCTCAGTTAAAGCAAGATCATTTATTTCAGATAAACACAATGTTTCACAGAATTAACGAGAAACAACTGCACAATGAAACAGATGATAAAGGATGCATGTAGTGATTACACATTTCATGACATGACTACTGAAAGAGAGAGGGGGTTGCAAATGAAAATCCCGGTTCATGGAACATTTCAAACCTATTTGATGTTAAAAATCCGGTGTTTCCTAAATTGTTTTGAGTAGTATATTATCGATTTGGTCTATACATTATTCTTATAAAGATGGTATTCAATCCTTTAAAAAAAATTGTTTATCATAAATATTTTTTTACCAAGTAAATTTGATTGATTTACGTGCTGATCTTGTCCATAAAATGACAAAAATTACTGAAAAAATTCTCTGCTTATTTAGCAGGTCTATGAAATCAGCCCATGCATGTTGTCCAACTCATTAACCCTTTAGTTGGCAAGTAGCTACAGTGGTCAAAATCAGTCAACTGTCTGTTTTAACCAGGTCGCACCGGGAATAAAAAGGTTTTTCCGAACCCCCGTGGCGGGTTTATTTTTACCGCACAAACACGAACAATGGTGCTCGCCAGAGCGACCGCGTCTTCCACTGTATGCTTATAATAATAATAATAATAATGTATAGATTTATATAGCGCACGTATCCACCAACTAAGTGGCGCTCAAGGCGCATTATATTATTATCCCTGCTCATAAGGCTCATAAATCATTCCTGAAACCATCTCAGCTCCCTGGGGAGTATACAGCTCAATTGCTGCCATTTCTAGCGCATATAGAGCAAACCATCTCTGCCTTCACAGGTACCCATTTAACCCCTGGGTGGAGAGAAGCAATTATGGTTAAGTGTCTTGCTCAAGGACACAGGTGTCACGGCCGGGGCTCGAACCCACACTCTGCTGCTGGCAACACCAGAACTTGAGTTCAGTGCGCTAGACCGCACGACAATCCACTTTACGTGCATTATACAACACGGGACCTACGGCTTTACGTCCCATCCGAAGGACGAAGCAATTATGGTTAAGTACCTTGCTCAAGGACACAGGTGTCACGACCGGGGCTCGAACCCACACCCTGCTGCTGGCAACACCAGAACTTGAGTTCGGTGCGCTAGACCGCTCGTTGCCACGTCGACCGGGAATCTATTCAAATATTCCCGAGAATCCTGTGGCGTGTTTAGATGCTCTCTGATCCGCTGTCCCAAAAAAAATGTGCGTGTATACACGGCCTCTGACGCGAACTGGTTAAATGTGCATACAGGCATTTTTGACTGTTTTTACCGTCATTTTGACCTGTAAATGTACTTACTACATGTAAAGGTTTGACAGTGTTTGACTTTTAAGTGCACTGGATATACCTTGGTAAGTATATCAACATTTTGACTGATTTTGACCCTTGCAGTCATAGAAGGGTTAATTATTCCTAGAGTACTATGCACAAACTCACCATAGTTTTAAGTATGTGCTTTGTACAAAGAAACTTGGAACTCGTGTCTACATTGACCTGTACAATGTAGGTGTCCCTTTGGTCTAGAGGACAAAGCCCCCTGGATGTTTAATTTTGGAGGATTTACAGACTCTCCACATCCCCACAAACAAGAAACTCCTTGGTGGCTACTTCTCTTTTTTCAAAAAAAAATTAGGCAAAGGGAGATTTGTAAAAAAAATCCTGAAATCAGAGTAATCACAGGGCTGATTATTAGCTCCATGAAAATGATGACACCTCTGGGGTCACAGAAATGCTTTACGGAAAATAACGCTTAGCAAAATTGTGCCGAGAACCAGCCAGAAAGCAATTTTCATAACATGATAATTTGGCCGGTGACCTATTTTTTGCTGAGCACAAATATTCTGTACTCGGCAAATTTGGATGCTCTATGACTAAACTGGGCCCAGGTTTATTGTAATCTGGTACCCAGGTACCTCATCATACGGATGTTTCACATTTCGTGACTTGAGACACAATACAGGCTACTTTTTTTTCTTTCCTTGGTGGCTACTTCTCTTTTTTTTTCTTTTTTTCCAAAAATTTTTGAGGCAAAGGGAGATTTGTAAAAAAATAAATCCTGAGAAATCACAGGCATTGGTCCGAACATGACAGATCAGACTTCTTAACTCTGGTTGAACTTCTGGCATAATCAAAGAGTTATAAAGGCCGGAGTTATTGGTCACTGCCCATGTTTTTTCAGCTCTGGTGATTGACCAATCACCAGAGCTGAAAAAACATGTACCTGTATTGTAAAACATGTACATGTACCTGTATTTAGTATATAAGAGATATTCTATTGGGGTTAGTCTTGGTGATGATGGCAAGGGTTCTCAAAGTGAACCACCTGCTATTGAAAATAACTTGTTGAAGATGTTCAAGTTAGATCCTTGATGCAGAGAACAGCAAAGCATCTAAAAGGGGGGGGGGGGGGAGAGACGAGACACGGTCACTCCCCCTCCCCATCGTACTAATGCCATCAAAGTTTGTTCATGTGTACAACAGACCATGTATGATGTAAAACACAAGAAAATAATTCTTAGATGTTTGCCTTTTTTTTTAATTTAATAATTATCAAGTTAAAACGACAAGTGTTACGCACTATTTCAATATAATATACAGTTTACAGATGTTCTAGTATACAAATATTGACTGAAATGGGAATGCTCCAGGAATCACCGAGGAGACTAGTTTTACTGTACCACGACTGAAAACAGTCAATATTTGTTTCATAACACCTCATACATAGATTCTGCACAATTTATTAAGAGACCTGCTACAATAAATCAAACCAATACATGACTTTCATTAACTTGACAACACTTCAAAATTAATTGAACTTCTGCAACACGTATTTATTTATTTAACACAATGTTGTAACAACAGCATTGACGCGTTTAGACCAATTTCATGGGCTAGTTCATTGGTTGCCATGGGCTAGTCTTTCCTTGTTTGCTTGGCATTACAGTAAAAAATATCAAACATCATGTGACATGCTCTGAACCAATCACAAGACAGAATCTATGTATGACGTGTTATAATACATGATGTGATTTCACTCGAGTCCCATGCATTGCTATCTAGGAGAAAGACAACCAACCTTAAACCCTTGTATTGTTTAGTCTCTCAAAACCCTTTGAAAGGTAAAAAATACTTGCCAGTGATGTATAGAGGTTTCGTGTCAGAATGCATCTACACCGTACATAAGCTTCTATACACAGTTATTCCAAACTGACAGACGAAGGGTTTTGGTGGGTCCATCAACCCCAAAATGGACCGAGAGTAGAAGGGTGTTTTAAGCTTTTAACATTTTTTATTGATTTATCGCTGACTGTCTTGATGTTATGCTTGTCAATGAGAGAAATTTATGTCAAAAGTTGTTATTGATTAAATAAATATATATTTTATATTTAACTGTATATATTTGGTATCGGATTATCATAAAAACACTATCAAACAAAGCACATATTTTTAAATGATATTAAATGCAATCCGACAAATTAATAAAATAATTTAAAAATCTATGAATATGTTTGTTATGAATTGAAAGTATTTGAACATTTTAGTTTACCATTCTCATATACAGTAATGCAAATATATTTCAAGTGCATCCATATATTTAACCCTCCTAGCTATGACTGTAAGCGTCAAAATCAGTCAAAATGTTGATATACTTGCCAAGGTATATCTAGTGCACTTAAAAGTCAAACCTTGCATGTAGTAAGTACATTAACCCTCCTACTACAACAAGAGTCAAAATCAGTCAAAATGTTGATATACTTGCCAACGTATATCTAGTGCACTTAAAAGTCAAACACTGTCAAACCTTGCATGTAGTAAGTACATTAACCCTACTACTACTACAAGGGTCAAAATCAGTCAAAATGTTGATATACATGCCAAGATATATCTAGTGCACATAAAAAGTCAAACACTGTCAAACCTTGCGTGTAGTAAGTACATTTACATGTCAAAATGAGTCGACCATTTTTGACTGGTAAAAGCATTGTCTGGTATTGTTCAGGGTGGTCAAAATGACAGTAAAAACCAGTCAAAAATGTCCTTGTGTGCACATTTGGGTCGACAGTCAAAACAGTCAGTTGACTGGTTTTGACCTCTATAGCAACTTTTCCCACTAAGTGCAGCAATAGTACGAGGGTTAATAACCATAAAATATTTCTTGGACATACAATGTCCTTGTGGTGTAAGAGTCTTGTCCAAGATGGTTCTATATAATTGCAATCCACGTGAATTAAGTCCACTGATAGAGGGCGCATGCAGTCTCAGCCAGTGAGAAATATTGTGGCGGTGCTCGTGTAGTAACTCCAGACCATCATGCACAGCACCGCCGACGGCGGATACTGTATGAGCACTAGCTGAGGGGCACAGCATGGTGTGAAACCTGAAGATCCGTCTTGCACAAGTCAGAGGACTTTACATTTCATCCCTTCCCCTGACCACTACAACCCTTAGGAAAAAAAATATATACGTTTCTGTATGTTTCTTCCTGTTGTCTTAAATAATAATAATGTGTGGACTTATATAGCGCACGTATCCACCAACTGAGTGGTGCTCAAGGCGCATTATATTATTACCCCTGCTCATAAGGCTCATAAATCATTCCTGAAACCATCTCAGCTCCCTGGGGAGTATACAGCTCAATTGCTGCCATTACAGCTGTGCATGATGGTCTGGAGTTACTACACGAGCACCGCCACAATATTTCTCACTGGCTGAGACTGCATGCGCCCTCTATCAACCAACTCTGCCCTCACAGGTACCCATTTAACCCCTGGGTGGAAAGAAGCAATTATGGTTAAGTGTCTTGCTCAAGGACACAAGTGTCACGGCCGGGATTTGAACCCACATTCTGCTGCTAACACCAGAACTTGAGTCCGGTAAGCTAGACCGCTCGGCCACGACAATGCAATAGTTTCTATTTACAATCACATCAGAAGAACACCAACCTTCGTACGCAAAATAGTTTATCCAACAAAATGCCATGTCCACATTACTTCATATAGAAACAGAGATACCTTTCTGGTTAAGTTAAACATCTGGGCATACATGAAAGTACAGTAACAAGTCCGTCTCGAACCACATCACATCTCAGGCTGGTGATTATCTCCAGTCTCGTTGGCATGAAATAACTTGAGTATATCTGATCTCTATTCCCCCCCTGGATGGGATGCCAGTCGTTTGCAGGTAACTTCCCCCAGCTACTGCTGGTACCTATTTATACTCCTGGGTGGAGAGAAGCAATTACAGTAAAGTGTCTTGCGCTCAAAAACACAAGGACCGCGGTTTCACTGGCAAGAACCGACCGAGAATATTACTTTTCCCCATGGATAGGATGTCAGTGTTTCACATGTAACTTCCCCAGCTACTGCTGGTACCCATTTATACTCCTGGGTGGAGAGAAGCAATTACAGTAAAGTGTCTTGCGCTCAAGAACACAAGGACCGCGGTTTCACTGGCAAGAACCGACCGAGAATATTACTTTTCCCCATGGATAGGATGTCAGTGTTTCACATGTAACTTCCCCAGCTACTGCTGGTACCCATTTATACTCCTGGGTGGAGAGAAGCAATTACAGTAAAGTGTCTTGCGCTCAAGAACACAAGGACCGCGGTTTCACTGGCAAGAACCGACCGAGAATATTACTTTTCCCCATGGATAGGATGTCAGTGTTTCACATGTAACTTCCCCAGCTACTGCTGGTACCTATTTATACTCCTGGGTGGAGAGAAGCAATTGCATTAAAGTATCTTGCTCAAGAACACAAGGACCGCGGTTTCACTGGCAAGAACCGACCGAGAATATTCCTTTTCCCCATGGATAGGATGCCAGCGTTTCACAGCAAACTACCCCAGCTATTGCTGGTACCCATTTATACTCATGGGTTGAGAGAAGCAATTACAGTAAAGTGTCTTGCGCTCAAGAACACAAGGACCGCGGTTTCACTGGCAAGAACCAACCGAGAATATTCCTTTTCTCCATGGATAGGACGCCAGCGTTTCACAGGTAACTTCCCCAGCTATTGCTGGTACCCATTTATACTCCTGGGTTGAGAGAAGCAATTACAGTAAAGTGTCTTGCTCAAGGAGGCAAGGACAATGGTTGTGGCAAGAAACAGTGTTCTTTAACGGGCAAAAACTGGAAGGGAAATGGTGGGAAAATGCATCATTTTATTCAACATATTGAATGTATGGGGGGGGGGATGAGGTTTCATCGGTAGAACTGTGACGTAGTGTATAGAATATTCCTATTCCCCTTGGATGGGATGCCTTTCTTTCGTAGGTACACGTAACCTCCCCGGCTATTGCTGGTACCCAGTTATACTCCTGGGTTGAGAGCAGCAATTAACGGTAAAGTGTCTGGTGCTCTAGGACACAAGCCAGGGGCGGATCCAGGAGCTCCAAAGGGGGGGGGGAAATGCCAACAAATGGGGGAATACACATGAAAAAGGATCCGCCGGCCAGGATACGAACCCACATTCTGACAACTCCACCATCAGAACACAAGTTTGATGCACTTAGCTGCTCGGCCAAGGCATCCCATAATAACAGTAGGACTAACTTGCAGTACCAATTTATAAAATACATGTACACACACCCGGATAATAATGTGCACTTATATAGCCTTACTGCTTTGTTGATATAGTGAACATGGCCAATAGATGAGTCTAAACGGATCACGAAGTGTGGAGCTCTTTAAAGGCACCTGGAAATAGGTTTTTTATTGATTTAAACAATAAAGTATATGTGTATTAACAATAAACAAATTGTTTGAGTGATTATTTGTCAGGATTTATATGTTTAAAAAAAATATGAAGTTGTTTGGAGGGTGACTCCGCCCATCCCTTTTTGTGACGTCATTCGAGGAAGGATTCGCCGCTGATGGAACATCGACCCCCCTCGACGCCCTCGAGAATTGCCTGTGTTTACACACGTGCAAGTAGTGACCCGTGTGGTTTGGTTTGTTATAAAAAAAGGCATTTTTCCGGCATTTTCCCAGCAATGCCGACCAGGTGTATTGCTGCTGGATGCAACAAAACAACTAAAGATGGGGTCAGCCTGCATCTGTTTCCAGCTGATCCCAAATATAGGCGGTTATGGGCAGCGAAAGTCAGGATAACGAGGGCAAAGTGGTCCGGTCCGACGTCGTTTTCAGCGCTATGCAGTGACCACTTCGAGCCGTCGTGTTTAGCCAATCCGGGATGTACCACACATTTGACATGACAAAAAAAGTAATTCTGAAACATGACGCCATCCCAACCATATTCCCAGTTAGTGGGAAATCTAAGAAGCAACCCGAAAGACGTGACAAACCTACAGGAGCATTTGCCAAACGTGAAAAAATCCGGGTAAGTTTGAACTTTGAAGTGCATGTTGTGTTCTCTTTATACATGTACATGTAACGTTATACTACTTTTACTAGTCAGTGTAGGTACCGTTTTCGTAGCACTAGCGGCATTGCTGCACCTATATTGTGAAAACTTGCATGCTTCCCCTTGGGCCTTGTTTTACGTTGTCGTTTCATCTGAAACTAGGTTACAGGTTAGGCATACATTTTGTACGTCGTACTCTCGGATTCGGTTACTCAGATTCGGTGACGCATCGTACCGATCAGGTACCCAGACGTAATGTATGGGGCCAGACTACACATTTTCTCTTCAAATATCCCCGCCTCGAATGACGTCACGAACAGCGCCACCATGTGTCAATGTAAAGGGGGGGCCTATTCTAAAGTCGTAAATACAATAAAACCACTATTTCTGTAACCTTAGTTACTTGTTTATTCACATTCCACTCATAAAAATGTATATATTTATGACAAAAGCTACATTTGGACAAAATACCAGTGCCAGGTGCCTTTAAGTTACATAGACAAACAAATGCATTGATATTTTCTACAATTATATTTATTACACACATCCTATTATTTTAGGAATTAAAAATGTACAGACCATTTCTTGAGAATAAAAGCTCTTTCCACTATAACCTCTACATGCACATTCCCCATAAACTTCTCTTCTATGGATCCTGAAGACGATCAGAGCATACTGATCGATAACGTCTAGTTGTAACTAACCGGTTCTTTTCAGAACTATTTACTACTCAAAAGAACATTTCTATGACACGGTGTCACCGCAAACAGTCTTTACCTTTTTTTCACCGTGAAAAGCTACAAGTCTTACAGCTATGGATTCTTGTTACGCTTCGGCCATATTGGTCTAGTTCCCCTATCAAAAATCACCACTAACAAATCACAGTTTGAAAGGCACCCGTCTATTTTGCACATGAGCCTCAATTTGATTCCCATAGAAAATTAAGATCTAGCTGATCAGTGATAAGGCAGGCATGCATTTTTGTAATTGCAAAAAAAAAAAGTGGAAACAGCGAGGCACAAAAAAACTTTGTACAGTGTTTTAAAGGTTTCTATGGCACTAGGATACTTTTTAAAAAAGAGGAAATCAGCTGAAAAGTTGCATGCCTGATAAGGGTCTATTGAAATTTCTGCTTAATATTATTCAGCGGTGTGATCTGACAAATCCTGAAAAAAAAAAAATCGGTAGCGGGCCTGGGTCTCTCTTTGGTCAAAAAGGACAAAGCCTCATTACAGACTCTCCACATCCCCACAAACAAGAAACTAGAGGTTTAGACACAATACAGGCTACTTCTTTCTTTCCTTGGTGGCTACTTCTCTTCTTTCAAGAACCTTTAGAGGCAAAGGGAGATTTGTAAAAAAAAAAAAAAAAAATTTAAAATCCTGAGAAATCAAAGGCCTGATTTATTAGCTCCATTAAAATGATGACACCTCTGGGGTCATAGAAATGCTTCACAGAAAATAATGCTTAGCAAGTTTATCTGCCAAGCCAAATTGTGCCGAGAACCAGCCAGAAAGCAATATACATAGCATGATAATTTGGCTGGTGACCTATTTTTTTGCTGAGCACAAATATTCTGTGCTCGGCAAATTTGAATGCTCAGAGATGCCAATATTTACGATTTGGGCGTAATTTTTACGATTTATTGAGTCCAATTACGATTGTACGATCCGTGTATCAATTTATGGCTAGCCGCGAAACCAACGATGTAAAGAACCACATGTGTTTACGGCACGCGCACCGTAGTTCATCAGCCGTTTGCATGACGAAAACCTTTCGTTAGGAGAATTACTCTTTTTTAATTTGGAATGTTGGCATCTCTGGATGCTCTGTGACTAAACTGGGCCCAGGTTTATTGTAATCTGGTACCTCATCATATGGATGTTTCACATTTCGTGACTTGAGACGGTTGCGGGTACTATACAGATATGGAGGAAGTTGTCCGGATGACTAAGATGTTCACTTAGCCATTGGACGGGTGTATCCTGCGGGGACTCGATGCCTTGAATTAAGATCTTATACTTCGTCTCATCTGTGGGAAGGAAAGATAATCAAATAGACGATGTGACCAATGCCATCACATGTTTACAAAAGAGCCCTAAAGGTCAAACGACACCGAGCACAAAATGTACACTGGTCTATAACAAGAAACCATACTATCTGATATTTTGAATATCAGCATAAAAATTCTTAATTTGATATATTTTTAATAAGGTAATAACATTATATCTCAAATCTTATTCATCTGAAAATTAAGAAAATTTCTGATGTTATGTGGAGAAGTACAAAATGTACAAACTCTGCATACAAATAGACACACTTTTGCCCGGCGGGAAATCACCCTGGTACTCTGAAGGTCACGCAAAGTCAGATGGTCTATAACATCGGGTCCAACACAAAAACTTTTTGAAGTGAATAAAGAAACATAGACTAGAGCGGGGTATGAACCTGCGACCTCCCGGTTAACGTGTCGGTGATCTACCAACTGAGCCATCTAGCCCTATGTTGGCTGTCTCCTTATTTTGTCAATATTTTTGTTTGGGGGTGGGGGGGGGGGGGAGTGGTGCAAGTCAGAAGTCACTGAACCAAAACTGACCAACATTTTTACTGAAAATTTTGTATGAATTCAAGATTCAGATGAACATTTCATATATGATGCCATGGGTTGGGTTGGGAAGAGGAATTGGGGGTGGGGTTGGGGGTGGGGTTGGGGGTGGGGTAAACTGATACCTACCTGTGCTGGTGAAGAAGTCAGGTGTTCCCTCCTCCAGTAGATTTTTCAATACGAGCGGTTCACCTTGCTCCGTTACCGGTCGGAACAACTTCTGAATGTAGGTAGCATGTGGCTGCGTCAACAAAAACACACAACCAAGTGTTACATATAGTTCTGCGCTTAAAGAAACTAACAATTTGTGTTTCACCTTTGACCTGATCAAAGTGTTTTCCACCGGATCAAATCAAGATATTGCTCATCCAAGATTCCTTTCAAATCCTGGCTCTAAAATAAAAAAAATTGTTTAATTATTTTTTAAATTAAAAAAATGTTACTAAAAAGAAATGTCACAATTCGTTACTTTTGGACTAGTATAAAAACCTTACCTGATAGATTTTGAATGGGACATACTTGAATGGTTCATCACCTAACCTCTCCATCAGACGACGGTTGGTGGTCCAGAATTGGTCAAATTTATCTGTGAATAAACAGCAAACCAAAACATGAATTTGTTTCTGAAGCTGTGTATTTTAACTCAGATTAACTCTTGTTCTTTTAATTTAAGCAGTAACCCCGGGCATTTTAAAGATAAAGCACATGTTTCCAAAAGTGCACTGATGGATTTTGGAGGATTCAGCAAGGTTCCTCGCCAATGTGCCTAGGGGGGTATTAATGTTCTCTTGAGAGTGCAAATAGTGTAAAAGTGGTTTTAAGATGTAGTTTAAGGTTAGTTTTCAATTTCTCTTTTAAATGTTTCCATTTTTATGATGATAAACTCACCGTTTTGCAGACCAGTCCAGAGCTGCTTGTGATCTTTCTTTTGCATGTTGTTGATCACGTTACCTCGGTGTTTCAAAACGTCCGCCTCTTTCAGACACGACATGTAGTGCGCCTCGATCACGTCTTTGCTCTTACAGTGTAGTATGTCCTCTTCTGGGAATGTCTGAAATGACAAATCGACAGCGAGAAAAGACTTATTCAATGAAATTTACAGACACTCGGAAAGCACTGAGTATACAGTGCTATACACTCGTCGGTGCAGGGCAAAATTAAATCAATTGTTTATCACCCGTCGGAAGAATTTCATTAACCTATACAATGAAATTTAACTGACCCAAGTATACACCGATCCTGCCTGCTAATCAAACGGAACCGATTGACCAATAGGGTTAAGCATTTCCATGGTAACTGCTACTATGTTGGTCAAACGTGGCGAGACCGAGTTTGTCAGGATTGCTAAGGCTTCTTCCAACACACCCCCCCCCCCACCCCCATGGAAGTTTGGCTGGTTATCAACAGAATCTGCTAAGCTAACCCTTCTGCAATATTTTCAGCTTAGCAGGTCTATGAAACAGGCCACAGGTGGTAAGCTGTGCCGGGTATCCATGTATCCGGATACCCGACCGAAACTGTTTTGGCTTCATCTCTAACCCTCTTATAGGTTTTACAATCAAAGACACTCAAAATTTGTATGTCACTCCCAACCCATTGACTTTGTGCAGTGCACTCAAATAAATTCAAGGACATGTGGCTATGGTAGGAGGTCAAACCAAAACCACTCGACTGTATATGAGTCTGCTGCTATAACTTGTGCAGTGTATGTACACAGCTCTGTGTGACTCTGCATATGACATAAAACACAATAAAGGGGGCCACTTTGCATCCGTCACGTTAGCAGTTTTTCCAATGGTTGTTATTTATTTTTAAGTACCTGAAACCGACCAAAAAGTGTTTCAACATGTGAATGGGCATCCAGGCTTATACTAGAACTAATTTCAGTTGATTTATTTTATTTTTTTATTTTTTTATTTATTTTTTCACCCTCAAATTTCCATAAAAATTGGACGGAAAAAGTTACCTCACTTTTCCGTCCATTTGTTGATGGAAATTTTAGGGTAATTAAAAAAATAATAGTAATAATCAACTCAAATTATCTTTAGGATAAGCATGCATGTCTATTCAAATGTTGAAATTCTTTTTGGGTGGTTTCAGATATTTAAACAAAAATTACAACCATTAGAAAAACTGCTAACGTGACGGTAGGAAAGTGGCCCCCTTTATTGTGTTTTATGTCATATAACTTATGTAGGACATACACAAGTGTGTTTGACTTTGCCACTAACTCCAGCACTCTTAGGGAAAAAATACACATGTGTGAACAATTGGCAATGCAACCAAAAATACTCAAGTGACTGTCTGTGGGTGCGGTGCTTACTGGGCCAAATTTCAGCCTGGGCATAGGACTGTTAATGAAGAAGTTGAAAGTTGATTTTAATGAAGAAGTTGAAAATGTGTTGCAGGAGATTAAAAATATAGGTTTTTATAGGTTAATATATGTTGTTGTTTTTTTGTTTTTTTGGGGGGGGGGGGGAAATAAAGGTTCCTATTTTGAAATACAGGTTTTTATAGGTTTTATAGGTTTCGCTGGGAGGCCTGAAATGAAAAGAATGAAAATCAAAGCTGTCTCAAGATGAACTTACTTTAAAATGAACTGTGACATTCCACGGCATGGTGGTCCCATGTGCATACAGGTCAAACAAAACTCCGACTGGATAATGCCTGGAAAAAATTAATAAATTATTATTTAAAAAGTTTACTTCATGTTAAAGGGACAATATCATCATGATCAACAGGGTATGGAATCAGTGTCCTAGGATAAGATGAACACAGTGACTGAAAATTACTGGCTCATTTATGCAGCAGCCATGGTAATATGACCTTATTAACTCAGTCACTGGATAACAGTACCATGTACAGTTTAGATACATTCACCTACACAGTATGGTACTGTACCATTTGACAACTGTCTGTTTATGAATGGTAGATAAGCTGTGTAGATAACAAACCTGTATGGGGACAATATGATATCTGTATGGTCACACTGTGGGGACAATGTACAGTTTAGATACATTCACCAACACAGTACCATTTGACAACTGTCTGTTTATGAATGGTAGATAAGCTGTGTAGATAACAAATCTGTATGGGGACACTATGACATCTGTATGGTGACACTGTGGGGACACTATGATATCTGTATGGTCACACTGTGGGGACAATGTACAGTTTAGATACATTCACCGACACAGTACCATTTGACAACTGTCTGTTTATCAATGGTAGATAAGCTGTGAAGATAACAAATCTGTAAGGGGACACTATGATATCTGTATGGTGACACTGTGGGGACACTATGATACCTGTATGGTCACACTGTGGGGACAATGTACAGTTTAGATACATTCACCAACACAGTACCATTTGACAACTGTCTGTTTATGAATGGTAGATAAGCTGTGTAGATAACAAATCTGTAAGGGTACACTATGATATCTGTATGGTGACACTGTGGGGACACTATGATACCTGTATGGTCACACTGTGGGGACACTATGATACCTGTATGGTCACACTGTGGGGACAATATGATACCTGTATGGTCACACTGTGGGGACACTATGATATCTGTATGGTGACACTGTGGGGACACTATGATACATGTATGGTGACACTGTGGGGACACTATGATACCTGTATGGTGACACTGTGGGGACAATATGATACCTGTATGGTGACACTGTGGGGACACTATGATATCTGTATGGTCACACTGTGGGGACAATATGATATCTGTATGGTCACACTGTGGGGACACTATGATATCTGTATGGTCACACTGTGGGGACACTATGATACCTGTATGGTCACACTGTGGGGACACTATGATATCTGTATGGTCACACTGTGGGGACACTATGATACCTGTATGGTCACACTGTGGGGACACTATGATATCTGTATGGTCACACTGTGGGGACACTATGATACCTGTATGGTCACACTGTGGGGACAATATGATACCTGTATGGTCACACTGTGGGGACACTATGATATCTGTATGGTGACACTGTGGGGACACTATGATACCTGTATGGTCACACTGTGGGGACACTATGATACCTGTATGGTCACACTGTGGGGACACTATGATACCTGCATGGTGACACTGTGGGGACACTATGATATCTGTATGGTGACACTGTGGGGACACTATGATACCTGTATGGTCACACTGTGGGGACACTATGATACCTGTATGGTGACACTGTGGGGACAATATGATACCTGTATGGTGACACTGTGGGGACAATATGATATCTGTATGGTCACACTGTGGGGACACTATGATATCTGTATGGTCACACTGTGGGGACAATATGATATCTGTATGGTCACACTGTGGGGACACTATGATATCTGTATGGTCACACTGTGGGGACACTATGATACCTGTATGGTCACACTGTGGGGACAATATGATACCTGTATGGTCACACTGTGGGGACACTATGATATCTGTATGGTCACACTGTGGGGACACTATGATACCTGTATGGTGACACTAATAATAATAATAATAATAATGTGTGGATTTATATAGCGCACGTATCCACCAACTAAGTGGTGCTCAAGGCGCATTATATTATTATCCCTGCTCATAAGGCTCATAAGACTCATAAATCATTCCTGAAACCATCTCAGCTCCCTGGGGAGTATACAGCTCAATTGCTGCCATTTCTAGCGCATATAGAGCAAACCAACTCTGCCTTCACAGGTACCCATTTAACCCCTGGGTGGAGAGAAGCAATTATGATTAAGTGTCTTGCTCAAGGACACAAGTGTCACGGCCGTGATTCGAACCCACATTATGTTGCTAACTTGAATCCGGTAAGCTAGACCGCTCGGCCACGACACCCCACTGTGGGGACACTATGATATCTGTATAGTCACACTGTGGGGACACTATGATACCTGTATGGTCACACTGTGGGGACAATATGATACCTGTATGGTCACACTGTGGGGACACTATGATATCTGTATGGTGACACTGTGGGGACACTATGATATCTGTATGGTCACACTGTGGGGACACTATGATACCTGTATGGTGACACTGTGGGGACACTATGATACCTGTATGGTGACACTGTGGGGACACTATGATACCTGTATGGTCACACTGTGGGGACAATATGATACCTGTATGGTGACACTGTGGGGACACTATGATATCTGTATGGTGACACTGTGGGGACACTATGATATCTGTATGGTCACACTGTGGGGACACTATGATATCTGTATGGTCACACTGTGGGGACACTATGATATCTGTATGGTCACACTGTGGGGACACTATGATATCTGTATGGTCACACTGTGGGGACACTATGATATCTGTATGGTCACACTGTGGGGACACTATGATACCTGTATGGTCACACTGTGGGGACACTGATATCTGTATGGTCACACTGTGGGGACAATATGATATCTGTATGGTCACACTGTGGGGACACTATGATACCTGTATGGTCACACTGTGGGGACACTATGATACATGTATGGTGACACTGTGGGGACACTATGATACCTGTATGGTCACACTGTGGGGACACTGATATCTGTATGGTCACACTGTGGGGACACTATGATATCTGTATGGTCACACTGTGGGGACACTATGATACCTGTATGGTGACACTGTGGGGACACTATGATACATGTATGGTGACACTGTGGGGACACTATGATACCTGTATGGTCACACTGTGGGGACAATATGATACCTGTATGGTGACACTGTGGGGACACTATGATATCTGTATGGTGACACTGTGGGGACACTATGATCTGTATGGTCACACTGTGGGGACACTATGATATCTGTATGGTCACACTGTGGGGACACTATGATATCTGTATGGTCACACTGTGGGGACACTATGATATCTGTATGGTCACACTGTGGGGACACTATGATACCTGTATGGTCACACTGTGGGGACACTGATATCTGTATGGTCACACTGTGGGGACAATATGATATCTGTATGGTCACACTGTGGGGACACTATGATACATGTATGGTCACACTGTGGGGACACTATGATACCTGCATGGTGACACTGTGGGGACACTATGATATCTGTATGGTCACACTGTGGGGACACTATGATATCTGTATGGTCACACTGTGGGGACACTATGATATCTGTATGGTCACACTGTGGGGACACTATGATATCTGTATGGTCACACTGTGGGGACACTATGATATCTGTATGGTCACACTGTGGGGACACTATGATACCTGCATGGTCACACTGTGGGGACACTGATATCTGTATGGTCACACTGTGGGGACAATATGATATCTGTATGGTCACACTGTGGGGACACTATGATACCTGTATGGTGACACTGTGGGGACACTATGATACATGTATGGTGACACTGTGGGGACACTATGATACCTGTATGGTCACACTGTGGGGACACTGATATCTGTATGGTCACACTGTGGGGACACTATGATACCTGCATGGTCACACTGTGGGGACACTGATATCTGTATGGTCACACTGTGGGGACAATATGATATCTGTATGGTCACACTGTGGGGACACTATGATACCTGTATGGTGACACTGTGGGGACACTATGATACATGTATGGTGACACTGTGGGGACACTATGATACCTGTATGGTCACACTGTGGGGACACTGATATCTGTATGGTCACACTGTGGGGACACTATGATATCTGTATGGTCACACTGTGGGGACACTATGATACCTGTATGGTGACACTGTGGGGACACTATGATACATGTATGGTGACACTGTGGGGACACTATGATACCTGTATGGTCACACTGTGGGGACAATATGATACCTGTATGGTGACACTGTGGGGACACTATGATATCTGTATGGTGACACTGTGGGGACACTATGATATCTGTATGGTCACACTGTGGGGACACTATGATATCTGTATGGTCACACTGTGGGGACACTATGATATCTGTATGGTCACACTGTGGGGACACTATGATATCTGTATGGTCACACTGTGGGGACACTATGATATCTGTATGGTCACACTGTGGGGACACTATGATACCTGTATGGTCACACTGTGGGGACACTATGATATCTGTATGGTCACACTCAGTGGACAATATGATATCTGTATGGTCACACTGTGGGGACACTATGATACCTGTATGGTGACACTGTGGGGACACTATGATACATGTATGGTGACACTGTGGGGACACTATGATACCTGTATGGTCACACTGTGGGGACACTGATATCTGTATGGTCACACTGTGGGGACACTATGATATCTGTATGGTCACACTGTGGGGACACTATGATACCTGTATGGTGACACTGTGGGGACACTATGATACATGTATGGTGACACTGTGGGGACACTATGATACCTGTATGGTCACACTGTGGGGACAATATGATACCTGTATGGTGACACTGTGGGGACACTATGATATCTGTATGGTGACACTGTGGGGATACTATGATATCTGTATGGTGACACTGTGGGGACACTATGATATCTGTATGGTGACACTGTGGGGATACTATGATATCTGTATGGTGACACTGTGGGGACACTATGATATCTGTATGGTGACACTGTGGGGACACTATGATATCTGTATGGTGACACTGTGGGGACACTATGATATCTGTATGGTGACACTGTGGGGATACTATGATATCTGTATGGTGACACTGTGGGGACACTATGATATCTGTATGGTGACACTGTGGGGATACTATGATATCTGTATGGTGACACTGTGGGGACACTATGATATCTGTATGGTGACACTGTGGGGACACTATGATACATGTATGGTGACACTGTGGGGACACTATGATACCTGTATGGTCACACTGTGGGGACACTATGATATCTGTATGGTGACACTGTGGGGACACTATGATATCTGTATGGTCACACTGTGGGGACACTATGATATCTGTATGGTGACACTGTGGGGATACTATGATATCTGTATGGTGACACTGTGGGGATACTATGATATCTGTATGGTGACACTGTGGGGACACTATGATATCTGTATGGTGACACTGTGGGGACACTATGATATCTGTATGGTGACACTGTGGGGATACTATGATATCTGTATGGTCACACTGTGGGGACACTATGATATCTGTATGGTCACACTGTGGGGACACTATGATATCTGTATGGTCACACTGTGGGGACACTATGATATCTGTATGGTCACACTGTGGGGACACTATGATATCTGTATGGTCACACTGTGGGGACACTATGATATCTGTATGGTCACACTGTGGGGACACTATGATATCTGTATGGTGACACTGTGGGGACACTATGATACCTGTATGGTCACACTGTGGGGACACTGATATCTGTATGGTCACACTGTGGGGACACTATGATACCTGTATGGTGACACTGTGGGGACACTATGATACATGTATGGTGACACTGTGGGGACACTATGATACCTGTATGGTCACACTGTGGGGACAATATGATACCTGTATGGTCACACTGTGGGGACACTATGATACCTGTATGGTCACACTGTGGGGACACTATGATACATGTATGGTGACACTGTGGGGACACTATGATACCTGTATGGTCACACTGTGGGGACACTGATATCTGTATGGTCACACTGTGGGGACAATATGATATCTGTATGGTCACACTGTGGGGACACTATGATATCTGTATGGTCACACTGTGGGGACACTATGATATCTGTATGGTCACACTGTGGGGACAATATGATATCTGTATGGTCACACTGTGGGGACACTATGATATCTGTATGGTCACACTGTGGGGACACTATGATATCTGTATGGTCACACTGTGGGGACACTATGATATCTGTATGGTCACACTGTGGGGACAATATGATATCTGTATGGTCACACTGTGGGGACACTATGATATCTGTATGGTCACACTGTGGGGACACTGATATCTGTATGGTCACACTGTGGGGACAATATGATATCTGTATGGTCACACTGTGGGGACACTATACCTGTATGGTCACACTGTGGGGACACTATACCTGTATGGTCACACTGTGGGGACACTATGATATCTGTATGGTCACACTGTGGGGACACTATACCTGTATGGTCACACTGTGGGGACAATATGATATCTGTATGGTGACACTGTGGGGACAATATGATATCTGTATGGTCACACTGTGGGGACAATGTACAGTTTAGATACATTCACCGACACAGTACCATTTGACAACTGTCTGTTTATGAATGATGGATAAGCTGTGTAGATAATAGTACCATGTACAGTTTAGAGGCATTCACCACCATTTGGCAAGCATTACACATGCTGGCATAGTACCTTTATCATTCAAAACCATTTGAATGATCAGTTAACAGGAGGGTTTAAGCTTGGACGATATCGATTTTATTTCATCCACAATATATCGGCACACATATATTGCAATTTTCGATAGTATCGAGATTATTATTATTTTTTCATTCATACATGATTGCTTTAGAGCCGATAACCACAGGTATGTACACCTCTACAAGCATCACAATAAATCCCAAATTCGTTTGCGTAGCGTGTATGTACTTCTGAAGTAGTTCACTTTTGTTTCTCCCTTTTGTTTCCATGGAATTGCTTACTTGACTCCCAATGGCGATTTTAGACTGTCCTAATTTTTGTTTCCATGAAATTTCTTACTTGACTTACAATTTTTTTTTCACGATTTGCCGATATCTCGATAACTTAAAAAGGTTTTTAAAAAGGTATTGCGATATTCAATATTTTTATCGTGTTTTCGCCCAAGCTTAGGAGGGTTAACCACAGAGTTAACAATTACCACTTGAGTGACTGTCCCTCATAGTCAAACCACATCTCATCTTCCTCAATTACATCTGTAAACTTCTTGAAGTGTTTCTGCACCTTGTCTGTCACCAGGGTGATGTAGGTTTGTCTGGAAATAAGTAGCTGTGACCAAGAAACAAGAAAAATCATTTTAAAGGGAAGGTACAACACCCCCTAGCAGCAGTTTTTAAAAAGGGAATATTTTCCAATCTCGGAAATTGAACCAAAACAGGTACTAATGTTATTTTGCCATGATCATGAGGTTTTATTGTGCCATATATATGACCTAATTAAGACTAATTGCGGTGACACCATGTGAAATTCTCAATTGGGAAGTAATTAGTTCTGAAAAGAACTGGAGGTTGCAACTAATTACTACTCAATTGAGAATTTCACATGGTGTCACCGCAATTAGTCTTACTTATCCTCTTCACCATGCAAAGCTACAAGTTTTATATATATATATGACCTTCAAATCACCTGATCTGACCTTCCGGTCCAAACAGGAAGTTCAAATTCAACCTATTCTATCGCAAAATTGATATACGAAATTGATATTGTTATAGATGCAAAATATAGATATCTTTGATGAAGAATATCAGGCCTGGAATTTCATTTTTGAAGGGGCAAGAATGTGTAAAGGGCACTTAGAATTAGGGATGTCACTCATGCACTAACAATTTCATGCTGAACGGGAAAATTGCCCAGTGAAGGCTAACTTCATGCTATGAGTTTGAGGTGTTGCCCAGTGAAGGCTAACTTCATGCTATGAGTTTGAGGTGTTAACATTAATAAAAAGAATGAAAAAAAATATGGAATGAAAGTGTACATTGTCTTCATTAACCCTTCTACTGTTTGACCATTTGAAACCATTCAAAATTTCCACTTACCAAAATGCCCATTGGTTTTGTACACACATGGTGATACCATTTGAACAGTGTTGGTAGCAAGCTTTACTACCATTCAAATCCATTCAAATGCATAGAGGATCCATTGATTCACCACTTAGAAGTTTCCAAACAAGGTTTTGTATTAGCTGTACTACCATTTGGAAAGATCCAAACAAGGTTTTGTATTAGCTGACCTACCATTCAAAACCATTTGGGGGAATCAATACTGTACACAGTTATTTCACCATTCAAAACCACAAAAGCGAATGGTTTCAAATGGTGGATCAACTTGTATGAAAAAGGTACCAGAAGTAGGAGGGTTAATATGATGTTTTTATCTTTTTATAATTCCGTTCAGTTATTGAAATATTAATTTTTAAATACAGCCATATTTTTGCTTTAGCGCGGTGGAGTGGATGCAGTGGACCGTACACTCCCGGCGCTTAATTGGGATGAAAGATTACACCATTTTTTTCCTTCTTTTTATCGGCGTGATTTGATTACTTCATTCAATTGCCTTATTTTAAAGAAGACGATTCCAAAAATCAGATCGCGCAAGTGGCGCTTCAGATCGCGCGAGTGGCATTTAAGATCACGCGAGTGGCGCTTCAGATCGCGCAAGTGGCGCTTCAGATCGCATGGCGAGTGCCGGTTCCAATACCAAGGATCTACGTATTGTATATTAAAAGACATAATTAATTTGCATATTTATCATTCAATTGTATTGAAACTGTGATATTACAAATACCAATACAAATCATGACTCTGTGAGCTTTACTTTTACATTTATACCATTTTCGCATATTAATTAGCTGTACTTTAACTTTTTGTGCATATTTTGCATCGGTCCATGTTTTTTCCCAAATTTGGGTCACCGTAACGTAAAAACTGAGCATCTGATTTTTTTTGTTAGAATATGTTATTTGTTCAATGTATATCAATATAAAGTGAAAATTGGGACTAGCCTAATTTTCTTCTTTCATATAATCATATGCAAATTTGGTAATTTGTCACTTTTTACCCAAAATACCCTTATTTTGGCAGTTTTTTTTGTGAATATTCTGAATCTTAAAATTGCTATAACTTGAGAACGCTTTGACCGATTTTCAAAATTTTGGTGTCATTCTGTTTCAATTTAGCAGTGGATTCTAGATATACAGAAAAAAAAACACCGCTAGAAACACTTTGAAAAATCCCATTGACATCCCTATTAGAATATCACTAAATCAGAATGTCTATGGGAACATTTTTAAGGGGCATCAAAGGTCAAGACCATCACAGAGGCAATGACCTTCATGAAATTCCAGAACTGGAATATATGCAGAAACTCAGGAAAGAATGTCGTATCCAACCGCCACTTTTTCTCATTCAGCATAACCAATAATGTAATCTTACCTAAGGTGGAGAACATATAGATGATGATGGACATATACAAATTATTCCAGGATAATTATTTCATGAAAAATCAGGCATTTTTGGTATACGATGACTTCCTCAGTCATGTCAGTCTGATCTTGTCAACTCCCCCGTTAGTGACCAACACAGTCATTGTACATGCGCAGTGACAATTATAATAGGATCCTTCTATTTTCGGAAGGGGAGGATTTTTTTAGAAGGGAAATAAAGTCCGAAAACCAGCATAAAATTAAAAGTGTATTTTAAAGGTAGTTTTTGCTTTCTGTACCCCCAAAAATCGATAGAATCATTTTTTAACTGGTTAGTGGTTGCAAAATAATCCTTAAAAACCCTTAAAAAGTGGCGGTCGGATACGACATTCTTTCCGAAACTCACAAAGAATGGGTCGGGTTGTTCTGATGTGACTTCGTCACTAGCTAGAGTGAAGCATACTGGAATACGTCCTTCCCACACTTCTCGTAGTATCTCTCGGTCATCCGCCATTATGAAGGATCACTTGTTCACTCATCTATTTCTAGGTCATTCTGAAATGGGGAAAAAAAACATTTAAAATTCATACAAAACTGCATTTATTTCAAGGGACAGTATCGTCACGATCAGAGCAGACATTCAACATGGTGTGGAATCGGTGTCCTAGTCTAAGATGAACACAACGACTGAAAATGATTGGTTTATTTGTGCAGCAGCATTGGTAATATGACCTTAATTATCATGTAGATATGACATAAAACACAATAAAGGGGGCCACTTTCCTACCGTCACGTTAGCAGTTTTTCTAATGGTTGTAATTTTTGTTTAAATATCTGAAACCACCCAAAAAGAATTTCAACATTTGAATAGACATGCATGCTTATCCTAAAGATAATTTGAGTTGATTATTACTATTATTTTTTTAATTACCCTAAAATTTCCATCAACAAATGGACGGAAAAGTGAGGTAACTTTTTCCGTCCAATTTTTATGGAAATTTGAGGTGAAAAATAAATAAAAAAATAAAAAAATAAAATAAATCAACTGAAATTAGTTCTAGTATAAGCCTGAATGCCCATTCACATGTTGAAACACTTTTTGGTCGGTTTCAGGTACTTAAAAATAAATAACAACCATTGGAAAAACTGCTAACGTGACGGATGCAAATTGGCCCCCTTTATTGTGTTTTATGTCATATGCAGAGTCACACAGAGCTGTGTACATACACTGCATAAGTTATAGCAGCAGACTCATATACAGTTGAGTGGTTTTGGTTTGACCTCCTACCACAGCCACATGTCCTTGAATTTATTTGAGTGCACTGCACAAAGTCAATGGGTTGGGAGTGACATACAAATTTTGAGTGTCTTTGATTGTAAAACCTATAAGAGGGTTAGAGATGAAGCCAAAACAGTTTCGGTCGGGTATCCGGATACATGGATACCCGGCACAGCTTACCACCTGTGGCCTGTTTCATAGACCTGCTAAGCTGAAAATATTGCAGAAGGGTTAGCTTAGCAGATTCTGTTGATAACCAGCCAAACTTCCATGGGGGTGGGGGGGGGGTGTGTTGGAAGAACCCTTAGCAATCCTGAAAAACTCGGTCTCGCCACTCAATCTCGCATAAATGCCAAGCGTTTGACCAACATAGTAGCAGTTGCCATGGAAATGCTTAACCCTATTGGTCAATCGGTTCCGTTTGATTAGCAGGCAGGATCGGTGTATACTTGGGTCAGTTCGTCGTGTCAGTGCAAAAACGTATCTCTGAGTTACGACGCTTTTGCGCAAAACCAGTTTATGTCAGTGCAAAAAGGTTTATTTGTGCAGCAGCATTGGTAATATGACCTTAATTATCATGTAGATATGACATAAAACACAATAAAGGGGGCCACTTTCCTACCGTCACGTTAGCAGTTTTTCTAATGGTTGTAATTTTTTTTTAAATATCTGAAACCACCAAAAAAGAATTTCAACATTTGAATAGACATGCATGCTTATCCTAAAGATAATTTGAGTTGATTATTGCTATAATTTTTTTAATTACCCTGAAATTTCCATCAATAAATGGACGGAAAAGTGAGGTAACTTTTTCCGTCTAATTTTTATGGAAATTTGAGGGTAAAAAAATAAATAAAATAATAAAATAATAAAATAAATCAACTCAAATTAGTTCTAGTATAAGCCTGCATGTTCATTCACATGTTGAAACACTTTTTGGTCGGTTTCAGGTACTTAAAAATAAATAACAACCATTGGAAAAACTGCTAACATGACGGATGCAAAGTGGCCCCCTTTATTGTGTTTTATGTCATATATATTTTCAGTCACTGAGTTAATCTAAAACTAGCACTCCGATTCCATGCCCTGTTGATTGATCTTGTCCCTTTGAGTCATTTGAAGCCATTAGACTTTAACCTTTTATGAAGAATTTTAACCTTGGAGTTCTGTACAATGACTTTGCATAAATAATGTGGGGGTTGGCGAACTTATTTTGAAGCAAAGATTATTAGGGAGGGGGTTGGGTTTGAGCTTCACAGGGGGGAGGTGGTGGTGGTGGTGGGTGGTGGTGGTGGTGGGTGGGTGGGAGGTTATCGTTTAAACTTTGGCATGACTAAACATTAAAACATGTTAAAAAAGGTTTTGAACTAACGTTAAGCCAAATCTGAATTGTGGTTTTTGAAAAAAGTGAGCCATTTGTAACGTTAATTGTAAATGAATTAGCCTATCTAGCACATAAATAAATGTTAAACACGTTTTACTATGGTTAACTTAGCTAAATTCGAAAATAATTAAATATATCAATTAAACAAACCACAAGCTGACAAGGAAAACTGCCTATTGTTAGTGTTACATAAACACATTTTCATGATTTGGGGTAGGCTAACGGTAAAAAAAATAAAATAAAATGAATAAACAATAACTAAAATAAGTGAATAACATTTTTTTAACGATCGTTAAATTAAATAAATGACAAACACTGTCACTGAAACAGCGCCCCATATAACTTTTCCCACCACTGTAATTGTAAGACTGTTAACAATAACACAGTTAACATTATGTGTTTTCGGTTTAATAAAATTTAAAAAAAAGATTCAGAAGCTTATGCCAACCACAACTCAAAAACCGCGATCCAAAGGCAGCGTAAATGCAACAGTGCTACGAACAACCATGGAGGAAGGAAAACAGATGCATGAAACAAAACAACAGACGCTTCTGAGTTCTACACTTTACCATAGGGGGAACATGTAAGCCGCCATGTTAAAGAGCGCCCTCAAGAATAAATTCCAGTCTAGCTAGCTACCCCGTTCTAGTGTCAATACACTGGACTCCCTCTGGCTGTATCCTTGGCCCTGTCCCCTCTTGTACAAAAAAGGAACGATTTTTTCAACTTTTTATCTGCTAATTATTACAATCTAAATTTTTGTGATTAGGTAAGCTTGCCCAAGCAGATACTTTTGGCATAATGTTCCCTATTGTGAGATCCGAAATTTTTTGTGAAATTTTTATTTTATTGTTAGGCCCTATTTATTTTTTTATTTCAAAATGTTTCGAACATTTCATGAAAGTGAGCAATCTCAGAATAATGGATTTTATTCCAAAAGTGTCTGCTTGAGCAAGGTTACCTAATCACGAAGTTTTAGGTTGTAACAATTAGCAGATCAAAAGTTGAAAAAACATTAAAAATCGCTCCATTTTGTACATGGGAGTCCAGTGTATTGGCCCTAGAATTGGCAACCCGTATAGCTAACGCATGAAACAAGGTCAGTAGAGAAATCTTGTGGCGAATTAACTGAAGCCACGAGCGTGGTCTTTTCTCGTGTGTTTGGTGCATACCATCCCCATTACCTTGTGCGTCTTGACCAAAGATCGTATAGCGCCGCGTAGCGCGCGGGGTGCACCCCACTAAATAAACTCCCATAGTAAACAGTGCTAAATACAAAATATTCAAAAATCATTAAAAAATACTTAGAAGTCCCACAGTTTTTAAAACCAAAAGAAAAAATATTGATCGATATATAACCTTTTATATTCTTCTCTATTTACTTTCTAAAGTCCAGGTTTCCAGGGAGTTATTCTCATCCCAATGAAAACCACCCTCTACAGTAGTGAAAACGTCCACACTGAAAAGCAGCCATTTTGGAAAAAGGCCTTACGCTTGAAATCAAATTAGGACCACTTTTTCAGGGCCTAGTGTGTCCAAAATACTCACAGTTGGAAGCCAAGGACCCCCAGGTTATGATAGTGGGCCATTTTTACACAATCCATCAAATGAATGGGCCTCAAATCTTTGTTTTTCAGAAAAATTTGAGGGCATACACTTTATGATAAATAGCTCGGCGCATGAATTCCTCACTATTTAGTGGGGTGCACCCAGCGGCGCAAGATGGAGAACTAAATCTATATCATGAAATTTGCATGGAGATAAGCGGCCGCCATTTCGGCAAGCTGGTAAGTCGGGGATTGGTGGAAAGTTTAAGGGGATACGGAGTTTACGAGGCCATTTTTCATTCAACAATCATCATGTCGTTCTGCTCGGCCATTAACTGCCAAAATAATAAGAAGAAATGTCCGAATCTGTCATTTTTCAGATTTCCAAAGAATAAAGAAAGGTGAGTTTAGGGAAATTTTTTTTAATTTTAATTCTAACGGCTACAGACAGGATGGGATGGCATGACATCGTCATCGGGCATGATCGGCTGTGTTAGTTTTTTACTAGGGCCTATAACGTAACGCAATTGTGGCACACTTTTTTTTCACATTTTTCATTTTAAACATTTTGTTTTATAAATTTATTTTTAAACTCAAGACTGATGTGACCTCTTTTGAATACATTATGAAGGAGAACTTAAAGTAAACGTTGTTGGGTTTAATGTTAGTTCTGACATTCTGACTCAGTCTGAGTCTGATCCATTTCCTGCATTACTGGAATAGGCCTACTGATCATTTTGGCCTCACTTTACAATTACATTCCCTTATGTACTCATTTCAGAAGCCAACAGTGGGTGCAGAACACTAGGCGTAGAGACCTGCAAGGGAGAACCCCGTGGTATATGTACAATAATTGTCGCATATGCTCCGAGCATTTTGAGCCAAGTCACTTTGTCAACACAGAGAAAAAAAGGCTCAAATGGAATGCAGTTCCAACAGTTTTCAGCATTCCCAATCAACCAAAATCAGCTGAACCAAGAAGGAGACCACTGAAAAGGAAGGTCATCAATGCACAAGACGACATCCCTCCAAAGCGTTTGAAAGGTAGATGTAAAACTGAATTTCAAGTAGTTTTGAGTGTCCAAGGTCAAGGCTTAATGTCATCTGGTTGAGACTGTTCAAGGCCTTCTAACGGCTCTTACCTGTATATTTGGAATTATAATCACCAGGTGGCTCACAAACCTGATACATACGTATTGTCCAATACAGATGTGAAACTTCTAAACTTTGGTATATCTTTGTCGATAATAAATGTGTTTATTGATTAGGTTTGATGCACTATACTGTCCATGCACTTGCACAAGAGAGGCCTATAAGGTGAACATTTTGCAATGACATTTATGGTCAAATGTTGTCCACACTTCCTTGTACTTTAACCATAGAAGAATGAAGGGGAGGAGTCTGTGTCTTTTCTTCTTTTAGCACAAAGAATGAGCCTTGAAGAATTGTTTAGTTCATGCCTAAGCCATATTTTAGTGCAAGTTTTTTTTAATGGATTAATCGTTGTCCCCCTAAGTAGGAAAACTTCTATTATTGTTTCAGAGACCTTGTACATAGAAGCCATGGTTACACTCAAGGTGGCATGTATCATGAAATACAAATCCATTTTTTTGGATTAAATTTTACACATCACTGTTTGCCTGAGATCAGTAGCTAGTTAAGATTTGCAGTTAAAATATGTTTGTAATTTTTTTCCTTTTTGTAGTTTCCCTGATGTACACATCCATCTCGATCATAGTTATTGCAAGCAGCATGAGGATGATACTTCTCCACCTTTGCTTGATGAGAAGCCATCACATGAAACTAGAGCTCTTCACAGAGAGCGGTACGACCACCAGGCTCAAGAGGAAAGTGCAGCATCTTCAGACGGCGATGAACAACATGGTGTCTGGGGCTGAAACGATCAAGGAACTCATCGATGGCGCAAGCAAATACCTGAATGAGCCAGTTCTGTCATTTTTTGCTTCACAGCTCCGAAATTCCTCAAAGCGTACTAAGGCTAGGGGTAGGAGGTGGACATACACCGATAAAGTCATTGCATTATCTCTCTATCACCAAGGCCCTCGAGCCTATAAATTTTGTTCCAGAATTTTTACTTTGCCTTCAGTTTCTTCTCTTCGAAAGTGGCTACACAATATAGAAATCCATCCTGGCTTCAATGAACGAATCTTTGATGTTATGAAGCACAAGGTTTCCTCAATGCAAGAACGGGATAAATACTGTGTAGTCACATTTGATGAGATGAGTTTACGTTCTGGGCTGACATATGACATCACTAATGACAGAATTGAAGGCTTTGAGGACTTTGGTGACTTAGGTAGAACTAATAACATTGCAAACCATGCATTAGTTTTCATAGTCAGGGGCATGCTTTCTCATTGGAAGCAACCTTTGGGTTATTTCCTTTCAAAGGATGCTGCATCAGGAGAGACACAGGCTGAACTGGTAAAGTCATGTTTAGCCAAATTGAGGGCTATTGGTCTGTGTCCAAAATTAGTTGTGTGCGACCAAGGTTCAAATAATGTCAAAACTTTCAAACTGTTGGGTATTTCAGTTGACAACCCATTTTTCATATTAGACAGAGAGAAAGTATTTTGTATGTACGACCCTCCTCACCTTCTGAAAAACACAAGATCAAACTTAATGAAGTATCTACTAAGATTTGATGGTTCAGATGGGGACACAAAAAATGCTAAATGGTCATATATTCAGCAGTTCTATGAATTTGATTCCCTCTTACCAATCCGTATGGCTCCAAAATTGACAAAGGGGCATTTTGAGTTGAATAGTTTCTCTAAAATGAGGGTAAATAAAGCAGCTCAAGTTCTCAGTCACACTGTTGCTGCAGGAATTTACACTTATACATCTTTGGGTAAATTGCCTGCAGAAGCTGTTCACACTGCAGAATTTGTAGAAAAGATAGACAAACTGTTTGATGCTTTCAACTGCAGGAGTTTCAAAGAGAAGAAGAAAATTCACAGACCTCTGTCTAAGAACTCCGAGCATGTTCAATTTTTTAATGAGTGTATTCCATGGCTGAAGAGTATTAAGTATGTTGGCTCCAAGAATGTATTGTGTATCAAGGGATGGCTTTTGGACATTGCCTGTATTACTCAAATGTGGGATGAAATGAAATCCAAGAATGAAATCAAATTTCTTCTGACAGGCAGGTTCAACCAAGATGTTGTGGAAAACACATTTTCGACAATCAGACGTAAGGGTGGTTTCAGGGATAATCCTTCAGCTTCAGAATTTCGATATGCATTAAGAATGGTCATGGTAGCTGAACTCATAAAGCCAGCCCTCGGTTCCAATTGTGCACCTGACTGTGATTCATTTCTGTTGAATTTAAGTTGTCTTTCAAAGAAATCTAAAAACAAGGACAAGTCACACAAAGTGGCTGGTAGTTTGCATTATGTTCCTGTGACTCAAAGTGCTCTTAATATATTTGAGCAGAATACAATTTCTTACGTTGCTGGGTATTTATGTAGAAAAGTTATGGCAGGCCATGAAGTTATTTCTCCTTGCAGTACTTGTCGAGCAGCACTAATATCTCTTGACACATTCTTGGCTGAACCTTCTCAATTATTCATTCATAACAAAGCATGGGACACTACAAAAACTGACTTTGGTTCACTAATTGTCCCATCCAGCTCTTTTGTTCAATTCTGTGCTCTGTGTGAAAACATATTTAGAGCAGAATTTGATAGGCAAGGCATGACTCATAACAGAATCAGTAGTTTGATCAAGAATGCCATCTGCAAACAAAGTGCATACACAAAACTGGGGGTATGTAGTGAGGGATTCGAGCTCGAATAGTAAACATTTTTGTAAGCATGCGCATTCAGTATGCACTTAAATACAAAAATAGAGAGCTGAAAGATGTGTCTTTGAAGAGAAAAAAAATAGGAAAGCATAAAAAGTAATGCACAAATAAGGAAACTTAACCCTAAAATTGGAAACTTAACCCTAACTGTTCAAAGTTTTAAAAATCCATTCCATGATTCTGTCTGATTTTGATGTATTAGGAACTGTACCATTTTGTACATCCAAACTTTTAAGGGCGTGATAGACAGTTTTATGTGTCCAAGTCAAAAGGTTTGGGTTTGCTTTACATTGTACTATATCCTGTGGTAGTTTGATGGATGAATTAGTTCATAATGAAATATGCTACATGTATGTGGAGTTAGGGTTAAAGTGTATTAAAACATATCCGACCTACCAATAAGACCTGATAACCCTTTGTTTGGTATAATAAATACATGTATCTACATACTGTAAAAACCCTATTAAGTATAAACATTTGTTTTATTTGGCTTAATGCAGAGGCTGCAATTTATCATTGCTTTGGAATTTAATTTCCTATCATGGTCAGTTGTAAAATTCTGACCTTTATACTTAACTTTGCCAACTGATTAATGATGATGTGCAGTTTGCTTTGTTCCCGGGTGATGCTCAGTAATTTTATACAATTCATCTTGCAATTTTGAACTAGTACCACTGGCCAATGCTGAATATAAGGACATATGTTATCATATGTTCAATGCCATCTGCCTGTAAACCAGACTGATTCTATAACTAGAATATAACCACTGCAGGATAACCATAGAATAAGAATGTCCTAATTTGAACAATAGCAGACCATCCCTTGACTATGAAAACTATGCATTTCCATATGAGCTGTTTAATGCAACTTTTCTGAACCATTGGTAAATTAAAATGTCCAGTGTCAGAATAAATGTGCAATATGCACCTACTGTCAAATAACCACAGTGTGTATTGTTTTGTCTGTTGCCTACATGTTTCTTTAGCACTGTATTTTTTTCCCAACATTTTAAATATACGCATTAAAATGTTGACAAAAAACGTAGAAAAAATTTCCAAATTTTAACACATGATGCGTTGTAGCACCTAGGTCTAAGGGACATGACCAATATCTACGATTATTGCAGCTAGTATTATGTCAAAAGATTTGTCTTGAGCTGCAGTAGAGTTGTCACTGCTATTTGCTCAAAGATCCCAACATCTTAAAACCACTCAATTGCATACACCACGGATAATGGCAGGGTGCAATGCACAAACAGGGCTATATTTGGAAGAAATAAATATTTTATTTCAAAGTTTGGCAAATTTAGAAAATTCCACCGTCATTATCACACAAAAATTAGAGCTAGAGCTACAACTATCGCAGCTAGCAGCAGAGCTAAAATTAAGGGGATCGTGAGTTCAGGTTTTGCAAAGGCAACCAACCATCTTTAATTTTCAGGACTCACAGAAACTGAAAGCACCAAACGAACAAATATAAGCTAAATCAAAATGTCAGGAAAACAGTAAGAGTATGCCAAACAAAGTGCTTAGTGCTGGTCACTCCAGTGTATAGCTGCTGTGTTAATCGCAGCTCTTGGTCATGTCCCTTAGAAGACAAGAGCTATGCCTATGACCGAGCATTGGTAAAAAAAATTGCAAAATTTGTATGTTAAGATTTCAAAATATTTTCAACATTTCAAATGAAGCCCAATTGCACCACCTGGCACCATACACAAAATTAGTGGTCTTTCAAGTTTTAACTGGCAATAAAATCCAAATTTATATATCATCAAAACGGTGCGCATCGTACGATCCCTCATGACTGAGTCATGATTGATGATCATCATGTGCAGCTTTTTTACTCCACCAGTGCAGCCTTACCATGTTTAAAAAAAACCAATAAATCCTTGCAGGTAATTTATTGATCCGAGAAGTCGACATTTACACTAGAATACAGATTCCTCTTACCCGATTTGTAAAGAAATGATAGCTGTTTTTCGTGTACTAACAGTACCGACCGTCACGGTGGCTATGTTTGTTTACATTAACATCCGGGATATTTCTCATTTCCCAACTTGCCAGAATGGCGTCCGCTGACCTCCATGTAAATTTCACGTACTTGCATAGCGTTCGGGTCAAGTTCTCCATCTTGCGCCGCTACGCGGCGCTTTACGATCTTTGGTCTTGACTAGGGCTGTGCCGGGTATCCGGGTATCCGGATACCCGACCGAAACGGTCATTACCCGGTTCCATTTTTCGGTTCCAATTACCCGTAAACGACTTTTTAAAGTTCAGACTTAACATTTGATCGGTGCAAACAGAAATCTGTGACTCTTGAACAATGCACTTGTACAGACAATTATCTTTAAATTCAAGAGATTACACTCCAATAAAGAAAAGATCGATAGTATGGTATCCTCTGTATTATAAAAGTCAATTTGTTACCATTTACAGTACATGTATTTGTACACCACCGGAGGCATGTTTTCAACAAAAATGAAAACGGGTATCCGGGTATTCGAAGTTTCCTGATTTCGGGTATCCGGTTCCAAAAATATCCGAAAACGCACAGCCCTAGTCTTGACTGAACTGAGGCTAAAACCAGTGGCCGTGAATTCAAACACAAGATCAAAGAACTCATGTCCGGCCGCGCCAGTCTGTCATCTGCGCCGTCGAGGACATTATCATTTATGACTGATTCAAACCGAACAATACTTTTTTGACAAAACACCATTGACTGCAAAGAGCATTCAGGCATGAAACCTGTGCTCTGAGGACAATCGTGGGCAAGGTAGTAGTTCAGTTATTTATTTCCGCGATGCGCATTTTGCGGTTGTGCCGATACACCTGTGGCGGCCTCCGAGTACCTCATCACCGGCCCGCATCAGTGCCCCGAGATGTGTGGCGACAGAGCAGAGAGACTCAGGGAGCAGCGAGTTACTCACTAGCCACACCTTCTTGTTACCTTTAAAATCGTTAACAACTATAAACACATTGCATCATTGAATTGGGGAATTTTTTTTACTGATGAGAAATGCATCCGTCCTACGACGTACCTCCGGGCACACAACATAAATTATTTGGTTGCTCATCCCAACAGAAGTACAGTGCATTTTCAGCACAAGGACACTAGTGTCTAGTGAGGGGATTTAGACATCCTGGCTCGATCCATGGTTTGATGGTGTTCTGCATTTGTTCTTTTCGGTTCACATTGTAATTGACATCTGTGTTTTCAAGGAGGGGTGTGTCTAACGTCGGATATCTATATCTGGCTACTCTAGTCCTACTACTACTACTAGTGAAGTGGCATCCTGTTATTTTCTATGTTGCTTTAAATGTGTGATCTAGTAATAGTATCTTGAGTGAATCATTTTGTTTGTATGGAAGTTTAACATGAATTTGAACCAAGACGAACTACAGAAAATGTTCAGTGGGAACTTTGGAAGGAAATGGAGAAATTATTTCAGTGACGACATCACGAAACAGGTATTTGTTTTTACTTAGTGTAGATTACCACATTTTATAATTATATGCCTTTCTAGTTTCTTCACACTTTACATTACTTTACTTTACAAAATTTTAGATTGTAATAATTAGCAGATCAAAAGTTGAAAAATCGCCCCTTTTTGTACATGTGGGGAGAGGGCCAAGGATATGGGGCTATCTTGAAAGATGACAGAGCTGCCATTTTTATGTTACTTTAAGAAAAAATATTAATTTTCTGTATTGAAATGTCAGGCCCTCAATTTCAAATTGCTGTAATTTTGGATTTAAAAAAAAAGTCATTACATGCATTGGGACTGCTAATGTTTTGTGCTGTATTAGAAAGTAATATTAATTATTTCCCCAAAAATAACAGAAATTGAGGCAATTGTTTCTGTTAAACCAATGCTTTAAAATGATACATTTCACAAAGCAATTGTGAAAATACATTTTTTTACAGTAAAAATATATCCCAAAATAATTTATGATGGGTCCTGCATTAAATTCATTATGGCTCTTAAATTACTGTTAAACCAATACCAATTATTTTGTGAAATATTTCCAAGTACAAATTTGTTTTCTTTTATAAAAGGAAATTTACAATGATTCAATAAAAAATACAAATTAAAAAAAGGCTGGTAAAACAGTGAAAAACACAGGTGATATATCTTTAATTAGTTAGACTGGCATAATATTATAATCTATGAAATGAAACATTGAAGGAAATAGATTGTAGATAAAAATGTGTTCATCTTTATAAACATTTATTTTATAGTAAACTGTACGGTAAATGTTTAATACCAGAACTCCTCTTTGTCAATAGGCTGTGAGTCATTACTTACTCATGCATGGGGATTTTTTGTGATGAGAAATTTCGTACACGCTACATGTAGTTAAAGTGTTTGTGTATGCACAAAACTTAATTCATGAACAGTTTCAATTCTGTGTATTTTGCACGTAAAAAAGAATGCGCCTTGAGCACCACTTAGTTGGTGGATACGTGCGCTATATAAGTCCACATATTATTATTATCATTATCATTATCATTATCATTATCATTATCATTATCATTATCATTATCATTATCATTATCATTATCATTATCATTATCATTATCATTATCATTATCATTATCATTATCATTATCATTATCATTATCATTATCATTATCATTATCATTATCATTATCATTATCATTATCATTATCATTATCATTATCATTATCATTATCATTATCATTATCATTATCATTATTATTATTATTATTATTATTATTATTATTATTATTATTATTATTATTATTATTATTATTATTATTATAAGCCAGTGTACACTTTTTGGCAAAATGTCTGTAACTGCATCCACTGAATTTTGAAGCAGTTTAACAATAAACATCAGGGTTTATATATATATTTTTTTTGGGGGGTAGCCCCATTCTAGGAGCCAATACACTGGACTCTCTCTGTATCCTTGGCCCTAGCCCCACATGTACAAACAAGGAGTGATTTATTATTATTTTTTTCATGTTTTAATCTTCTAATTATTACAACCTAAAACTTAGTGATTAGGTAACCTTGCCCAAGCAGACACTTTTGGCATAAAATCCGTTATTCTGGGATAGCTCACTTTCATGAAGTTTTCAAAACATTTTTTAAAATTAACCCTAACCTTCTCAAATCCTCCAAAATCCTCTTTGCCAAAGTGAAGGATTTGAAGGATTGAGGTTACATGTTACATGCTACATGCTCTTTGCTCTTTGCCTTTGCCTTTCCATAGTACATGAACATCCATGTTTGTTGTAGTGATTGCAAGGTCAGTGCTTGGGTCAGTGGACACTGTTTATTGCTCCATGCATGCAGGGAGGGTCCCTGGCCATGTACATGTATCACAGATTAGAAACACATGTGTGCATACATGTCATGTGCTTGCTTTACTACTGAAGGATTTTGGAGGATTCAGGTGTAAGCAAGTGGGCCTAGGGAGTTAGGGTTAGGGTTAAGTATTTTGAAACCAATGTACATGTTCAAATATAGGTTGGTGAAATTCTTGAGTCGGGAGATAAACAATTGATTTAATTTTGCCCCACACCGACGTGTGCACAGCACTGTATACTCAGTTTGTGAAAAAACTACACAGGCGACTCGGGTGGGATTCGAACCCACGACCTCCTGCTTACTAGTGCAGACGTCTTAACCTCTCGACCACCGAGCTTGCCCGATGGCAGGAGGTCGTGGGTTCGAATCCCGCCTGAGTCGCCTGTGTAGTTTTTTCAGACACTCGGAAAGCACTGAGTATACAGTGCTGTGCACACGTCGGTGTGGGGCAAAATTAAATCAATTGTTTATCTCCCGACTCAAGAATTTCACCAACCTATATATATCACGGAACCCGCTGAGATATGGGATTCTAGCCGGCCAATTGCCATCGGGCAAGCTCGGTGGTCAAGAGGTTAAGACGTCTGCACTAGTAAGCAGGAGGTCGTGGGTTCGAATCCCGCCCGAGTCGCCTGTGTAGTTTTTTCACAGACACTCGGAAAGCACTGAGTATACAGTGCTGTGCACACGTCGGTGTGGGGCAAAATTAAATCAATTGTACATGAATTTTATTATATTTCATTGTATATTAAAGAGAATAAGGTGATAATGCAAGATTTAAAAAAAATTGTTTGCTATGAAATGATGTCCAATAGCAGCCAAAATTGCTGGATTGATTACAATTCTGCCGTGCTGTGTTTGAAACATTTGCCCGATTTGTGAGGCCTCTCTTAGCCACCATACTTTGTGTATGGGAAATTTGGTCTGGTTCCAATAACTGCATATACATGTTATAACATGTATCACAGATCAGCAAAAAAACTTAAAGAAAGTGTGTCACAGCACCGATTTTGAAGCTGACCCATGACCAGAAACAGAGACATTTTTCTGGGGTTGTTAGTTAACTTCTGAAAATTACTGTCAATTGTTACGATTTAACTAGTTTACCCTCATGATTGGAATATGTAGTTCCGCGTATTGATATGTATGCTGTTCACCGTAAATTATAGTTCCGGCTGAGACGCCATCTTTTATATGACATGTTTTTGTTGCACGCCCATCGTTGGTAGTGTACGTTCTGAGGTTAACAATAAATGTAACAAGGATTTATTATACTAGAGCGAGTTGTCTTTCATTTACCTCAATCGACTTATTGAGATGGCATCAACAGGTTATGGGCCCAGCACGGATAAATGGAAGAAACTACAGTTCAACGGTGACGGTGAGAATTACGAGATTTGGGAGACACGTTTTTTAGCACATCTACACGGCCTGAAATTACGTGTTACAATATTGGCCGAGAACCTGACGCTGTTAAAATGAACAATGCTACTCCGAACTGGTCAATCTTATTGACGACAAAAGCCTGTCGTTGATAATGCGGGATGCCCCTGATGATGGGAAGAAAGCTTTGGCAATACTACGTGAACACTATGCGGGCATAAGTAAGCCTAGGATCATCACACTTTACACAGAACTAACATCCTTAGTTAAAGGTGAGACTGAGACGATCACTGACTACGTGATACGGGCGGAGAAATCCATGACCGCACTCACGGAATGCCGGTGAGACTGTGAGTGATGGACTTATGGTGGCGATGGTAATGAAAGGACTACCAGAAACATTCAAACCCTTCACAATTAACATTTCCCAGAGTAGTGAAGAAGTCAAGTTTCCTCAATTTAAAGCTAAACTACGCAGTTTTGAGGAAACTGAAAATCTCAATCGTAAACCTGGACAGAGTACCACTGATAACATTATGTTTATCAAAGACACAACATCAAACTGCTATGCGTGTGGACGTTCTGGGCATTTTGCACGTAATTGCCCGCACAAACCATCACCATCCCAACAACAACAGACACGGCAGAAGACAAATACATCATCTTCATCGAGGATGTGGTGCAAGTACCACAATAGTGCCACACATTCCAACGAACATTGTCGCGCCCAACAACGAGGCACCCAAAATCGGGACAGCGTCAACCAGGCGTCTTTCCTAGAAGGACATGAACATTCATTTGCTTTCACAGCAAGAGATACAACGGACTATATAGTCAACCACAATGGTTTGATGGTGGACACTGGGGCTACATCCCATATCGTCACAACAGATACCATAAAGAACTGTGATGAATCTTTCAACCCTAACAAGCACTACATGGAGTTAGCTGATGGTTCCCGAATGAACAACCTCGTGAAAAAAAGGGGAGACGCAGAAATCATGCTACGCGATACGACAGGAACATTGGTAAAAGCAACACTTAAGGGCACTCTACATTCCATCTTACCCGCATGACATATTCTCCGTGAAAGCAGCAACAAGGACTGGAGCACAGATCACGCTGAAAGCAGGACACAATGAGATGGTGAAAGATGGAACAACCTTCAAGATTGAAGAACACAATAGACTATACTACCTAAACACTGTAGATGAGTTAGACTTAGAGAACACAGACCAGGTAAACTTATCACTCGATATCAAAGAATGGCATGAGATATTAGGCCACTGTAATTTTGATGATATTGTTAAACTGGAAAGTGTTGTGAAAGGCATGGAAATCAAGGGCAAAGTAGGCAAGACAAAATTGACGTGTAACACCTGCATAGAAGGTAAATTGGTAAACAATAGAAACAGAGGGCCTGATGCAAGAGCCACACAACCCCTAGCGTTGGTACACACTGATTTAGCAGGCCCCATAAATGTAAATGCAAAAGATAACTTCAAATATGCCATTTCATTTACTGATGATTACTCGGTGCTATCTTTGTCTATTTCCTCAGAAACAAAAGTGACACTGTCCAGGCAACCGAACAATTTCTAGCAGACTGCGCCCATACGGTACAGTGAAGTGTATAAGATCAGACAATGGGGGAGAATTCATGAGTAATGATTTCAAAGGCTTACTGAGGGATAGAGGCATCAGGCATGACACATCATCGCCATACTCTCCTCACCAAAATGGAACTGCGGAGAGACATTGGCGCACTCTTTTTGAAATGGGTAGATGTTTGCTCATCGAATCAGGACTACCCAAGACAATGTGGGCATATGCTGTGAAAATTGCAGCATACGTAAGAAATAGGTGCTATAATAATCGTACAAATCAGACCCCATACCACACTCTCACAGGACTTAAACCAGACTTATCAAAGATGTGGGTCTTTGGTGCAGAATGCTATGTGTATAAACATGACCGTACTAAGTTAGACCCAAAGGGTGAAAAGGGAATATTTGTTGGCCATGACACCAATAGTCCAGCGTATCTGGTCTACTACCCAGATAGTGGGAAAGTCTTAAAGCACAGACTCGTGAAATTTCTAAGTAAGAATATTGACCAACACACTCAGACTAATTACGACGTAATTGTCACAGACACTTCGAACCATGACACAGACACTCTGAATTTAGAGGACAAAAACACAATTGAAAACGACCCTACCATTGACGATGACACGGAACAAAATGATGCAAATGAAACTTTAGAGGGGACCGAAGAGGAAGACAACCCTCAAAATAGGAGATACCCAAACAGAGAAAGAAACCGTCCCAGATACCTAGAACAGTATTTAACAGAGTTCGAAAATGAAGATGAGGTACATACATGTACGTCATCATCAGTAGATTATTGCTACAAAATTTATGGGTACCACAAAGTTACAAAGAAGCCTTAAATTCAACTCATGCCTCGGGTTGGAAACAAGCCATGACAGAAGAATTTAACTCTCTCCAGGAGAATGATACTTTTGACCTGGTGAATTTACCAGAGGGTAGGAACTCAGTAGGGGGTAGATGGGTATATGCCACCAAGGAAAATGCAGAGGGTGCAAAATCACTCAAAGCAAGATATGTAGCAAAAGGTTACAATCAGGTCAAAGGGATAGATTACCAGGAAACATTTTCTCCAACAGCTAACATTACATCAGTCAGAGCACTGATGCAAATTGCTGCCCAAAATGATCTCATCGTCCATCAGATGGATGTTAAAACTGCTTACCTCCATGCCCCAATTGATACAGAAATATATCTGGACCAACCGGAAGGTTTTGAAGTAAAATCAGACGATGGTAATCGTCTAGTTTACAAACTTAAGAAATCAATATATGGTCTAAAACAATCTGGTCGAAATTGGAACAGGATACTACATGATCATTTGTGTAAAGACGATTTCATACAAAATGTAGCAGATCATTGCGTGTACAAGAAAGACACAGACATGGGCGTAATACTAGTTATTGTATGGGTGGACGACCTTATTATTGCTGCGAGTAATATGACATTATTGAATCGCTTTAAAGAAACCATGCAAGAGCAATTCAAAATGAAAGATTTGGGCAAAATTTCCTACTTCTTAGGAATTGATTTCACACAAAAAGATGACGAGATCAGAATGAGCCAGAGAAGATACATCACAAAAATGTTAGAAAGATTTGACATGTCGGACTGTAAACCAAGAGCCACGCCCTGTGAAGCAAAATTAGATGACAACCCATATAACAACGAATACGTCGACCCTAAGAAATACAGGGAAATAGTGGGTAGCCTGATTTACGCCGCGACAAGCACTAGACCAGATATTGCTTGGGTAGTTAGTCAATTGTCCCAACATCTCTCAAATCCAAGGAATAAACATATGACTATGGCCAAACATGTTCTGCGGTTCCTAAAAGGCACCATAGAACACGAATTAGTGTACAGGAAAACTAACCACCCTCTAGGGTTGATTGCCTTTAGCGACTCGGACTGGGCATCATCCATAGAGGATAGGAAAAGTACCACCGGCTACTGTTTTGCTTTGACAAAGGTGGGGCTGTTATATCGTGGAAGTCAAAGAAACAACCAACTGTTGCATTATCCACTTGTGAAGCGGTATGGGTCTGGGAACCACTACTCAGGAGAGTTTATACCTAACTCAACTGCTAAAGGGTATGGATGATAAGAATATGTATAAATGTGTAACAATGTATGAAGATAACCAAGGTGCTATTGCACTAAGTAAAAACCCCGTTAACAGACAGAGATCAAAACACATAGACATCAGATATCATTTTGTTCGCAATGCACTTGAAGAAGGCAAAATTGATATCCAATACTGTCCCACAGAGGATATGGTCGCAGATATTCTAACAAAACCAATGACCAAGTTCAAAATCCAAAGATTCAAAAAATACCTTTTTGGAAACTAATTGTACTACATATACTACCGGAATAAAGTAACTGTGCATCATTTGAAGTTATGCTATTTTTTAATGAAAAAAGATAATACAATGATTTGTGGTGTTCTGTTAAATCACTGTTTAACTGTTAACAGGATAATCTCGAAATCTGTATGCTTGGACACTAGGCTTCGTGACACGTCCTTGAAGAGATGTGGTGTCAAAAGTCAGTTCACAAACTCAGTATCGTGTGTGTCCACCATTGGCGTTGATGCAGGTCTGACATACAGGGACGAGATCATTGGGCCTCATGTGCAAGCGTTCATTCAAAGACAAGGACGTAACGTCACGCTTCAGCAAGATAATGCCCGTCCACATGTCGCTCGTGTTGTGACAGATTTCCTGAGACAGCAGAACATTCCGGTACTCCCCTGGCCAGCTGTTTCTCCGGACCTGCCCCCTATCGAGCACGCTTGGGATGAAATGGAGCGACGTTTACGTCAAGCCCAGAATCAGCCATTGACGTTAGCTGAATTGGGACAAGCGTTGGTTCAGACATGGAACAACATTCCCCAAGCTTTCTTCAATCGCTTAGTGTCGTCTATGCGTCGTCGTTGTCAAGCCTGCATCAACGCCAATGGTGGACACACACGATACTGAGTTTGTGAACTGACTTTTGACACCACATCTCTTCAAGGACGTGTCACGAAGCCTAGTGTCCAAGCATACACATTTCGAGATTATCCTGTTAAACAGTTAAACAGTGATTTAACAGAACACCACAAATCATTGTATTATCTTTTTTCATTAAAAAATAGCATAACTTCAAATGATGCACAGTTACTTTATTCCGGTAGTATATATGTAGTTAAAGTAGTATGTTAACATCATAAGAGACTATACACTATAGTATTATGTAAACACCATATGTAATAAGTTAATAAATAATTTAGTGGTTTAACATCATGAGAGTAAGTGGGGGTGTTACGATTTAACTAGTTTACCCTCATGATTGGAATATGTAGTTCCGCGTATTGATATGTATGCTGTTCACCGTAAATTATAGTTCCGGCTGAGACGCCATCTTTTATATGACACATGTTTTTGTTGCACGCCCATCGTTGGTAGTGTACGTTCTGAGGTTAACAATAAATGTAACAAGGATTTATTATACTAGAGCGAGTTGTCTTTCATTTACCTCAATCGACTTATTGAGATGGCATCAACATCAATAATGTCACTTTTCTTTAAAAAAAAGAAATTAAAAAAAACATTGCCTACTGTTAGACAATTGTGAAATTATTATTCAAGACAAATATTCAAATATCCAAGACAGTTTAGATAATCACGTTATGGTGTATCAAGAGATGGTAAAAAAAAAATGGCTTATCAACAGGACACCGCAGGATAGAGGATAATGACCAGTTTTGGCAGTGGTTGGGTGTGGCCACGCTCAAAACCGGTCATTATCCTGCAATAAAGACTGCACGACAAACTCAGGCCTGTGATTTCTCAGGATTTTTCTTGATTTCAGGATTTGTCACTTTGAAGGCTTGTCACTTGAAAATAAATCAATTTGCATAAAATTTACAAGTCAGTTTACAGTCTGTGGATGTTGTTTTTAAAGGTAAGGTGTAAATAAAATAAAAAACAAATGGACAAATTTGTATAAAACTCAGACCTGTGATTTATTAGGATTTATCCTGATTTCAGGATTTTTTACAAATTTCCCTTTGCCTCAAAATTTTCTTGAAAGAAGTGAAGTAGCCACCAAGGAAAGAAAGAAGTAGCCTGTATTGACTATTGTGTCCACACCTCTGGTTTCTTGTTTGTGGGGAAGTGGAGAGTCTGTAAATCCTCCAAAATTAAACATCCAGGAGGTTCAGGGGGCTTTGTTCTCTAGACCAAAAGAGAGACCCAGGCCTGTTACCCACAGGAGGTTCAGGGGGCTTTGTCCTCTAGACCAAAAGGGAAACCCAGGCCTGCTACCCACAGGAGGTTCAGGGGGCTTTGTCCTCTAGACCAAAAGGGAGAACCAGGCCCGCTACCCATTTTTCAGGATTTTTTTACTTTTGTCAAATCACTCCCCTGCAAACTTTTAGTCCCTTATTCGTTTTCTGGCATTTTCTTACAGTTTGGCAGCACCCATTGTGATGTGCAGGATATAAGCGGTGGCTTCTTAAACCGAGTGTACAGACTGTGTGGCCATGGAGACTCCAGTTTCTCTGTAGTTGTCAAACATGCTCCTCCATACGTCAAAGTAGGTTTGAAATATGTATATTAGAAAGATGAAGGAGGCAAGGAGGGGAGGGTATAGTCTCATTGTAGGGCCAATACACTGGGCTCCCTCTGTATCCTTGACCCTAGCCCCACACGTACAAAAAAGGAGCGATTGTTCAACTTTTGATCTGCTAATTATTAGGTTAAACGTGCCCAAGCAGACACTTTTGGCATGAAGTTAGCTATTGGTAATTTTGGTGAAATTTTAATATTATTTTTTGATTTTTTTTTTTTTTAATTTCTAAAATGTTTCGAAAATTTCATGAAAGTGAGCTATCCCAGAATAACGGATTTTATGCCAAAAGTGTCTGCTTGGGCAAGGTTACCTAATCACTAAGTTTTAGGTTGTAATAATTAGCAGATCAAAAGAAAAGAAAAAAAATAAAAATAAATAAATCGCTCCTTTTTTGTACATGTGGGGTTAGGGCCAAGGATACAGAGAGAGTCCAGTGTATTGGCCCTAGAATGGGGCTAGGGGAGGGGAAGACTGTCAGGTAAGAGCAGAAAGGACTTACAAGATCTATACACGCAATGTGTGAGCAGAAAGGACTTATAAGGCCTATAAATTACGTGCAAGTTAAGAAAACTTAATTATTTAGATTTATGTTTTATTTAACAATGGGAGTACTTACAATTTATATTTAACACTCAAGACCCAAATACATGGGTAATTACACTTAATTAATCTTATAAGACCTTTTGTCATTAAATAAAATTGTCATCAAGTGTGTGCAAGTCCTTACTGCTCTGAGCAAGACGACTGACAATCTAAGATGGACATGGATAAACACAAGTGTACTTAAAGGGACAGTATCGTCACGATCGACAGGGCATGGAATCGGAGGGCTAGTTTTAGATCAGCTCAATGACTGAAAATAATTCCCCAACATGATAAGGTCATATTACCGTTGCTGCATAAATGAGCCAGTACTTTCCAGTCATCTTAAACTAGAACACCGATTCCATGCCCTTTTGGAAGTCTGCTCTGATCGTGGCGATACTGCCCCTTTAAACAACACCGTGGCTCGAAGCCTACTCATAGATATATGTTATTATACGGTAGATAACTTCTTATCAGCGGCGTAGCCGGGGGCACAAATTTCCAGTGCCCCCCCAGGTGTGTCCCCCCCCCCACAAATTTCCAGTGCCCCACAAAAAATCTTGATAGTGCCCCCAAAAAAAACAAAAGGAAAAAACCCATACCCCCTGGGCCCCCCCACTGAAAAGCAATCCCCCCCTCCACTGATAAAGTCCTGGCTATGCCACTGCTTCTTATTTGTCATTATATGTTGTAGTTCCGGGGGCTAGAGCAACCTCTTGATGCCCAGAGGATCTATATAGAGTATCTGGCCCTGATGAGGTACAACCGGGCACTCCCTGGAGCCGTGCCGGAGACGTATTTTTATGATGAGGAGACCAAATGCGGTAGGGTGAAAACAACAAAAGCGAGTGCATAAATTCCGTTTGGTTTTCACCGGAAATGTTTTGTTCGGGGGTCGAATGGGAATGATGAAAATGAAATTAGCAGAGTTGGCAACTGTTGTAAAAGGGGACTTCCAAAATGTGTACAAAAACACATGCTGAAAAAACTTCATTAACCCTCCTACTACTGCAAGGGTCAAAATTAGTCCAAATGTTGATATACTTGCCAAAGTATATCTAGTGCACTTAAAAGTCAAACACTGTCAAACCTTACGTGTAGTAAGTACATTTACAGGTCAAAATGAGTCGACCGTTTTCGACTGGTACAAGCATTGTCTGGTATTGTTCAGGGTGGTCAAAATGACAGTGAAAACCAGTCAAAAATGCCCCTGTGTGCACATTTGGGTCAACAGTCAAAATGGGCAGTTGACTGATTTTGACCTCTATAGCAACTTCTCACTAAAGTGCTGCTATAGTAGGAGGGTTAAAGGGACAATATCATCACGATCAACAGGGCATGGAATCGGAGTGCTAGTCTTAGATAAACATAGTGACTGAAAATAAAACCCCAGTGATAAGGTCATAAATGTTGCTGCAGTAATTTTCAGTCAATGTGTTCACTAGGACACTGATTCCATGCCCTGTTGAAAGTCTGCTCTTATCATGACGGTACTGTCCCTTTAAATGAATAAGAACCATTTTAAAAAAGGATGTGGGGTGATACGCCTTGTTATCCAAGGAATACAAATTTGGGGTGCAGAAATTCAACCAAACGCTTTGCATATCACATGTAAATATCTGAGGAAAAATAATACATAATAAAAATATATAAACAAATAACAAGTGTTTAAATGTGTTTTGGAAAGAGAGGGGATTAAGGAGAATTTTACTTGTAAATTCCTGAAAATAAATTTTTTTAAGTGCTATTTTGAAACTTTAAATGACAGTTGTTATGGAGGATCTGAAGACATATGACGTGATGAGTATACAGCTGAGCAATGGTCATATACATATGCCACTGGTCAACAAGCTAGCCTATGTTATCGCGAAACTACATCGCAACACTCACGTCAGGACACTGTCCGGCCAGGAATTCCTGGAAATGACATCGTTATTCAGGTATAAGTTTAACAGATATTTGTTTTACAAATTTGTTTTGCTCGTTTTGTTATTCTCGCCCCGGTCTGACTCTTTCATCGTCACATATCTTTTGCTTTCTTCTTTAACCCTAACCACCCGAAATCCTGAAACTGGTACTTTTACCTCTTCAAAATGGGGCAAAATGCCTCTTCCAACCTGGCAAGAAGTACAGGCCATAAGTGCTGAATATGAAAGATCAACGAAAGTGCATGGTGCATTTTGGAGGATTCTGGAAGGTTCCTAGCCAGTTAGGGTTAGGCTCTTCCTGTACCTTCATCTATTCACGTTTAATCCCTCCTTTGTCCGGTCCCAGGCCCAGTACGTGACTCTGCTTCTTGTACCTTCATCTATTCCTCCTTTGTCCGGTCCCAGGACCAGTACATGACTGTGCTTCTTGTACCTTCTTCTTTTTGTGTTCCTTTCACACCTGAATAATTTCTGCTCACTCTTGGGTTTAAGTTCATGTGCATGTCTGTATATCGTCCATTTTGCCTTTGAGAAAGAACCTGCTAGGTTCAAAATGTAAGGCCTATAACTACTATTTTGCAGATACATGTATTATTGATTGGAATATTTGGAGGTTGGGTCATATTCCTCATTCATACAATTTAGTATGTGAACATCTCCCACCCCCACCCTAATAAAAAAATAATAAATAAAAGAAAAAAAAATACAAACATTTTAACCCTATCCCCTAGGCATTTTTCTAGAAGTCATGCCAAATCCTCCAAAATCTGTCAAGGGTAAGGAACGATATAAAACTGTCCCTAGTCATTGATGGTTTTTTAAGATTGTTGCTTTAAAATCCTTTAATTTAATTTCACATTTTAGAAACTGTGAAATGGTGACATTGAACTCTAAGTTGACCTTCACTGGGATGGTTGACCCCAACGAACCGACCAATCACTGCTCCCCAGAGTTGACCGACCTCGCTCGGAGCATACGAGATGACCCTGTACTCGTCAACTGTGTCAAAAGCCTTCACGATATCTTCATGGAGCAAAAAGAGTGTCTTACTCATGGAGATCTCCATCTTGGTTCAATCATGGTGGATGGATGTACCCCTAAGGTAATAAAATTACATAGTTCAGACAAGATGTACTTGCCTAACCTTTGTTCCATATTTAACCCTAACCCCCTATAAGTATTCTGGCTAGGAACCTTCTTTAACCCTAACCCCACGGTATTCTGGCTAGGAACCTTCCTGAATCCTCCAAAATCCATCAGTGCACTTTTGGAAACATGCCATTTATCTTTCATATTCAGCACTTATGGCCTGTACTTCTTGTCAGGTAGTAATTTTGCGCCATTTGAAGAGGTGAAAGTACCAGTTTCTGAAAGTGCTGAATTTTTCCCCAAAAAGTGCTCCTTGGAGGATTTTGATGGATTTGGGGTAAAAGGGAAGGTACAACATTGGTACTTGATAACATAAACCCATTTCAACCCTCTAGTTTAAAAAAGTATTACATCATAAAACTAACCTGTGAACGTTTCATCACAATTTTGAGGGGGAAAAAAAATCAAATTACATGTTTTTTTAATGATTGTTTTTAATTTACAAACAGTTGTCCCAGAGCAAGACACTTAACTATAATTGCTTCTCTTCAACCAGGAGTATAAATGGGGGACCTGTGAGGGTAGAGATGGTAATTGTGTTTTGATTAATAAGCTTGTTGTGCTACACATTTGGCAGCATGGGCTGCATACTCCCCAGGGAGTTGAGATGGTTCTAGGAATGATATAACTGGCCCGATGACATGGGTAATAATGTTCATGCGCCATGAGCGTCAAACTCTGCAGATACCGGCACAATATAAGTGTCCATTATTATTATAACAATTAATGTTTACTCTGTTGAGGAAAGCACTTCAGATGAAATAATTTCTCAGGATAATTGATACGTGTACCAACTTAACTCCAAGTAAATTTAGATAATGAATTTTTTGATGATCTGGTAATCTGGTTATTACAAACATGCATTCCCAAAACTGCTTCTGTGATATATTCTCACTTTTTAACCCTCCTACTACTACAAGGGTCAAAATCAGTCAAAATGTTGATACATGTATACTTGCCAAGGTATATCTAGTGCACTTAAAAGTTAAACACTGTCAAACCTTACGTGTAGTAAGTACATTTACAGGTCAAAATGAGTCGACCGTTTTTGACTGGTAAAAGCACTGTCTGGTGTTGGTCAAAATGACAGTAAAAACCAGTCAAAAATGCCCCTGTGTGCACATTTGGGTGAACAGTCAAAACAGGCAGTTGACTGGTTTTGACCTCTATAGCTACTTGCCACTAAAGTGCAGCAACAGTAGGAGGGTTAAAGATCAATTTTATATACATTAAACAACCAACCTGTAAATAAAAATCAGCTCAATTTGGAGTCTTGAGACAATCATTCACAATTTTTACAGAAAACATTTGGAGCAAAAGGCAAAAGTATTCATGTTACAAAATTGTCAATAGCAAATAAATTATGATTTCTTGTCGATTATTTCCTAGGTGATTGATGCAGAGTTTGCCTTTGTGGGACCTGCAGGGGCAGACATTGGCATCATACTTGCTAATTACCTTTTCTACTATGCTGCAAATTTGTTATATCCCAAGTGTGAGAATCCCACCTTCTGCCACCGTATTAGAGAGGCTATAACAGCCACAGGTGAGCGTTCGCAAAGAGGCCCTATTTGTTATATCCCAAGCTGGAGCATCCCACCTTCTGCCACCTGTTAGCGAGGCTATTACAGCCTTTGGTGAGCATTCTCAAAGAGGCCCTATTTGTTATATCCCAAGCTGGAGCATCCCACCTTCTGCCACCTGTTAGCGAGGCTATTACAGCTTTTGGTGAGCATTTTCAAAGAGGTTATATCCCAAACTGGAACATCCCACCTTCTGCCACCTGTTAGCGAGGCTATTACAGCCTTTGGTGAGCATTCTCAAAGAGGCCCCATTTGTTATATCCCAAGCTGGAGTATCCCACCTTCTGCCACCTGTTAGCGAGGCTATTACAGTTTTTGGTGAGAATTCTCAAAGAGGTTATATCCCAAACTGGAACATCCCACCTTCTGCCACCTGTTAGCAAGGCTATTACAGCCTCTCGTGAACATTTTTCAAAAAGGTTATATCCTAAGCTAGAGCATCCCACCTTCTGCCACCTGTTAGGGAGGCTATTACAGCCTCAGGTGAGCATTCTCTAAGAGGCCCTATTTGTTATATCCCAAGCTGGAGTATCCCACCTTCTGCCACCTGTTAGCGAGGCTATTACAGCCTCGGGTGAGCATTCTCAAAGAGGTTCTATTTGATATATCCCAAGCTGGTGCAAACACCTTCTGCCAACTGTTAGCAAGCCTCAAAACCTCACTTTTAATCGGAATTACAAATTAATTGCTTAAATTGTATTTTTCCAGTGGATGTTTACTTTAATGAAGCGAAGGAATATCTGAGTGATGAGGCCCTGGATGTTTTAGTATCTCAGACAGCAGGCTTTACTGGTTGTCATATTATCAAATGGTAAGAGTTAAAAATCATCAAATTGAGGTGGGAGTAGAGATGTGAAGTGAAAATTATTTTCCCGCTGTCTACAACATTGGATAGAAATTTTCTAAATGTGTTCAAAATTACATTACATTTTTAATGAAATTTGTAATTTTAAAATAAACTGTGTAATTGTACTTTTTTTATCCTTGAGGACAGGGCTGTGATTTGTCTGGATTTTCACAAATCGCAATGTTCTGATCCTTCAGACTTGAAAGAATTAAGCAATAAAGGAAAGCAAATGCTCAGAACTATAGATTTCACCCCAGCGCTGTTCACAACACACTGGCCCCAATACCCCTAGCAAAATTTACGTGGATTTTTCAAAACTGCCCAATCACACCCCTGTGAGGAGTATTTCAAAAGTGTACTTGACATTTGTTTATTCAAAATGTTGAGATTTTACCCACTCAAATCGTACAAGCCAAAATAACAAAATATTGTAAAAAATAACGTCTGTAACCAAGACCCAGTAGTAGTTTTCAAAAAGGGGAACATTTCTAGTCGCATTCTAGATGCAGTTTGCTTACTTTGAACCTGTGTTTATTGAATTGATAAAATAATGTTTGCATTATATTAAAAGGAAGGTATTTTTTTGGTAATGTTGGCAAAATTGCTTCTCCAAGTACATGTAAGCTAAAAACACAAAACTTGAATCATTCTAAATTCAGGATGATCGGTATAGCCCAGTCAAAGGATCTTGAAGGCAGACCACAAGCCGGGATGATGTGTCTTCATATCGGAGTGCGTTTGACCAAAGAATATCGTACCATCACATCACCGAAGGACCTACTCCAACACATCTTAGACTCAACCAAGTAGGTCTCCGTAGTCCTAGAATTACCCTGTTGTAGGGGCAAGGCCACTTCATTGAGAATATCAGAACGTCTATAGGAACATTTGTAAGGGGTACCAAGGCCAAGGCCAAGACCAAACCAGAGCAATGCCTTCCGTGTGCTCCGTTAAATTCCAGGCCAGCTATCCTCAAATTTGGATGTAAGCGCAGTTATTAACCCTCCTACTTCTGGTATCTTTTTCATACAAGTTGATCCACGATTTGAAACCATTCGCTTTTGTGGTTTTGAATGGTGAAATAACTGTGTACAGTATTGATTCCCCCAAATGGTTTTGAATGGTAGGTCAGCTAATACAAAACCTTGTTTGGATACTTCTAAGTGGTGAATCAATGGACCCTCTATGCATTTGAATGGATTTGAATGGTAGTAAAGCTTGCTACCAACACTGTTCAAATGGTATCACCATGTGTGTACAAAACCAATGGGCATTTTGGTAAGTGGAAATTTTGAATGGTTTCAAATGGTCAAACAGTAGGAGGGTTAATCAGTAATCACCGTGTGCTTGACCACTGTTTTTCTTGGATGAGTGACAAAAAAACAAACATTTTCTATGATAAATGTTTTACTATCAACATTTCAGGATATTACATGTTATGCAAAACAGTTTTTAAATTTAAGTCTTACAAAAAATATAGAGAATAATGAGACGGCGTACTCATCCATTAGCATTATATAATATGCCAATCAAAATGCACAAGATTGTTTTTTCCCTGGAAATTTCACAAATATTTTATATCTACATGTAGTTACATTGGTATAGAAAGCACAGATAGAGATTTTATGTGACAAGTATACACTCATAATTCATCTTTAACCTCAACCACCATTCAAACTCAAACAGCAGGGTTTGTTGTATTTTGATGGACTCGGTACTGCATGGGGCCGGGTGTCCTAATTCCAGCTAAGTTGGGTGGTAGTGTTACTGCATGGTGTTGGATTTTGGTGGATTCAGGAAGGTTCTTAGCCAAAATAGCTATGGGGTTAGGGTTAATCCTACTTCACATGGAGGCCACTCCAATCCACTAAATTTCTAATAATGTTCTTCACCAACCTTCAAAGCATACAAACCACTCTTGTCCTTTCCAAGTAATCTTACAAAATCAACCCAAGGCCACTGGTTGTAGCTGGTTGTTTGAACATACATGTATTAGTATGGCCTGCAATGTATCAATGGGAGACCACTTTACCCTGCAATCTCAGTGGTGTGACAGTGCTTTCAAATGCACTTCACTATTATTTACTGTATACAGAAAACATGATTTTGAAAGAAATTTTATGAATTTAGTAGGCAAGATATGTTAATTTAAAATGTATATATATATTTTTTTAATATATTGAATTTGTACACTGAGTAAATGTTTTACTTGGGTTGTGTACAATTTTTACTTGCATCGCGTTATATCGACAAAAGTGTTTTTATGAAATCTAGAATTTATGAAAAGTAACTTTATGGTATTTATAAAAAGGGATTTTTTATTTAAAAAAAATATAAAAATATTTATATATTTATGTAATTTATTAATTTGATTAAAGGTTGATAATATATTACTAGAGAATTTGTAGTTATTTTCTCTCATATTTAAGCCAATTAGTGTGGAGAACCTACACAGCAACCGAGTCTTAGTTTCCATTTTAGGTCCTTCAGGCCGGGGGAGGGCACGTGCCCCCAGGTGCCCCCCCACGAAAAATCCTCATAGTGCCCCAAAAAAGAAAAGGGGAAAAAACCCATACTCCCTGGGCCCCACACTGAAAAAGTCCTGGCTACGCCGCTGCTTTATGCCTGTTGTGGTTTCCTTTCTTCTTCACCAATGTATGTTGTTTTTACATAAATATATCTTATGTATAAAGTATTCAAGTATTGCCGCTGGTTATTTGAAATGCTGTTTCACAATGAACATATTTACAACTATTGCCAAAGACTATGTTTGAAATTAAGGCTGTGTAGGGTGTCCAGGTACTCGGATACCTGACCAAAAACTGTCATTTACCCGGTTCCATTTTTCAGTTTGAATTACCCGTAAACAATTTTTGAAAATTTCGACTGAAAATTTAAGACACACAAATGGAAGTGTCTGATTTAAAATTTTTTTTTTTTAAACAAAATGTGTGTGGGGAATGGGGATGCCACGAGTCGTTTTTTAATATAGAGGCGGGAAATTATTACAGTAAGTCCACATTTATTATGACTCTAATAAAACAAGAGAAAATTGTGTTCATATTGGTTATTTTATACCTTCGGGAGTATTTATATGTTTTTACAAAGTTGTTTGCGTGTACCCAGGCTTACCGGATTCAAGTTCTGGTGTTAGCAACATAATGTGGGTTCGAATCACGGCCGTGACACTTGTGTCCTTGAGCAAGACACTTAATCATAATTGCTTCTCTCCACCCAGGGGTTAAATGGGTACCTGTGAAGGCAGAGTTGGTTTGCTCTATATGCGCTAGAAATGGCAGCAATTGAGCTGTATACTCCCCAGGGAGCTGAGATGGTTTCAGGAATGATTTATGAGCCTTATGAGCAGGGATAATAATATAATGCGCCTTGAGCACCACTTAGTTGGTGGATACGTGCGCTATATAAATCCACACATTATTATTATTATTATTATTATTAAAGATTTCCAATTGCAGATATCCGGTTCCTGAAATAACCGAAAACGTTATCAGATCGTTGGATCCAAGGACAACATACAATGCACTTCTGCACCTGTGACACATGACAAATTAAACGACAAGCGATGAATGATCAGAAATGTTCTCAAGCGACATCTTTATGACATATTTGCAGTAACAATATCTGCAATTATTGTGGCCATGATAATGACCTTCATCCAGGGGGGGGCCATACATGAATTCTGTTTTCAGGTTTTGTTTCAAAGATCAGTTAAATGATATAAACTATATTTACAATACAATGTAAAGATGCAACTATCCTATTTGTAAGTTCATACGTAATACACTTGGCATTGGTAGAACGCACATTTTTTTTAGCCACCTGTACTTCTGGTTCCAAAGTTGGCATACCGTTGCTACAAGAATTTGAGTGTTTACAACATATATACATTAACCCTCCTATAGGTTTAACCCTAACCCCTTGGGTATTATTACTAGAAAGTATCCTGAATCCACCAAAATCCACCATTTTTGTCACACACAAAATGCTGGTGTCCTGAATCCATCAGAATCCGCCAGTGTAGATATTGGACATATCCTGAATCCGCCAAAATCCACCACTAAATTTCTGGCGGATTTTGGCGGATTCAGGATACCATGCTCACATGAAAATTTGTATAGTATGTTGCTGCATAGAATCCATCAAAATCTAACACATACAAGTGTTGGCTGTACATGTACAGTACATGTAACTATAATCCATCAAAATACATCAACCAACATGACCAAGCAGTTAAAAACTATTGAAATCCTGAATCCATCAAAGTCCGCCATATGCTCAATGTGGAGATATCCTGAATCCGCCGAAATCCTCCAAAACAGGGGGATGGATTTTGATGGATTCAGGGTGGTTAGGGTTAACAATCAAAATTTGTATGTAACTCCCAACCCATTGACTTTGTGCAGTGCACTCAAATAAATGCAAGGACATGTGGCTATGATAGGAGGTCAAACCAAAACCACTCGACTGTAACTTATGCAGTACATACACAGCTCTGTGTGACTCTGCATATAATATTGTGGCGAAATGGTCGCCTGGTGGCGCCCTGACCTGGTTCTTGATAGCTGTATCCGGTCTCCGGATTCATGTGCAGCGCGTGATCGTCACATGTACAGACATGTGCGATTGCAAGGGTGGCTTTGGCGGGCGTTGTGAGCGCAGTTCACGTTTGGCGGGCTTCAGTAGAGCATCGTGTAAAAGCCGTACAGCTAGCTCGAACCAGGATGACTACAGGTCAGTAATTGCAAAGCCAATACTTTATGATTAAATACAAGTGAGAATTGAAGAGACTAATAGCAATAAAGAATCACATGAACTCAAAGAGAATAGCTCATCGTCTGCTTTATTAAGTTGTCAGAGAAAGTAACCAGAAATAGACGTTCCCCAAAGAAGCCTTACTACCGCTCGAGTTAACGTTACAATATGTAAGACATACACAAGTGTGTTTGACTTTGCCACTATGTCCAGCACTCTTATACACATGTGTGAACAATTGGCAATGCAACCAAAAATACTCAAGTGACTGTCTGTGGGTGCGGTGCTTACTGGGCCAAATTTCAGCCTGGGCATAGGAGGGTTAAGCCTGGGCATAGGAGGGTTAAGCCTGGGCATAGGAGGGTTAAGCCTGGGCATAGGAGGGTTAAGCCTGGGCATAGGAGGGTTAAGCCTGGGCATAGGAGGGTTAAGCCTGGGCATAGGAGGGTTAAGCCTGGGCATAGGAGGGTTCAGCCTGGGCATAGGAGGGTTAAAGGCAAGTTCCGAACTTTCTAATTTCTTGTGTAAATCCTTAAAGAAAAGGGTGGTCAATGCATTTCCAATGGGCTTCTGATGATCGTTTTGGAGCCAGCACGTGTGAAGTGGGCGTGGTTTATGTTGGAATCACGTCACACTTGCGAACAAGATTAACCCTAACTCCCTAGACAACAAAAGCAGTTGGAGGATTTTGATGGATTTTTATTGTTCAGTAACAATGCTTAGGGAGTTAGGGTTATTTGTCCTAGAAACCATATCTCCATCCCAAATACATAACACGCACACAAGAGGCAACAATTCCTACACTGTAAAAACATTGGGCAACATGGTGTTGGGTAAGGTTATTTCTCCCAGAATTGGTCAGTATTTATCACAACTGTTCACATATTTTGGCAAACAAATTATCTGACATTGGGCAATGGTAAACCAACTGTGTAACCTGTTGATATGTTGACCAGTGTTGGGCAACATATCAACCGTTTTTGCCCAATATTTCTTACACTACAGTGTATGTGGGGATAAACTCGGTGGGTGGGAGGGGGATTCAAATGATTTGTAGAAGAAAACAAATTAGTTGCTTTGTTAAAACAATTTCTCTCCAGGAAGCTTACAAATTTTATATAAATAAAATAAATGGCCAAAAGTTGGGGGAGAACCTTCTGAATCTTCCCGGTACTCTGCCCACATCATACCTGCTACATGAGAACATGACAACATATATTAGCCCCTTGGGCTTAAAGCTTTTAATCTCTCTCTGTGAAATAACCGACGACAAAGATTGCCAATCAATTCAGCACTTATCTGAGTTTGGTTGCTGTAGAATCTGCTGCGTAGAACATCATCTCACACCACCAGATTAACTGGTTACTGATTTCCAGTGAGAGTACACAGTGCACACAACACAATAGCACCTTCCACACACACATATCCTGATGAACTCTGAATGTCTTTGCACAGCTGATCCACTCAAAAATTTGTAGCCAGCCGTTCCCTAAAACTTCTTCATCTTGGCGAGTCGATTGTTCCTTTTCATATGCATCTTCCTCAACTTTCTCCAGTATTGGGGTGTATCTTGAGACATCTCTTCCAGTTTCAAGGGAGGTCCAATATGAAGATCCCACAGCCAGTCTGGGTAATCCTCGTCCGCTCCCAGCTTGATGTCCTCTCCTTCCTTGAAGTAGTTGGACCCGGAGCAATGGGAGACAAGGTAGTGAGGGTCTGTGCTGACTTGCATAACCTCTTTTGGCTCGACTGACTTGGATCCTCTTCCTGAAGGCATTGCGATAGGAAAGATGTAAAAGATTGGTAGAATGTCGTATCCGACCGCCACTTTTTCTCATTCAATATAACCAATAATGTAATTTTACCTACCCAGTAAGGTGGAGAAGGTGATGGACATATATTTCAAATTATTTCAGGGCAAGTTTGTATCGACAGAGGGCAAGTTTGTATCGACAGAGGGCGAGTTTGTATCGACAGGGGGCAAGTTTGTATCGACAGGGGGCGAGTTTGTATCGACAGAGGGCGAGTTTGTATCGACAGGGGGCAAGTTTGTATCGACAGGGGGCAAGTTTGTATCGACAGGGAGCAAGTTTGTCAGGGGGCAAGGTGAGTTTGCCAAGGCAAGGGGCGAGTTGACAGGCATCCGTTGACTGGCATCCGTTGACTGGCACCCTGGCCCTGACCCTGTCCCTGACCATGGCCTGGGCCTGGTGTTACTGGTAAGCTTGCCCCACCATTGTGGCATGGACAGACCTCTATCCTTAGCCACACATTGGTCTCATTTCTGCTAACGGCGGTTTTTCAAAATTCTAGGCGCTGAAATTGACGATATTTGCAACTATTTTGACAGACTAGATACGTTCCTTATATGTTTAACTATCTAGGCGCCCAAAAAAAATGGTGATTTTACTTACATTAAAATTTCGTGACATATAGGCCCGAAAAAATTACAAGACAATTGGCATTGTGCAGGTTTCAACGAGGACGGCCATCTTGAATGTATGAAGAGTGGTGAACGGGAAAACAACTTGTGCGTGCAACAATTTTACGACGGCTGTTTTATGTGTGCACATACTTGCTGTTTTTAGCGCGCGAAGTATTTCGTTTTGGGGTTGCACGTGTTGTCGGTAGTGTGAGCATTTTTATGTGCCAAAAATGTGATATAACTAATTTAAAAATAAAATATATATAATTAAAATGAAATATTAATAATAAAAATAAATAAATAAAACATGTCCAGTTCCTGGATTCAATTATTTACTTTTCCTATTATAAGTAGGGCATATATATATATTTACTTTATTAATTTTATTTTATTTTGTTTGTGTGTGTGTGTGGGGGGGTTCTTTGTAAATGGTAAAAAGAAACAAATTAACAAAAATCCACAATATAATTCAGCACAAGAAAAATGTTAAAAACACCGTTCCGTGACAGGCAATAATGGACCGATCGAATCAAAATGAAGTGAAATAACCAGGGGGAAGACTCTTATTAGAAAATAATACACCTTTATATTCTCACAAAACAGACAAACATGAAAAATTGTACAAATATTACCTGTACTATATTACATAGACTATATTCACAGATATTTCGTCAGATAAAACAATCATTCTGGTTTTTTTTGTGGAATTTTTAAACTTTTGTTTTGTTTTTGTTTTGTTTTTTATGGATTCACAAAAATGGTGGAACCATATAATATTGTTATTATTTATAGTAATAGTACGTAGGCCCTAATACTACAATATTTGATATATTTAAATAATTAGTGAAATTTTTATTTGCAATTAGTTTGTTAGTTTCTATAAAGTTTATATCAGCGACATCACGTGGTCATATCTCTGCGCGCTAAAATACAGCAAGTATGTGCACACATAAAACAGCCGTCGTAAAATTGTTGCGCACGCAAGTTGTTTTCCCGTTCACCACTCTTCATACATTCAAGATGGCCGTCCTCGGTGAAACCTGCACAATGCCGATCGTCTTGTAATTTTTTCGGGCCTATATGTCACGAAATTTTAATGTAAGGCCATGAGAATGAAAGTCACAAATTTGCGTCCACCGCCCGCATGTCCCGAAAGCTACCGCCTAAATTATTCATTATTTGCCAAAAAAATCATTATTTGCACAAAAAAGGTATTTCCACCAAACAAATTTAGTTCCAAATCATCCACATCAGTAAAACGAAGTTTTTACCAAATTTCCACCAGTATGTGCGCTATAATCATTAGCACATGTTCTCTTAAGGGCCGGTCACACTGCAGCGATAACGATTAAGGAGAACGAGAACACTGCTAATGAACGCCATCGTTAAGCGTGCGCGTATTCCGCGCGGTACAATTTAACCAATAGAATGCGTTCTTTTGCACCGTTTTCGTTATCGTTACTTGTAATCGCTGCAGTGTGACCAGCCCTTTACAGTCTTAGTCCCGCGTACGTCGTTCACAAAAAAGGTCGCATCGCGCTAAAACTGTATGGTAAACTCCGTCCGATCCACACCTGCAACTGTACCGCCTTCACATGCACAACACGTTCGCTGTTGAGCCTTTGTATCTTATGCCTGTGTGTGCGGCCCGCACGTATAATGATGCACGTGCACAGGAATAGCCATAGGCCTAATCGATCATATCATAAATTTATTTAGCTGTTTACCTCTGTACCTACATACAATTAGTGATATGATCGACTAAACAACGACCGGAGATATAAGACATGAATGGTATTGTATTCTTTTAATTAATATCGATTTTACTATCAATAATTAATAAGGGAATTGTTGAAATGATCAAGCCAAACTATGAAGAGGTTAATTATCTTTGCATATGGTGGAATATGATAGATCGATAGCGTGATCATATAATGCGATATTTGGCGATTGACTGATTCACGTTCAGTTGCGTTCTCGTCGACTGTACACATGTAGTATACATAGTAGTCGTCTAGCCACGGATCCCCAAGAGACATTAGACAACACCTCTACTCAGAGACATTACCAGCGAGGGGGGTTGATTGGGTCGCTAGTCCCTATGTTCAATCTCCTCTCCCAATAAGGCCATGAGAATGAAAGTCATAGATTTGCATCCACCGCCCGCATGTCCCGAAAGCTACCGCCTAAATTTTTCATTATTTGCCAAAAAAATCATTATTTGCACAAAAAAGGTATTTCCACCAAACAAATTTAGTTCCAAATCATCCACATCAGTAAAACGAAGTTTTTACCAAATTTCCACCAGTATGTGCGCTATAATCATTAGCACATGTTCTCTTAAGGGCCGGTCACACTGCAGCGATAACGATTAAGGAGAACGAGAACACTTAGTCCCGCGTATGTCGTTCATAAAAAAGGTCGCATCGCGCTAAAACTGTATGATAAACTCCGTCCGATCCGCACCCGCACGTATAATGATGCACGTACGTACACAGGCGACCATACGTACGGCGACACGCACGTGCACAGGAATAGCCATATGCCTAATCGACCATATCATAAATTTATTTAGCTGTTTACCTCTGTACATGATTGACTAAACAACGACCGGAGATATAAGACATGAATGATATTGTATTCTTTTAATCTCGATTTTACTATCAATAATTTATAAGGGAATTGTTGAAATGATCAAGCCAAACTATGAAGAGGTTAATTATCTGATTATGGTGGAATATGATAGATCGCTAGCGTGATCATATAATGCGATATTTGGCGATTGACTGATTCACGTTCGGTTGCGTTCTCGTCGACTGTACACATGTAGTATACATAGTAGTCATCTAGCCGCCAATATCGCTAGTGTGATGAGTCATACATATACAGTATGCTATTCAATGTAGTGGCCTAGTCACCCTAGTGTGTCTTCGGTCGGTGTGATAAAAAACATGAAATGGTTTGCTGCTTTCTGATTCCTTGCCATCGGCAAAGTAATTCTATGTTATCATGATTGAGTGTGTGCGTGTGTTATCTCACCTTGCTTGTAATAAGGCCAACTCAATGGAGGGAAGTTTGAAAAATCTCAAAGTGGGTATGTGCAAAACAATAAAAGATGTGCAAAACAATAAAAAGAGTCTTAATGACCAGAATTCTCCTTGTTACTCCTCTTTTACCCTTCACCCTTCCCTCTCTCTCTCGCAGGTAGAAAGCATGTACGTAAAGTGATTAAGAATACGTCAAATTAGAAGAAACATCTTGTAGCTATGTGACAAAAATTTTCAAAATCAACAGATTCCAATACAACTGGTATCATTGTCAAGGTCTTGAATAGACGATTACAATGATATAAGGATCATCTTCCTGTGACCAAAAATAAGGAAGTTATGACATGTTGAATCCGGCAATTTTAGGCCCGTAAATGGCAATTATTTTATAAGGAAAAACAAAAGAAATGTAAATTTGACTTGTGACCCGTTTCCTAGATTTTCTCGGATTCCATATCATAACTTTCTTAATTCTTGTCCGATTTTCAAAAGGTTGGTATCACTGGAATGCTTGGGAAAAGAGGAATAATAATAACCTATTTCCAGGCTAATTCAATGATTAGTTTGTTTTGCAGTGCTGATTTACAAATAAGAAATACAAAAAAATGTGTTAAAAAAAAATAATAATAAATTAAAAAAATTATGAAAAAAAACAAATTACTCAAATCTGAGGATTGTTTTCATATTTTTACACTAAAATCTTCGAAAGCCTCTCATCCCTGATTTAATTTAATATTAAAACAATTTATAAATTATATTGGACTGGAAATATAAAACAAAATAATGAAAATAGATTTTAAAAAATAGAGAAAAAATTACTCAAATCTCAGAATTTTAATATTTATACTGAAATCCATGAGAAATTCTTATCCCTGATTTAATTAAACATTATAAAAACAATAAATGATATTGGACTGGAAATATGAAGAAAAAAAAATGAAATAAGTTCATGAAAACTAATATTATTGTGTTACGCGATGTATATTACTTATTAGGTTTAAACGGACGATTTATCGGACTAAAATTGTAGGTCTATAGCGCTGAACGCGGCAATACAATCTTTGGTTGACATCGATGTTTGGGGAGTCCAAAAACATAACTGGGAGGCGTTCAATCGCCGTCAAAATTGGCCAAGAGGTAGAAAACAAGTATAGAAAAATGATATTTGTGGTTTGATAAGTGATATTACTCACCTTTTGGTAAATCGTCGATGGTTTTGATGAGCAAGAGCGAACCCAAATTTCGAGAATATTTTTTGGAAACTTCTAGATGCCGCATTCAGAAAATTTGAGAACGAGGTTGAAGTAGAATATTTGATCTACGTCTTGAAAAAATCTCCTGGGTACGTCAAAAAGAACGGCCTCAGCGAAACGTTACAAAGCGCTATCTCCACGGTGTCTTCGCCACGGCGATTCAACCCGAGATTGAGGCCGCAGCCGAAAAGATTTGCGACAATGCGTGGGATACGCACATACCTACATCTTGTGATTGTGCTGTTATTAATGATCAATGGAAATAATGAATAATGAATAATGAAAAAAAGCCTCATGTGTTTTCGAAATTTCCCGGACGTAAATCTATGAGTATGACTTTCATTCTCTTGGCCTAAGTAAAATCACCATTTTTGGGGGGCGCCTAGATAGTTAAACATGATGTAAGGAACGTATCTAGTCTGTCAAAATAGTTGCAAATATCGTCAATTTCAGCGCCTGGAATTTTGAAAACCCGCCGTTAGCAGAAATGAGACCAACGTAAACGTGTGGCTAAGGATAGAGGTCTGTCCGTGCATGGAGGAAGGGTCCGTGCCACACTGGTGGGGCAACTGACCTGTTCAAATCACTGTTTTGTTAGGCCTAACTAAGCAACAAATAAAATATAGGCCCTATATAATTTTACCTGCTTTCTTTGCGAATGTTACCGCTGGAATTTTCAACACGGCAACTTTACCCATTGAACATTGAAATGGCAGACATTTTTGCTGAGATAAATGTGAATAAAGTGGTGACTGACGTACATGTATAACTTGTGCCCGTAGCAAAGTAAAAATCTTGCTCATGGGGGTCGCCATCTTTGGTAATAGCGCCCTCTTTAGTTCAAATAATTAAGTCTGGTACCATCATCTGCCAATAGTTTAGACATTAGAAATTCGGTGAAAGAGTCTAGGTCTGGTCTAAAAAATAAACACGTGTATATTGCATGTAAACATAGAGCTTTATGATGAACGACGAAGAGTCGAAAGTCGGTCATGCTGTCCCATTTTGTCTTGCTCTGCAGTGTGTACTCTGTAACATTAAAGATCGATGGATTGGAAGCCAAGCTATAAATGGTTCGTTAAAATAGTCACTGCACGTATCAGTAAATCAGAACATTGTCAGATTGTGATTTGTGGGAAGTTATTTGATGATGGTTTTCTTCAGTCATTACATAGCTATGTGACAAAAAATTTCAAAATCAACGGACTTCAATACAACTGGTATCATTGTCAAGGTCTTGAACAGACGATTACAATGATATAAGAATCATCTTCCTGTGACCAAAAATAAGGAAGTTATGACATGTTGAATCCGGCAATTTTAGGCCCGTAAATGGCAATTATTTTATAAGGAAAAACAAAAGAAATGTAAATTTGACTTGTGACCCGTTTCCTAGATTTTCTCGGATTCCATATCATAACTTTCTTATTTCTTGTCCGATTTTCAAAAGGTTGGTAAATAAATAAATAAAATACATTTAAAAAATGACTAAATAGTAAATAAAAATAACAACAACAAAGAATAATAAAAATATCCAACATCGAAAATAACATTCAAAAAACATCGCTCCGATAGTCGCGACTCTCCATACGAAGTCCACACATCGCATGCCATGCAACCAGACTGTGACGCACGACGATGCACGATCGAGTCGTGGCGGCGTCCACCGCTACACACACACTGACAATTATGCAAAATACTGTATTGACATCGACCATGGCGAGACGTATTTACCTGGTTATGAACTGATAAAACCTCACCAAATTTACCATTTAGATGGACAAACGAACAAAGAAACGATTTACAATAGTTTTAGAGCGATTTTTAGTCACCTTCAGCAAAATTGACGACAGTTTTTTGCGACCGATCATCGAGGTACAATTTGCACTCGCTCGCTCAGGTTCGAGATTTTCCAAAACTTTTTGCCAATGAGGTGAAAGGTCAATGTGTCTATGTCATCAAAACATGTGCACACGCACGCATGAAAACTGCGCAAAACTCATAAAAACCTGATTTCCAAGAGGGGGGTTAGATTCGCCGAGTTGCCACTTTCGACGGAACGAAAACGAGGCTGTTACCAAAAGCCGGACGAAGACGCCGTGCGTGAAACAGAGGGATATGCACATACCTACATTACACGATGACACCGCCACCGGTGGCATTATGACACTGACATAGTGACAGTGACAGTTCGTATGATATTGAGTCAAATACGTTTGGAATATGATACAATATTATAATGACCATGAAGAATACCCGGCCATTTGTCCATATTTGTATTTGGGAAAAAATTTCGAACCCAAGCACCACGTGTCAGTCGTGTGCACAACGTCTTTAACCCTAACACTCCAGGGTATTTTGGCTAGAAACCCTGCCAGACGCAACAGATTGCATTGTTTGTCAAAGTGACTTGACTGCCCAGTGCAGCAAAATCCATCAGGTCACAAATCTCAAGGCCGAACTGCCTCAGAGTCTGTGGTCACCAAACGCAGCAGGATACAACTCTGGCATTGTTCAATGGGACCAGCTCTCAATAGAAACAGACTTGGCTGCTTATGCACTGGTGTTGACAGCTGAATCCATCAAAGTGCACCAGACTTTTCCACCTGATGCACTTTGCTGCGTCTGGCAGGGTTAGGGTTAAGCATGTTTTTAGCAGACGACGAAATGGCCAACATCCCAATTCCCATGTCATTGGATGTACATGCATTCAACCATGATTCAACGCTCAAAAATCTCCCAAAACATCATTTCCAATCCTCACTTGACTACACTTTCCTCTCCTTAAGTGTGTTCCGTATCATCTTTTGAAGGAAAATTTGTGATACAATATTTGTCATATTTGGATAGAATGTATTTTACATTCTTTCCCGTATTTGAATGCGTTTTACTATACTTCAAAAAGGCAAACTTTCAAATTTAAATAAATTTGACTACACATCTGCTCTATTCCTGTTCACTCCACCCTTCCCTTATCTGATCTGGGTATTTGGTCAATGGAAAGAATCCCAAGCAAAAAAAAGTGGATTTTCACTTATATTTATACATATATATAGCTAAATACCCATTACTTCATACTTGACGCGAAAGCAAATGCTAAGCAAATTTTACGTCATCAAATTCGCAGCGAATGATCTGCACAAGTTGAAATGTGTTCAACTTTTGTGAACCTTCGCCGCGAATATTTGCCGTGAACCATTGTCGACGTCACGAATTTCGCTTCGCTTTTGCGTGAAGTGTGAACCGGTCTTTAGTCGGGCCCTCCCAAATAAAAAGAAAATATCAAACCATTATTAATAATAAATTTGGGATTTTTGTATTGCTAAATGGAGTGCCATGGTCGAGCGGTTTAGTGCATCGGATTTGCGTTCTGATGGCTGAGTTGTCAGAATGTGGGTTCGAATCCCAACCACGACCATGGTACTTGTGTCCTTGAGCAAGACACTTTACCATAATTGCTTCTATCCACCCAGGGGTAAAATGGGTACCTGTGAGGGCAGAGTTGGTTCTTGTGTTTCATTAGCCCTATATGCGCTGAAATGGCAGCAATTGAGCAGTATACTCCCCAGGGAGCTGAGATGGTTTCAGGAATGATTTATGAGCCTGATGAGCAGGGGTAATAATATAATGCGCCTTGAGCACCAGTTTGATAGATACGTGTGCTATATAAGTCCACATTATTATTATTATTATTATTCTCTACAGAGAACATTGGTATTACAGCATGTCAATAATGCATCTCACCTCGATGCTGGGGAACAGCACCCAGCGCTGCTTTGTTGGTTCAGCAGAGCTTGATAAACTTGGTGTTGCGATCGGCAGTTGGTGTATCATCCAGCACAATGGTTTCGAGAGGGTTTGTTCCTTGTGGCTGAGGGATGATCTTCAAGATGGCTTGATAGAGGTTCAAGACACTGTAACTGTGCACTCGGGAGAGACCAGACCTCATCCGTCAAGAAAAAGTAGCATATCCATTGAATCCATCAAACCGGTTCCAAAGCCATCTCCTTGTCCCGGAATTAAAGTCTCGGTGGTCACAGATTTTAAGCATTTGAGAGATCTTCAGCAGGTGCCGAGAGAGGCTGTGATCAGACAACTCCAGCATCTGCTGATAGGATATGCTGTGACGGAAGGATGTATGATATCCATCCAGTCTGGCTCCAGATTTGCCGGGCCGAAGATATCGCATGTAATTGTTGAGGAATGTATCAGTGATGAGAAGACGATACAAACAGGCATGACAGGAGTTGCTCATCAAAGCAAGGAGGGTGATGGTTTCACCTTGCCCTCATTCGAGGAGGATTCCTTCAAAACAACTTTGCCAGTTGGTGACAGTGCTGTGCCCAATTCACCCTCAATGTCAGATAACTTGTCAAAGACTTCAGGAGCATCAGTGAAAAATGATGAGGATCGTTTTTCTGGCGCAGCATCTTTGGAAAACCAGAACAAAGCCCCTGAAATAACTCTGTCCTCACCGACTCAAGATGGAAGCTTTTCTTCTTCTCACAAACTAGTAAGTTCTCAATCTGAGAAGGAATCGGATGCACCATCATCATCATCACCAGTGTCATCAGTCGGGGAGGATTTACAACCCAGGTTATCCTCTGAAGAAAGTTCCAAACTGGAGGTTCTATTAATCACAGAACAGACCAAAATCACCATCAAAAACATCTCAAGTACTGAATCAATCCAGCACTTGAACAAGCGAGTTGACGTCAGAGTCGGAGGTCTTGAGGAGGCAGTGTCATTACTCAGGAAACTCATTGAGTACCCTGACGAGTACCCTGAGTCACTAGGGAGACTCGGTCTGATGCAATCTCATGGAATTCTCCTAAGAGGACCCCCAGGGTGTGGCAAGACATCCCTGATGCAGTTTGTTGCTTCAGAATGCAAGGTTTATACGCTTTAGCTCTTCAAATATTATATGAAAATGATTATCCTTTTTCATTTTTGTTTCAAATTTGTATATATCGTCGCATCAGTTCAACAAGGTTGTATCATAGTTACGACCTTGTTCCAGACATGGATTTTGCTCAGTGCAACAAGGTCATATCTTTTTTACAAAGTATCAGGATGAACAGGCAAACCTATGGAAGAATATACGACGTTGTTGCACTGAGTTGTTTTAATGTATGCAAATTTATGCACTATTGCACATATGACCTATTTGCATTTTTGAGATACGACCTTGTTGCACTGATGCGACGATATTGTACAAGGTCGTATCTAAAAAAAAATGCAACATGGTCGTATGTGCAATAGTGCATAAATTTACACACATTAAAACAATTGAGTGCAACAATGTCGTATCTTCTTCCATAGGTTTTGGCGTGTTCACATTGGAACTCGGTAAAAAGATACAACCTTGTTGCACTGAGCAAAAACAAGGTCGTAACTAAGATACGACCATGCTGCACTGTGCAAAATCCATGTCTGCAACAAGGTCGTAACTATGATACAACCTTGTTGCACAGATGTGACAATATATTTTGCCATCTTGTCAGTGAACCTTGAGTTGAGTTTAAATCCAAACATTTCATTTGGAGTACTCAGGCCTTCATTTGAATAAATACGAGAGGAGCTACAGATCGCTCTCCTTAAATCACCAAAGTGATTTAAGGAGAGCGATTTGCTGTCACTAAAAAAACAAAAAACAAGTTGAATGTACATGTACAGTTATACATTGTAAATGCAACACTGGTTTATTTACACATACGGATTACTGCTCAAATTCCACCTGAGAAATTTGTTTTCTGTCAAGTTTCTGCTACAGTAGTGCTATTTGCTTAAAAAAAAATACTAGCCAGTTTTACTGCGCACGTGCACATTTAGGTTTTTCCCCTCATTAAAATGTATTGCACGTCCACAGGTTATTGTATTCAACATCCCTTCACGTGCTCAAATATTAAATCAGGCAGGGCATTTTCGTATAGAACACCATGCACGATCGGCATGCGTGATGTTTTCTGTACGCCACATGTGTGTGTCCGCTATCTAGCACTATTACGAGTAACGTTCTCGATGTCGTTATCAATACATGTCCATGTACAATGTACATACGTGTACATTTTTGCCAAGGACGGTTTTAGTGCCGAGTCTGCCGATGCGCGCTCAGAATCAAGTGGCTTATTTTGACCGCACTGATTACGGTTTTAACAAAATAATGTAAGTACACTCACGAAATTTTTAAGGAGCGCTGTGTTTTGCTCTCCTTGGAAAATATTAGGAGCGCTAAGGAGCGCGAGCGCGATCGCGCTCCTTAAAAATGAAGGCCTGAGTACTGCAAGTAATTTATGATTATGGAATGTCTCTCTGTTGTTTTTGCCCAAGGATGTAGGCAGGCATTACCGATGCAATTTGTTAATTGTGTTGAGCTTTAAGGCCTTCAGTTCTGAGTACAACTTTATATGCAATCATTTTGTTGAATTTTTTGCTTTTTCAGGTGTGCCTCTTACAAATCAATGGTGCTGAAATCTTTGGCGCAAGTCCCGGAGAGAGTGAATCCAACCTACGTTGTGTCTTTGACAAGGCCAAAGTGATCGGTGAAACTCACCGCTGCATTCTTTTCATTGACGAACTAGATGTCTTATGTCCCAAGAGGGACCGTGGCAGTGGGACGCACGAAGGACGGGTCGTTGCCGAGCTGTTGATGCTTATGGATGAGGTCAGAGGTCACAGTAAGGTTCTAGTCGTCGGGGCAACGAGCAGACCGAACGCACTGGATCCAGCGCTAAGGCGGCCTGGAAGATTTGATCAGGAGGTGAATTTACGATTTTGATTTCTTGAAGAGATTTAAGATAGATGTAAGACATTTTGCATAAAACAGAAAAAAAATTATTAATCCTAACCCCCTAGGTATTTTGGCTAGGAACCTTCCTGAATCCTCCAAAATCCATCAGTGCACTTTTGAAAACATGTCCTTATCTTCAAAATGCACCATGCATTTTTGTTGATCTTTCATATTCAGCACTTATGGCCTGTACTTCGTGCCAGGTAGTAATTTTGTCCCATTTGAAGAGGTAAAAGTACCAGTTTCCAACAGTGCCCCTTGGAGGATTTTGCAAGAGATTTGGGGTGGTTAGGGTTACAATAATCTCATTTTGTGGGTTCTAAAAAGAACCTTAGTTTACTCAACATTTACTCAAAGAATTTGTTTGCTTAACTGGCTAAAATCAGTTGCGTTGGCAGATTTTAAATTTGTACCTGCCTGATGTTTCTCTCATCCCTAAGGAGTATGCTCTTTCCAAAATTCTACCTGGAAATTATTTCACTTTTGTATTTCTATAAAGGAAAAATTAATACAATTATCGCATTCACACTTTGTAAATTTTTCATTAATATTTGACTATTTGATTTTGTTTTAATTACTAATCCTATGCCTTACCTTTAAGTTGCACCCACGTTGAGTCTATGAGCGCAATTTGTATTATAAATATCCCAGCAAACATGACGGTACTGGGCCAGTGCTGGCTTGTTCTGGTTTTGTTCCGGCAGTACCGTACATTTTTGATGCTACATATCCAGCACTGGGCCAGTGCCGGCTTCATAGCAGCAAAACTGTACGGTATTCAATGGTACAGATCCAGAACCGGGCCAATTCTGGATTAGTATCAGCAAACCATTACGGCAACACGGTATACTACCTGTACTGGGCCAGTGCCGGGTTGATTGCGGTAAACCATAACGGACAGACGGTACTCAGCCCTTACTGGCCCAGTGCCGGGCTGATTGCGGCAAACCATTACAGCAAAGTGGTACAGTTGCTAAACTGGGCCAGAGCCGGCCTGATAATGGCAAACCATTATGGCAAGACGGTACTCAGCCTTTACTGGCCCAGTGCCGGGCTGATTGCGGCAAACCATTACAGCAAGACGTTAACACAGCCTTTTCTGGCAGGTTGGCATGTTTTAAGGTCCACCAGTGGGTCCCTATCTCTTAAAATTTGTGTTTTTATCCAATGAGAGTTATTAAAAACTACGATGTACCAGCAACACTGGATAAAGAGCTGAGTACAGGTTAGAACTGGTCCGCTGTCTTTATCCTATCAAGGATAGAGACAGTCTCCGGGTATACCATTCAAGGGATTTCATTAGATACGTTGCGCCGAAGATATACCTTCATGCTTCAAGGCTTGCGCACGAATGTAACACAACTATGCGCACGTACTTCTGCCATCCAAATATCGCTGGAGATATTGCTCGTGGACACCCATCATCACGCTCAAGGTCAAAGTTGAATCTCCGGGAAACATGGCAGCCACGCGGCCAGTATCTGACGTAATTCACGAGCCTCGAAACGTGAAGTCAGATCTTCAGGCTAGGTACAGGCGAAAGATTCATTGAAGCCAAATTTGTCATCATGATGAATGTTGTTTTTCTCCACAGGTTTTGGTAGGCATGCCTTCCACGTCACAGAGGGCGGCCATATTGGAATCCCACTGTCGGGGTATCCATCTCGCCGATGACATCAGCCTCAGTGAGCTAGCCAAGCAGTGCAATGGTTACAACGGAGCAGACTTGGCGTCCCTCTGTCAGCAGGCTGTGTTGAGTGCCGTAGGGAGAGTAGGTCATGATGACGAGGGGGAAGGAAGGCCATCTGGACCATTGGTAGGTATACTTGATAGGGTGTGATTAATTTTTGTGATGGAAATCAACTTAAAAGACCAGTATCTATCTACAACCATTTATGTATAGTTCCTCGACTGTTTGTGTCAAAACTCAACAGAAGATATCAGTGTTTGAAAGGCACCAGTCCATGATGGACATGTGCCTCACTATGAATCCCATAATCATATGTATTAGAAAATCAAAATGGCTTCTACATGACAATACATATACAATTTGAAGATGTACTTTTTTCTTAAATTTAACACTGATTTCTGATAGAATCACCTGTAAAGAATATAATTATTTTTTTGTTTATCAGTTAAGTTCATATTCTTTTGTTGTTATTCTGTGTTTAAGGCCAGACTTGTATTTGAGTAATTTTTCATGAGTACGAGTACAGAAAATTGTACTCGAGTATGAGAATCGTACTCCTGCTAACTAGTACAAACGTCTTAAGCAGGAGGTCATGGGTTCGAATCCCGCCCAAGTCGCCTGTGTAGTTTTTTCCACAGTCACTCAGAAAGCACTGAGTATACAGTGCTATACACACGTCGGTGTAGGGCAACAGTAAATCACCCGATGCAAGAATTTCATCAAGCTTCATACTGTGTAATGTAATGCCATTCTGAACTTCAAGCAGGTTGGTTTTATTGTTTTATTTTTATGTGACCGCTCTCTTCAATTCCCCAAACCAGGAGTTGCCCACTGTGACCATGGAGGATTTCATTGGCTCCCTGAGTCATGTGACACCCTCCCTACATCGTGCCGCCGGGGCGGTCTTGAAGGAGCTTCAGCCAGTGTCGTGGGACGCTATCGGTGGACTGACAAAGGTCAAAGTGCAACTCAGACAGGTCAGTCATTGTTTCATTTCATCATTACAAAATTTCAAACACAATACTGGATTTTTTTGATAAACAAGTTGAGAGTAAGTAAGACTAATTGCGGTGACACCATGTGAAATTCTCAATTGAGTAGTAATTAGTTCTGAAAAGAACTGGAGGTTACAACTCGACGTTTCGATCAGTATGCTCTGATTGTCCTCAGGAGAATGCCGGACTCTGGGAAATGCTGCTGCTTAAGTAGGCTGCTGGATGCTGGAGGATTAGTGCGTTGAGCCGTGCAGGCGGGAACTGTAGAGACTAGGATCCTAGGGCTGGAGGGGGGTTGAGAGTAATTGTCACAATGCGGCAGTCTTGTTTGAGAGAGTTTTGATACAAAAAAAATGTAATCATCTCAAATAATATAAGTGGAGACTGTTTGCAGTGACACCATGTGAAAATTCTCTTTGAGTAGTAGACAATTCTGAAAAGAACCGATTGGTTACAACTCCTCAAATAACATACATTGGATGGACTGATGACTGATACAGAGTTCCACAGATTTCATCGATTTTGATGGATGAATAGTTAAACTACTTCATTTGAAAGACTGCAATTGACATAAAACATACAGAATTGCTTAAGGCCGTGCCGGGTATCCGGTACTTGGATACCCGACCAAAACTGTCATTATCCGGTTCCATTTTTCGGTTCCAATTACCCGTAAACGACTTTTGAAAATTCTGACTGAACGTTTAAGCCATACAAAATAATGGAAGTCTCTGATTTTTTGTTAACTTTGTGTGGGGAATGGGGATGCTACGAGTCGTTTTTAATATAGAGGCAGGAAATTATTACAGTAGGTCCACATTTATTATGACTCTAATAAAACAAGAGAAACTTGTGTTTATATTGGCTATTTTATAAATTTGGGAGTATTAACATGCTTGTACAAAACGCCTTAGAATTGCTAACAAGGGAAATCATTTTTTAGCTATTTTTTTTGCAATATAATAATACTGTGCATTTTAACATTCAAAAATCCACCCCAACAGAAGAGCACTTGTGGCACAAAAAATGAACAGGTAAATGAAATGAAAGCAGGGGGTGTGATTTGTTTGGATTTTTCCGGATTTCGTTGCGATCCTCCGGATTTCAAAGATTTAAGCAATAAAGGAAAGCAAAGCAAATGCTCAGAACTATAGATTTCACCCCAGCGCTGTTCACAATAGTGGCCCCAATACCCCTAGCAAAATTTACATAGATTTTTCAAAACTGCCCAATCACACCCCTGTGAAAGTTTTAAAAATGTTTGTACACATGTGTTTCATTGTAAAACATAATAACAATTAATAAATATTATTTTCTACTTTCTAAACAAATTACTAATAATTTACTACCCCCCAAAAAACCCAAATCTCTACAACTCATCTCATGACAGGCAGTGGAATGGCCCATGAAACACTGGCAGAGCTTCGCTCGTCTAGGCATCCGAGGACCGTCAGGGGTGTTGCTGTACGGTCCCCCTGGTTGCTGCAAGACTACCCTGGCCCAGGCCGCTGCCACCGCATGCAAGGCCAGCTTCCTGTCCGTAAGCTGTGCCGAACTGTACTCTCCGTTTGTGGGCGACTCTGAGAAAATCATCACCGAGGTGGGTAATGATGAAAGAAGCATAGACCTTGTGCACTGATGTCATCTCGTTGCCATGTTATAGAGGACAAACAGTGAGGGCACACTCAAACATTGCGCCATGCGTATACGCAGCACACATATATGAACCAACAAGTTAGCCTGAAGATCTGACATCACGCTTTGAGCTAGAGGCGCGTGAAATACGCCAGATCCTGGCCGTGCGGCCGCCATATTTTCCCCGATGTTCAACTTTGACCTTGGTTGGTAGCTAGCGCGCGAGCCAATGAAACCCCTTGAATGGTACGCCTGGAGCCTGTCTATATCCTTGATATAGGATAAGTACAGGGGACCAGTCTACCAACAAGTGACCTTCTTTTGCCATTGAATGAGGGCGCTCTTTGTGACATCATTCATAAGGTCTGCTTATATTAAGTAATTGAGTAATAATCACTCTTCTAGATGTATTCCTCCTGCTCTTCCACTCCTTATCCTTCCGCTGTTCATTCTCTTGTTCTTGTTCTTTCTTTTCCTATTCCATCTTTTCCTTGTCACCTTTCGCCTCTTCCTAATCCATTTCCTGCTAATCCCATTCCTCATTGTATTCCTTTGGTTTTTTTTTCCATCTCCTTATCCTTGTTTTCAATCTCTTTCTTCTCAATGTCCTTATTCTCTTTTTATTCCTCTTCCTTCTCTTACTCTTCCATTTCCTGTTCTTTCCGTTGCTCCACATATTCATATTCCTTTGTTATTCCCTGCTATTCCTTCGATCCATGTTTTAAACCTGTTACTTTTCCTTTTTCCATGTCCCTCCTCTTCTTCCTCCCCTCTTCCTTGATCTTTCCCCTTCACTTTATCTGCCAGCTTTTCCTTGTCATCAGTGTGTAATGGCCTTGCGGTCTAGTGCATCAGACTCAAGTTCTGGCATCAGAATGTGGATTCGAATCCGGGCCTGACTGTTTGTGTCCTTGAACAAGACACTTAAACATAATTGCTTCATCCTTCGGATGGGGACGTAAAGCTGTAGGTCCCGTGTGTTGTGTAATGCACGTAAAAGAACCCAGGACACTTTATCGTGAAAGAGAAGGGGCTTGCCCTGGTGTTTCTGGAAGGGTAGCAAAATGCAGCGAAAGTCCTTTGTAACCTTTGGGGAAAAGGTGCTATACAAATGACAGTATAATAATAAAAATAAAAATAATAATAATGTGGACTTATATAGCGCACGTATCCACCAAACTGGTGCTCAAGGTGCATTACATTATTACCCCTGCTCATCAGGCTCATAAATCATTCCTAAAACCATCTCAGCTCCCTGGGGAGTATACAGCTCAATTGCTGCCATTTCGGCGCATATAGGGCTAAGCAAACACAATAACCAACTCTGCCCTCACAGGTACCCATTTACCCCTGGGTGGAGAGAAGCAATTATGGTAAAGTGTCTTGTTCAAGGACACAAGCACCCCGGTCATGGCTGGGATTCGAACCCACATTCTGACGACTCAGCCATCAGAACACAAATCCGATGCACTAAAACCGCTCGACCATGGCACTCAAGTTCTCGTATTACACAATAAGACCAGTCTGTACTATCAAAAAGATCCATCTTGATAAATATCTCTTATTTGTTTTTCTTAGTTGTTGCATTTGAAACTCTCAAAAGTTTCAGCTTGTTTCCTTTTGCCCACTTCAGGTATTCCGGAAGGCACGACTGACCACTCCGTCCATTGTCTTCCTGGATGAACTTGATTCCTTGATTGGAGGGCGGGGCACTGAAAAAGGGCGTGGCCTGTCGGAGCGCCTCCTGTCCTGTCTTCTGGTTGAGATGGACGGGATAGGCATCCCAACCAGCGAAGACATTCCCACTGGGGGCGGTGTTAGTGATAAAAATACAGAGTTTAAGAGACCGCAAGTACTGGTAGTTGCCGCTAGTAACAGGATAGATCTCATAGATGCAGCGTTACTGAGACCTGGTCGGTTTGATTCTTTAATCTATGTACCGCCCCCTGATAATTCAGTAAGTTTAACTTATCTTTTTTGGGGGAGTAAAGCTTCGCTTAAGAAATCTAACTGATATATGAGTGGAGTTTGTTCTTAGGCCAAAAAAAAAAAGTCTCCGGTTTCTGGTCATCGGTTGGCTTCAAAATCGGTGTGGTGACGTGCTTTTTTTTTTTTTTTTTTTTTTTTTTTGGGCCAACAGGAAAATACATGAGACATGTATACGCGGGGATCAAATTTCCCATACACACAGTATGGTGGCTAAGAGAGGCCTCACAAATCAGGCAAACGTTCATACCCCTATGTGAACAAGTCGTTTAAAACACAGAACAGCAGAATCGCAATCGATCCAGCAATTTTGGCTGCAATTGGACATCGTTTCATAGCAACAACAAAAAAGAAAATTAAAAATGCTGACGCGTGGGTCTGAGACGATGAGCGCGGAGACCAGAAACCGGAAACTTTTTTGGGGGGGGGTGGGGGGGGGGGGGTTGTGGGCTGCCACTGTAATTTGGTTCTTGTGATTAATGCAATCGGTTCTTCTCAGAACCAAAAGATTATGGGACATGACGTTGCCAAAATCCCGCACATGGAATTCTGCGCTTGTAATAACCTTTTTCTTTTGACAGGGTAAGCACAAAATTGTTGTGTAAATAATGAATCATCAGTTATGTGAAATAGCCATAAGCACAAGCAGAAATTCCTTGTTGAAGAAGGCTCTTCATTGCTCTTCCGTGTGAGATATGCTTTCGTTAAAGCACATTTAACTTTCTGCTTTAGTAAGCGCAGATTTGACAGTAATCAGAGCCATGAAATTGGGCCCTGGGCCAATTTTGCTAAGCAATATAAAACGGACCACCAGCCGAAGTACACTCATTTTGTGTGATATGTTGGCTGGTAACCAATAAAACCTGCTAAGCAAATTTTGTCTGTTTAGCAGGGAATTTTGCTAAGCCAATATAAAACAGACTACCAGCTAAAATGCATACAGTTTGTTTGAAAGTTTGGCTGGTAACCAAATAGTTCTGGTAAGCAACATAAAACAGACTACCAGCTAAAATGCATACAGTTTGTTTGAAAGTTTGGCTGGTAACCAAATAGTTCTGGTAAGCAAATATTTCTGGTAGCAATTTTGTCTGCTTCTAGCGGCTCTGTGAAATTGGTAAAAATAATAATAATAATGTGTGGACTTATATAGCGCATGTATCCACCAACTGAGTGGTGCTCAAGGCGCATTATATTATTACCCCTGCTCATAAGGCTCATAAATCATTCCTGAAACCATCTCAGCTCCCTGGGGAGTATACAGCTCAATTGCTGCCATTACAGCGCATATAGGGCTAATCAACCAACTCTGCCCTCACAGGTACCCATTTAACCCCTGGGTGGAGAGAAGCAATTATGGTTAAGTGTCTTGCTCAAGGACACAAGTGTCACGGCCGGGTTTCGAACCCACATTTTGCTGCTAACACCAGAGCTTGAGTCCGGTAAGCTAGACCGCTCGGCTAGACCGCTCGGCCATGACTGTTGTCCCTGGTGACAACAGTCATGTTCATACAGAACACAGTTATGACAATACAAATTATTGTGACAGGAAAGGCAGGAGATTCTGTCCGTATACACAAAGCGTATGCCACTGGCTGAGGGAGTTAATCTGCAGGAGATAACGGATGCCACTCGTATGTATACGGGAGCAGACTTGGAAGGACTGTGCAGAGAGGTGAGGCATATAGACGTGTATTTCTTGTCAAGGACTAACCCAAATATTAGCTAATTGCATTCTGCTATTGTTCACGATTCAAGTGGGATTCGAACCCGCATCCACAGAGGTGTAAGGCGAGGAAAGTACCTATATAACTCCCTATTAAGTTACATTTAGGTCAAACAGGTCTCTAGTAGAGTTAACCAGGGGGCCAATTTCACAGAGTTGCTATGCAGAGAATTTTGTTTAGCATTATAAAACAGACTACCAGCATACACACAAACATTATGTATGGAACTTATGGATGGTGTTCATCAAAATTTGCTGAGCAATTTTTCTGGTTAGCAGCTATAATGAATGTAACCCCTGGTTACCCCTACTGGAGGCCTGTTGGAACCTGGTGTAATTGTCATTTGATTTAGTGATATAAATAATGTTGGACCCAACTTGGACCCAATTTTCCAAAGTGACCTCCCAAATTTATTGTGAAAATTAACTATGTTCCCAACGTGTCAGGATTTTTCCATCAAAATCTAGAGAAAATGCTCTATATGATGACATGAAAACTGGTCCCTCAAACTGGTCCCTGGGATCAGTTTTTGACCTTTTCATGGCTGTTACGCATTATGCAGGGTTCGTACGGGTCATGGAAAACCTGGAAAGTCAGGGAATTTTGCTTTTGCATTTTCCAGGCCTTGAAAGTCATGGAAAAGGGTAAACTTCTTTAAAAGTCATGGAAAGTCATGGAATTTTAAGACTTATTAAAACCAGTTCGCGTCGGAGGCCATGTACACACGCAAATTTTTTTTCGCACCACGGATCGGAGAGCGTCTAAACACGCCGTAGGAAACTCGGGAATATTTGTATGCATGCTCGGTTGACGTGATAACGAGCCACGTGCGTAAAGTGACGCGCACAGAAGACGTGACCACACGCTGTGGAAGCTTCCATTGTCCTTTCGGGTGACGTGAAAACACGCCATTTTGGCAGAGCTCGTGCTTCGGTTGACGTGTTATTGTGCAACACTTGTTCAGCACAAGAGCGGGGGCCGTGTAAATGCGCTCGCTTCACATGGGTGGTTGTGCGGGGGGCACTCGTAAACCTGTTCCACACCTTTGTCTTTGTCTCCATTGAAATCTGTAAAGCTGCGTTATACTAAGATTTCTATAGACCAATTACCGTGCACCATTGTCCCATTGTTACTCGGTACCACGCCACTCGGATAATGGGGAAGGAATCCTTCCTCCATGCTCGGTTGACGTGTAAATACGACGAAGAATTCTTTCGAGGGCTCGGGGGACTTCTAAAGACGCAACACCAAATACGCCCTCCTGGCTATAATTCCCACGGAAAACTCGCCAATTTATCTGCTAATAAGCTAAATGGGGGTGTCTCGTCTTAGTTTCGTTGACGTAACCAAAATAAAATACGTGTTTGTGTGTGAAAAAGAAACCCGCACAGGGGCCCAGAAAAACTTTTTTATTCCCGACGCAAACTGGTTTTAAAAGAAAAAGAAACAAGACAACCGGCAACCAAAAAGACACAATTTCTGGGTCACAAGTTCACATCAAAGAAATGTCTGCTGACTTTGGAATGTTGAATGTATCAATTTGGGATTAGAGCCAAGACAAGAGTTGGGGCTATTGTTCACTTGACAATGACTGACAGGTTGTGGTTTTACACTCCCAGACCAAGAGACAATAACCTCTGGGACCTGGTTCTTGGCTGGTTTACAAGCTATTATAAACTAAACACGCGTGGGTCCCACTCTGCCTGGCACGCGGGTACCCCGCTCATCTGGTTTTTGCCTAAGCAGAGTGGTAGCGGAACCAGTGTCGTTTAATGTTGAATGCTTATAAATAGATAGCGGCAGGCCGCGTAGTTACAAATGCGGCGCATCAAAAACATTCTCTTGAAAAGAAACAAAGTTGCCGGCCAATTAAAATGTATCAATAAAGCTTCCTTCAAGATGAAATAAATCCTCAGTGGCAACAAATTATTGTTGTTCACAATTAGTTATCGAACTGAACAAAGGAAATTTTGGGGTGTTTTTTTTTTCACCATGGAATAAATTATAGCGTATCGATAGCGTATATCGGGCATGTCTGGCTAGAACACTGGTGTTATGCGAATCTACAAGTCATGGAATACTTGTTGTAAAGGTCATGGAATTATCTAAGTAAAAAAGTGTACGAACCCTGTTATGGTAAATGCCAAGAAGTTTCAGGTTTTGCCAGAACGGGTCACATATATAGGGAATTATACAGATACTTTCCTCGCCTTTCACCTCTATGGATGCTGGTTCTAATCCCACTTTGATCCGAGCCGATAGATTGGGTTTTCACTCCCTGATTACATGTTTTTTTTCCCCCTAGAATAATTTGTTTGGGGTTTTCCTCCCACATCTCAAGAATTCCTTCATCATCTTCTCTTCACAGCTTTCATGTATAAGCTACACAGTGCTAGGTTCTTTTGAGGAATCCTTGGTTTCATTACCAGAAAAATATATAATAACAATAACTATCATGATCATGCAAAAAGCATTTTTACATTATTATTCCTCCCTTTATCAATGGGCAAATATCCTAACAGTTTCGTAGCTCCTTGGGTAGTATATTTCCCTGAGCTTTTATCAGATGCAAAAACACGTCTCTACCCTTTAACTTTACCAATGTACATCGTTCTGGGTGAGAAGCAATTATGGTTGATTGTCTTGCTGAAGGACACAAGCATCATGATCCTGACTAGGATTCGAACCCACATTCTGAAGACTCTGCCACCCGAATACACGTCCAATGCACTAAACGTATCGGGCCATTTTCAACAATTCTCATATTCAGAGTATTTGTTTTTGTCCGACTTCCTTCTTCAAAGGCTGGTCTCTTGGCACTTGATGAGCATGGACTGGAAAACATGGACTGCTGCTTTGTCCATCAAAGACACTTCCTCGGTGCATTAGACTGGTGCCACCCATCGCTTACTGATGAACTTGTGGCTAGATATCAGACGAAAGAACTTCAGAGCACAGTTGAAATCAGGTGACACAACAAAGAAATCGTCCAATCATAAACAACATGACATTTTTATTATTATTATTTTTTTTTTAAAGACTCAAGGAACCATTTGGGAAAGGGATAATATCGTCATGATAAATGGGGCATGGAATCAGAGTGGTAGTTTTAGATTAACTCAGTGACTGAAAATAATACCCCACAGGATAAGGTCATATTACCGTTGCTGCTGCATAAATGGAGTACTGAGTCAATCAAAATACAACACAACCAGGAGTTTTATGGTTTTTTGGGGGAGGGTTGGGGGTGTAAACTGTGCATAGGAAACAGCTTTCAGAGATGCGATTTACCGTAAATGTTTGCTTCAATCTGGTGCTGTGTGAGTTATTCCTACTGTGCATGAGCTGTGTTAGGGCAAGTGCTGTCAGATCGCTGTTGATCGTTAGGGCAACCATAGAGCAAGCGTTTTGTGTAGTATCTCCAGCGATTGTTGGCTGGTACATGTAGATATGGGCTAGAACAACGTCTTTTGTAGTGCTGGGCGATTAGTGAAATTCACTACTCGAGTAATCGCACAGCATTTACTCGCGAGTACTCGATTAATTGTAATTTCATTTTGCTTTTTTTTGTCCCTTTAAATAATCATAGCCTAGGTTATTGGTTTATACACTTGTTATTATGTTTTCTGATAATTATTTCACATTTTATATGTTTAATAAATAAACAATGACTAAAGAATCAGTCGTTACTCGTAAATGTGTTTACTACTCACGAGTACTTTTGATGTAATCGCAGTGAGGCAATTACTACTCGACCAGCACTATTCTTCAGTATTCTGAACAAAGACTAGGTAAAAAGGTATAGTTACCATTCCATTTTTCTGTACAAACAACATGATTCAGAATCGACATTTGAGACTTTAAATAATTTGGTGCTTTGGTCCTTTCTTTTATTGTAAACAATTTACTTCTAATACAAATTTTCAATTATTGGGATTTAGTTTGACAATTTGCAAGTTTAATCACTAACCTGAATTTACTTGTTCATGTGAATTTGATCTCATCAAAATTAAATAAACATCATAAATGAAAATTAAAACCAATTGTCAAAGTAATTAATATCTAGTTCTGCTTTGAATGTTGTTTAAAAATCATCGGCCATCTTGGCATAAATGATCAATTAAATTAATGGCCATTTTGTTGTAAATTTGTATATGCGCAAATCCCACAAGAAGCTAGATACTTGTACCCTGCTTATTTTGAAGAAAGAAAAAAAAATTGAAATAAATGAGTTTTTAATATTATTCTCTTAAAGCAATTTCTCTTCTGATTTGGTTTCAAACAATTGGCGTTATTTTTGCCATTCAGGAACTCAATTCGGTTTTTGTATGTATCTGTATGGCTAGTAACCGTCAGACAAGCTCAGTGGTTGCGAGTTTTACGATGTCTGCTAAATTAAGCAGACGCTCATTGGTTTAAATCCTGTACGAGTGTCTGTGGATTTTCTGCGTTCATTCCAATAAAGCATACAGTGCCGATCCATTTTTGTAAAACGGGGGGAAAATTACACCAATTGTTTTATAATTTCTCCAATGAAAGAGTTCAATCATTTATGTGGTTTCACATTCCTATATTCTTTCCTGACCGGCCATTTGTTTGAGATTAGACTACTCTTTTACGGTGCAGTTGTATAAATAATGAATTCAAATAATCCGACTTTAAGTAAAACATCAAAATAATTTCATTTCCTGTTGAAGTGGCATAACTAGCCATTAACCCTCCTCCTACTGCAAGGGTCAAAATCAGTCAAAATGTTGATATACTTGCCAAGGTATGTCAAACCTCACGTGTAGTAAGTACATTTACAGGTTAAAATGAGTCAATCATTTTTGACTGGTAAAAGTATTGTCTGGTATTGTTCAGGGTGGTCAAAATGACAGTAAAAACTAGTCAAAAATGCCCCTGTGTTGCACATTTGGGTCAACAGTCAAAACAGTCAGTTGGCTGGTTTTGACCTCTATATGCACTTATAGTAGGAAGGTTAAAGATTAATATATAGTTTCAGATTCTGCAGTTTCAACAAACAAGTTGTAAGATAAATTCTCAATTCAAAATGAAGAAAACAACAAATCAGTAAATAGAAAAATATGACTTTTGTCATGCTGTTTGCCGTCTTCAAACACTTGAGTCTATGGAGTGCCATGGTCGAGTGGTTTAGAGCATCGGATTTGTGTTCTGATGGCTGAGTCGTCAGAATGTGGGTTCGAATCCCATCCACGACCGGGGTGCTTGTGTTCTTGAGCAAGACACTTTACCATAATTGCTTCTCTCCAACCAGGGGTAAATGGGTCCACATAATTATTATGAGACTCAAAGTGAGCCTTGTGTCCAAAATTAGACTGGTGCCTATGATCCACGTCACGGTAATCCTTATCATGCCCTCGGGGCACTAGTTCTCAATGATGTCAGCTGTGTGAAAAGACGGTGGTTGAAAATCGACAGCAGACATGATCACAAAATAAAAGAAATTAGTTAATATAAATTTACATACGTTTCTTTACATAAGTTTTGGCCCAAAATAAATTACTATAATAATTTCTGTGTATTAATTTATAAGTTACATGTATTAAGTTTATTATACTGCTAAAAAAGGTGTTATTCATCAAACAAAACAGATTGCACTCTTTAAAATGAAAGGAACAACATTTGTATTGGGTAACGTACGTTCATTTCAACCCTGTAGTTTGCAAGAAATATATCCAAAAAACAAACTGGTGAAAGTTCCACCACAATTGACCTTTTATCACGGTGTGGCCAGCATCTTGTTTTCCTTCAATGCAAAAACCATGTAACCAAACCGAGGCTGGATGGGAAAATAGTCTGGTCCCTTGTATGCATTGAGAGTTAGTGCTCTAATACTAGGGCTGTGCGTTTTCGGATATTTTTGGAACCGGACACCCGTTTTCATTTTTGTTGAAAACATGCCGGTGGTGCACAAATACATGTCCTGTATTAAATGGCAACAAATTGACTTTTATAATACAGAGGATACTATACTTGAATTGATCTTTTCTTTACTGGAGTGCAATCTCCGCACCTTAAGCGCCCAACAGGGTGGATATGTGCGTGCTACAAATCTTTATTATTATTATTATTATCTCTTGAATTTAAAGATAATTGTCTGTAAAAGTGTGAACATTACATTGTTTAAGAGTCACAGATTTCTATTCGCACCGCTCAAATGTTAAGTCCGAATTTTAAAAAGTCGTTTACAGGCAATTGGAACCGAAAAATGGAACCGGGTAATGACCGTTTCGGTCGGGTATCCGGATACCCAGCACAGCCCTATCCAATCCTAACTTTTGTATAAAGGGAACCCGACCAAGATGGCCGCAACTTGATAAAGGTCTATAGGTGCTCACGTGTTTTGAGAAAACAATAAACTGTTAATACATGTTGTCAGTGGGGGCAGTGATGAAGGCAGTCAGGGTTCTACAAGTTCCTTTCAAGACATTGTTCCACCCCCCCCCTAAATGTTTGTTTGTATATCTATACATTGTAGTTTCCCCATTAAATTCTGTACATACATAAGTGCATTCCCTCCCCCCCCCCCAAACGTCAAGTCTGAATAAACTTTATCCAAATAAATAAAGAAAAAGCCAAATTAGGAACCACAAACTTATGTCAGGCCTGAAGTTTCAGGGAGGACTCCGTTTCTCTGGTCTTTGCCTCGGTGCCCCTTAACCAGTTCGCGTCGGAGGCCGTGTATACACGCAATTTTTTTTTGCACCGTGGATCGGAGAGCGTCAAAACACGCCATAGGAAACTCCGGAATATTTGTATGCATGCTCGGTTGAGCCACGCGTGTACGGTGACATGCTCAGAAGTGCCGGCCACGTGCTGTGGAAGCTTCCATTAACGTGTTTGTGTGGGAAAAAGAAACCTGCACAGGGGCCCAGAAAAACTTTTTTATTCCCGACGCGAACAGGTTAAAAATGTTCCCATAAACAATCTGACGAAAGTGCCCTTTACTCAGGAAATGGGGCCCTTGCTCATACAAGAATGAAATTCCAGGCCTGATATAACTCTTTGAGTTTGTCCCCCACTCTCCATTTTCTGGCCACACTTGGACCAACCCTGCTGCTCAGTTGACAGAGTACTTGTTCGTGCAGTATCTTTAACTCATCTAAAAAACAATTCTGAATGAAGAATGTTTATCAGTTTATCCATTTAGTAAAACACAGCTTGAAAGACAGCGTCCAGCACTGAAATAGCTACAATGTCACAGATAATAATCAAAAACAATTGTCAACACTCTGCCATCATACTCTACGTGACTTTACAAAACAAAACAAAACAAAACAAAAAAATGAACGGTGCGTTGGTGGATCTATAGGACTCCTCCCATTGTTCAACATGTGCCAATTCTCCACGTTTGGTCAGATGAGCTCTCCTCTCCTTTCCCAGCCCGGATCCACCCCCATTTGAGTTATTACACAAATACATCATGCTCTAATACAACACAATATTAGATTTCCTTTTTTTGGGGGGGGTTTGCGGTGACACCATGTGTGTATCTCAACTATCACTAAATGAGGTACAAGTTTCAGAAAAGAACCTTGTTGCACAACTCATATCTCAACTAGCACTACATGAGATTATGGTTCAGGGAGAATACAGATTGGCTTCTGAACTAAATCAAATTGGTGCTTTTGTTTAGTATTAGACCACATTCTGAATCTCAGATCAACGACGGGTGAAGTGTGTGTGTGTGTGTCCATTCGACTGAATAATTACACAGCAGACCCATCTGCCGAGTCCTGACTCGAGTCACCATGTACGATGATGACTGGGACTCGACCCTTGGTATTCAGAAATCAAGATTTGTGACTTGGGACTCTTTGATGCCAAATGATTATAGTTCAATATTAAGCATTTGTAAGCCCAACAAAGATTACTCAACGTGAACAACCTTGTAAAAATTTGAAACATTTCTTAATTATATAAACAAAAATTACCATACACACATAATAATAATAATAATATTGTATATTTATATATTCACCTGGTGCTCAAGGAGTCTTCATTATTATCCCTTGCTCATCAGGTGCATAAATCATTCCTGAAACCATCTCAGCTCCCACAGCTCAATTGCTGCCAATTTCGGCGCATATATGGCTAATCAAACACAACAACCAACTCTGCCCCTCACAGGTACCCATTTACCCCTGGCTGGAGAGAAGCAATTATGGTATCTTGCTCACACGAACCAGAGTCACAGTCGGGATTTAAACTGCGCAAAAACGCTCGGCCATGAGGGCAGAATCGCCATGAACAAACAAATTAATAAAACATCTAAATCCAGTATGGTTTTCTTGGACTTATGACTCTGCAGAGATGACACCCATTTGACTTCCATACAACCTTTCTTACAATGAAATTAAACCATTAAACCCAATTACAGAATACGTCACTACAAAATACAGATCGTGATAAATCTATAATTAACTTTGGTAATAAATACATTTACTCCATATAAAATACTATTGTTCTTTCATAAATAAATAATTAATATTGTGAATTTTGTATAGTTTGTCTTATTTACTTCTGTGTATCAAGATAATTACTTACACTTGAATTAAGAGAATTAATTGTTTACTTACATCAGTGGAATTTTACAAATAAGTGCAAGATGAATTTTATCACAAATATTTTATTTACATAAATGGATGCTACAGAGTAGATTGTATTTACCGCTCGCTCAGAAAACACACTTCTCAACAAAATGTGACAAAGTGACAAATAAAGGCTTGTCACTTCAAAATCAATCAATTTACATAAAATGTACAAGTCAGTTTACAGTCTGTGGATGTTGTTTTTAAAGGTAAGGTGTAAATAAAATTTTAAAAATGGACAAATTTGTATAAAACTCAGTCCTGTGATTTATCATGATTTATCCTGATTTCAGGATTTTTTTTTACAAACCTCCTTTTGACTTAAGATTTTCTTGAAAGAAGCGAAGTAGCCACCAAGGAAAGAAAGAAGTAGCCTGTTTATTGTTTGTGGGGATATAGAGTTCGGTAAATCCTCCAACATTAAACATCCAGGAAGTTCAGGGGGGCTCTGTCCTCTAGACCAAAGGGAGACCCAGGCCCGCTTCACGTTTTAATCATTAGTCAAAATTTTAATCATTAAGGAAAGAGTACTCTTTCCTAAATTCCATGTTAGAATTGGAATTAGAAATCTGAATACATTTTCATTATTTCCCGGTGAATGACACACCATAAAAAGCTGAAACTTTCAAAGGTTGGTTGATTAATGTATATCTTGATTCAAAGAGAGTAAGCATACTCAGAGAAGCAGTTTGGCCAACATTACCAATGCCGCACCTTCCCTTCAATGTATACCTCGATTCAAAGAGAGTAAGCATACTCGTAGAAGCAGTTTGGCCAACATTACCAATGCCGTACCTTCCCTGCAATGCATATCTTGATTCAAAGAGAGTAAGCATACTCATAGAAGCAGTTTGGCCAACATTACCAATGCTGTACCTACCCTCCCTTCAATGTATATCTTGATTCAAAGAGAGTAAGCACACTCACAGAAGCAGTTTGGCCAACATTACCAATGCCGTACCTTCCCTTCAATGTATATCTTGATTCAAAGAGAGTAAGCATACTCATAGAAGCAGTTTTGCCAACATTACCAATGCTGTACCTTCCCTTCAATGTATATCTTGATTCAAAGAGAGTAAGCATACTCATAGCAGTTTGGCCAACATTACCAATGTTGTACCTTCCCTTCAATGTATATCTTGATTCAAAGAGAGTAAGCATACTCACAGAAGCAGTTTGGCCAACATTACCAATGCCGCACCTTCCCTTCAATGTATACCTCGATTCAAAGAGAGTAAGCATACTCGTAGAAGCAGTTTGGCCAACATTACCAATGCCGTACCTTCCCTGCAATGCATATCTTGATTCAAAGAGAGTAAGCATACTCATAGAAGCAGTTTGGCCAACATTACCAATGCTGTACCTACCCTCCCTTCAATGTATATCTTGATTCAAAGAGAGTAAGCACACTCACAGAAGCAGTTTGGCCAACATTACCAATGCCGTACCTTCCCTTCAATGTATATCTTGATTCAAAGAGAGTAAGCATACTCACAGAAACAGTTTGGCCAACATTACCAATGCCGTACCTTCCCTTCAATGTATATCTTGATTCAAAGAGAGTAAGCATACATGTACTCACAGAAGCTGTTTCGCCAACATTACCAATGCCGTACCTTCCCTTCAATGTATATCTTGATTCAAAGAGAGTAAGCATACTCACAGAAGCAGTTTGGCCAACATTACCAATGTCGTACCTTCCCTTCAATGTATATCTTAATTCAAAGAAAGTAAGCATACTCATAGAAGCTGTTTCGCCAACATTACCAATGTTGTACCTTCCCTTCAATGTATATCTTGATTCAAAGAGAGTAAGCATACTCATAGAAGCTGTTTCGCCAACATTACCAATGTTGTACCTTCCCTTCAATGTATATCTTGATTCAAAGAGAGTAAGCATACTCATAGAAGCTGTTTCGCCAACATTACCAATGTTGTACCTTCCCTTCAATGTATATCTTGATTCATAGAGAGTAAGCATACTCACAGAAGCAGTTTTTCCAACATTACCAATGTTACACCTTCCCTTAAATAGTCGTTAAATTACTCAAATGTATTTGCTTTTTCCAAGCTCAAACGTTCAATCTCCATATTCGAGAATGCTGTAATAAATAAAGAATTTATGCTGGACTTGAAAGACATCTATTACAACTGCATCCATCTCAATTCTCTTCCATACAAATCCATGATACCAAACTAAGGCTGACAGGAAAATAGGCCGACAGGAAAATAGGCTGGCCCCTTTTATGTATTGAGAATCTGCATTATAATTGTGCTGTAGTCAGGGCATCTGACTAAAAACATGGCTGCAGCAGCAGCATCTTAGAAGATGCACATTTATCAACCAGGGGCCATTTTCATAGAATTGCTTACCAGAAAAATTTGCTTAGCGGATTTCTTTGGTTACCAGCCAAAATTTCATACAAAATGTATGCATTTTGGCTGGTAGTCTGTTTTATATTGCTTAGCAAAAATATTTGCTTAGCAAAATTCTCTGTTTTACAGCTCTATGGAATTGAGCCCTGGTGTGTGGTCATACAAGCAGTACATGATCATCACTTGTTTTGATAGTGACTGTCAAAAAGAGTGCAGCATTTTACATTGTGATTCCATAAATTGTAACAATGAAGTCCTGTTTGATATAAGGTTGTGCAACTCTATTGATGTTGAATTCGCACAAACAGCAACTGAAATGTCACAGTCAATTTAATCATACTTTAACTTAAATGTCGTTATTAAATAACTCGCATAACTGCAGGCAACACGAGAATACATTTGTCGATTCATCATAAATATATGATAATGTGTGAGGTGGTGAAGTTGGTAGAATTACGTAACACCAGAAATACAAATGTAGAAGTGCTGGAACGGTTACGAAACTGCACTAACCATTTTAACAATTTGCTAACCGGCTAACCGTAATCAATATTTAAAAAAAAAAAAAAAAACGAAAAAAAAAACCTACAATGAAAGATTCAGTTAAACGGGTAGCAAACTAACTGTTGACTCACAGCACGTCAATGTAGCATAATAAGCATGCACTGCAAGTGTCTTTGTTACTGTGCATTTTGAAAATAAATCACAAATATTTGTGCAGTAAGAATTAAAGGGACAATACCGTCATGATCAACAGGGCATGGAATCAGAGTGCTAGTTTTAGATTAACTCAGCGACTGAAAATAACACCCCACATGATATGGTCATATTACCCTTGCTGCTGCATAAATAAGTAATGTAAGTCACTGTGTTCATCTTAAACTAGGACTCACCGATTCCATGCCTTGTTGAAAACCTACTCTGATCGTGACGATATTGTCCCTTTAAACATTCACCCACCGAGAACAGCGCCCTCATTGACACAATCAATCTCAATGGTAGCATCTTCAAGGCAGGATGGATCTCATTAATAAATATATTCAAATACAAATCTATTCACATTATCCTTCACAAATGATTTAATTCTATGATACAATTTTTATATAAATATTCTCTGTTTTTTTTTCCTCAAATATTCAAGCACACGTGTTCCAATACTGTTTTACAATGATGAACATTGAACCTTGAAGGTGTGTACTCACAGGGTCACCCAAATAAATCATACAAGCACGTTACTGGCCCTGTTCAATCATGTTACCGATGTTACTCCTCTATAAAGTGACCACAAAACCCTGTATCCATTGATTGAGCGACTCACTGCTTTCATCCAACTAACAACTCTTTCAACAAACTGCCATTAATCACTCAACCTCCCTCATTTTTTTCACTCCTCACACTTGCTCTTAATGTTAACACCACAAGGAATGAGGTTTTTTTGGAACAAAAAGTGAAGATTTTCGGCAGGATTTTGGTGCATATAAAATTAATCCAACTCACAATAATGCTGACAGACATGTTGAAATGCAAGCTAGTTGACTTGATTAATTCTACACTCGTCATTCCTAAATCACCAGAGTACATCTTGTATGGCTAAGAAACTGCAAAATTTACTTCAAATTTCAGCATCGGTGCTGAAAAATGCTAAACAGACTGGAATTCAGCCAACTATACATTGTTTAAATGGAGGTCTATTGCCTACATGAAGTGTGCCACTCGTGAACTATCCCAGTCCACGGAACAGTACTCCAAGAACAATGGATGTGGGCCATTCATGACTGACCGTTTCACAGACTGACGCGCAAGGTCTAAAAAAAAAAACACAAAAAAAAGCAGTGCAGTCTGGGAAACCTACCCGGCACTTGAGTGAAATGCATCTCATGCACACACACCTCAGCGTTAAGCGCGTATGCAACACTAGCTTCGCACATCAAGCGCCTTGTCCCATGATGCCTTACGGCAGCACTGGGCAGGCGGTAGCAAAACTCCTAGTCATGCTTGTTTGTGCGTGCGCGCATTTGGAGTACAATGCAGTGGTATGGATTACCGTAGACTGGCACACTTCATGTATAGGTAAACAGACTCCCGGTATAACAGAATCCAATATCACACTCATCCCTTTGGCATTTTCAAACTTTCACACTCAAATAAAAAAAAAGCCGCTCTGAAAAATGTGTGGATACTCGAAACCCCGCTCAGACCACTGTCCCTCTGAAATTGTGGTGCTTGTTCTTGTTCATCCATCGATGCCGCATGGTGCTGACCACTTGCAAGTCTTCCTCATCCAGATCATGAAAGTGAAGATTGTCCAGGCTCTGGTAGACGCCGATCTTACGTCCAACCTGTACAAGGGTTGGCAAATGTGAGATGGAGGTTGAAGACATTGTTACACTATTGCTAAGAAATATTTAACCGCAGAATGTGCCACAAGCAATAATAATTACGTGGCAATTTAACTGGTAACATTTTTATATTTTTTTTGTTGCTAAGCATAACTTTTCTATGCTCGGCAAATTTGGCAAATTTGTCAGCTTAGCAGCTTGATGAAAAGACCGATCTATTAAGCCCCGCCGACCATAGTAACCGCCTAGTAACGGCACATGTAGGTACAACACGTGAGCCTCGCCCCTCGGTCGTCAAGCCGCCTGACGCACACGATGCACGCACGCACGCACATCTCGTACATACATAATGGTGACGTGTTTACGTTTGTCATCGACGCAATATGCTATTTTAACATTTCAGACTTTGGTCGGATGCATAATCATGGCTGTGACTGGTCAATACGTAATGGGGGCAGGGCTTAATGATGAATAGTCGTCTATGACTTACATCGGTCATCCATTTGGAGAACTCTCTGTCCCAGTTGTTGGCTCGTTCTAGATGGAGATAACAGTTGAACATGATGAGGTAGATGTAACGCTCCAAGTAGTTTAATGTTTGCTGTTTCAGGCAGGCAGCAGTTTCGTCATCTTTCGCAGATTTGGTCTTCAAAAAAAGGGGGATTTTGTTTATTTATTTTTTTATTTTTTTAAGTGTAGTCGAGAAAAGACTGTTTGCGGTGACACCAAGTACAAATTCTCTTTTTGAGTAGTAAATAGTTCTGAAAAGAACCGGTTGATTACAACTCAACATTTGGATCAGTGTGCTCTGATCGTCTTCAGGAGAATTGTAGTCAGTCAGAACCACTCTGACACCATGGAACACCACGATGACAAAGAAGGAGCACAAGCCTTTGGCAACCAACCAAGGATCTGAAGACACACGAATATCCTAAATCTCTCTCGTCCAACTCCAACATTCTGAGCCAACGGTCAAATTGGTATGTTGGTATTTACACCCAACATCAAAATTTCAAAAATAACCAACTGCGGAAGTTAGTCAGAAGTGGACTTACCTCAAATTTGTACTATAGATACAAGTGGAGGAAAACAAGTCAACAGATTTGAAGTGTCACTGAATGGGATTGCACTATCATTTGTGACCCGCTCTGGCAAAACCCGAAACTTCTTGGCATTTACCATAATGCGTAACAGCCATGAAAAGGTCAAAAACTGACCCCAGGGACCAGTTTTCATGTTACCATATAGAGCATTTTCTCTAGATTTTGATGGAAAAAGAAAAATCCTGAAACATTGTTAGGAACATTGTTAATTTTCACGATAAATTTGGGAGGTCACTCCGAAAAGTTGGGTCCAAGTTTAGGGTTTTGCCAGAGCCAGTCACATTTATCAATCAAATTAAATTAATGCTGGTAAATCTTCACTGTAAATCATGCTTATCCCGTGGTGTGATTTGACAAAAGTAAAACAAAATCCTGAGAGATGGGTAGCAAGCCTGGGTCTCCCTTTGATCTAGAGGACAAAGCCCTCTGAACCTCCTGTGGGTAGCGAGTCTGGGTCTCCCTTTGGTCTAGAGGACAAAGCCCCCTGAACCTCCTGGATGTTTAATTCTGGAGGATTTACAGACTCTCCACATCCCCACAAACAAGAAACTAGAGGTTTGGACACAATACAGGCTACTTCTTTCTTTCCTTGGTGGCTGCTTCTCTTCTTTCAAGAAAATTTTCATTTGAGGCAAAGGGAGATTTGTAAAAATCCTGAAATCAGGAAAAATCCTGAGAAATTACAAGCCTGCTTATCACAACAATTTTGAGAAATTTGTCATTTTAACGCATTTGTCAGAATTTGCCGTCAAAATAGCGAAATACACGGGCAATACATCTTAAAGATTCAAACTTATAACATCATGCCCACTGACAGACTACCCTACCTTATTGTAAGTTGAGAAGATGATCTCTCGGATATGAAAGTGCATCGGTGTCATTGTCTCTGAACACTTGTCTAGTATGAGATCGACCTCTCGCTTGACCTGTGACCCAGAAGGCAGTCGTCTCACTAGAGCCATCACACACTGTTGCCATATGAACAAGATACAGCATTTAGACACATGAACAAGAACATCTTTTTTCACAAGTAGTTTTCCTGAGAAAAATATTGTCATTTTCAAGGAGTTTTCCAGGACATGGAATTTCGTTTTCCATGAGTTTTCTAGGAAACGGAATGTCATTTTCCTGAAAAAGGAATGTAGTTTTCCCAAGTGTTTTCCTTGACAAGGAAGGCCATAATCCTGGAGTTTTCTAGTACAAGAAATGTCAAGTTTGACTCTTGTCAATTTCTAGGATGTTTAAAGAACAACAAATATTTGTATGTTTTATGTTTATCTTACATCCTGTCAATAATGGACATAAATAACTTGACTTACAGCAAATTCTCCCTTTGTGTACTCGGCCTGCGGGACACTAACTCTTTCTTGTTCTTCCAATTTGACACCAACAGGAAAACCCTGCAAATATTTGACGGAAAAATATTGTCAGGAAACATAACTATGTAGTCCGGTGATAATTGTAACTGCAGGAGTTGGTAATAATAAACATCTATGTTGTTATTTAAACATTTTAAATCAGAATCTCACATTGGTATCCATCTTACAATATCAGAATCTCACATTGGTATCCATCTTAAAATATCAGAATCTCACATTGGTATCCATCTTACAATATCAGAATCTCACATTGGTATCCATCTTACAATATCAGAATCTCACACTGGTATCCATCTTACAATATCAGAATCTCACATTGGTAATAATGTCGGGCATAATAATGTCGGGCATTTTAAAGCGCTTTTAAACAAGGTATCAAAGCACTATACATTATTACCCCTGCTCATCAGGCGCATAAATCATTCCTGTAACCATCTCAGCTCCCTGGGGAGTATACATCTTACAATATCAGAATCTCACACTGGTATCCATCTTACAATATCAGAATCTCACATTGGTATCCATCTTACAATCTCACACTGGTATCCATCTTACAATATCAGAATCTCACATTGGTATCTATCTTACAATATTTAAGTAAAAAATATGTGTCCACAATAGATCACAGTACAGTTAGAGGTATACCAACTTGATGTGTTTGTTCGGTTGTCATTATTAAGAAGACAATTTCGTCACGATCAGAGCAGACTTTCAACAGGGCATGGAATCGGTGTCCTAGTTTAAGATGAACACAGTGAAAATTACTGGCTCATTTATGCAGCAGCAACGGTAATATGGCCTTATCATATTATTTTCAGTGAGTTTTGTGTCTTTGGGTTCATTTAAAGAAATTAAAAATACAATTTAAAAAAAATCAATAAAAAAATAAACATAAATAATGACAGAAACAATAGCTCTTCCGACCTACCAGGTCGGAACAGCTAACAACAAATGTGAATACTTGTTTATACTTTTTTGTGCCAGATGACGAGTCCAGCGGCTGCCATGGCAATGGTTGTTCTTTCTTTTCCACAGTCACAGTTGAAGACCAGAGCTGGGCCGTCTTCATCAGTATACATATCCTCCAAGCCATTGATAATACTCACTATACGATCATACTCCTGTGAATAGAAAGAAAAGACATCTATGTACAAATTTTTTCTCTTTTTTAAAAGCCATGGTTTAGACCATTAAATCTTCTAGAATTGTATCCATAAATGCTACCCCGAAAAACAAAAACAAACAAAAAATTTCCCCCCGATTCATTTTTGAGATTTGTTTCTCTGAAAGCCATAGTTTAGATCATGACACAAGAAAATGATTATATTTTTTTGTTCTTTTTTTCATTTCTTCATACCCCAAAATAGAAAACAAACAAAAATCCATTTCCCCAATTAACAGGGGTGTGATTTGACAAAAGTAAAAAAATCCTGAAATATGGTTAGCGGGCCTGGGTCTCCCTTTGGTCTAGAGGACAAAGACTCCTGAACCTCCTGGATGTTTCATTTTTGGAGGATTTACAGACTCTCCACATCCCCACAAACAAGAAACTAGAGGTTTGGACACAATACAGGCTACTTCTTTCTCTCCCTGGTGGCTACTTCTCTTCTTGCAAGAAAATGGTGAGGCAAAAGGAGATTTGTAACAAATCTTGAAAATCAGGAAAAATCCTGAGAAGTCACAGGCCTGAATTAATTTTTGCGATTTGTTTCTCTGAAAGTCATAAGTTTACACCATGACACAAGAAAATGAGAATATTTTGTTTTCCTCGTGTTTCTTCAAGAATTGTACCCATAAACGTAAACGAGAAATGCTGACAGGACGCATATGGATAAAGGAATGTCTGACCAGCTCAGATGGCGATCCCTCACATTCAGATGCCGTCAATCTGTAGTAGTGTAACCCTGGTGAGATTGTCCGCTGTAGCTCAAACATTTCTCTTGACGTCAGTATGCTGGAGAACTCTTTTTGTACTCTTGGCTCTGTGACATCAATATAAACCTATAAAAACAATCACACACAAAAATAAATTAGTGTATTTTTAAATACATTTTTCAGTCTGCCATCACATCATACACTGTATGCAAACAATGTCATATCTTAGAACAGAGAATCTTTGTATATATAAAAAAAAAAATGTTTACATATATTTAATCCTTATAATAATAATAATAATAATAATAATAATAATAATAATAATAATAATAATAATAATAATAATAATAATAATAATAATAATAATAATAATAATAATAATAATAATAATAATAATAATAATAATAATAATAATAATAATAATAATAATAATAATAATAATAATAATAATATAATAATAATAATAATAATAATAATAATAATAATAATAAATAATAATAATAATGGAGGCATTTAAAAGCGCTCTTACACCAGGTATCACAGCGCTGTACATTATTACCCCTGCTCATCAGGCGCATAAATCATTCCTGAAACCATCTCAGCTCCCTGGGGAGTATACAGCTCAATTGCTGCCATTTCAGCGCATATAGGGCTAATCAAACACAACAACCAACTCTGCCCTCACAGGTACCCATTTACTCCTGGGTGGAGAGAAGCAATTATGGTAAAGGACAGAAGGACACAAGCACCACGGTCACGGTCGGGATTCAAATCCACATTCTGACGACTCAGCCATCAGAACACAAATCCGATGCACTAAACCTCTCGACCATGGCACTCCATCGTGGAGTGTCGTGGACGAGCGGTCTAGTGCATCGGACTCAAGTTCTGGTGACGTTTCAGGGATGATCCTGTGAGAAAGTGAAAAGGTAGAAAAGTGTTTGCCTTTATCGTTAGGCATATACTAGCCTATAGCGGTTTACCTCTATAGCCATGTATAGCAAAGAAACTGTTTTTTATCTTGGTATTTACAATAAAATGATACACAAGGAAAGTTTCCATGGTCTGAAGTTAGTCGGAACCCGGTTTCATGGTAGGATTTTCAAAATCAAAATGTCGGATTTCCTAGTAGGGAGAAGCGTTAGAATGTGGCATTTGAATTCCGGCCTGGCTGGTCACGGCGCTTGTGTCCTTGAGCAAGATGCTTAACCATAATTGCTTCGTCCTTCGGATGGGACGTTAAGCCGTAGGTCCCATGTACTACAAACATCAGCGCGTACATCAAAGAACCCATAATGACACTTATCAGAGTAGGGGTTTACCCCGGTGTCTCTGGTAGCTAATTGATGGCCCATTGAAAATCATCTATAGGTGACATGGTTACCATCACTAAATAAAGCTCTTATTATTGTTAAATGATTTTGTGTTAATTATGTTCATCTTGGAGAAAAAAATAATACATGTCCAATTTACAAATAAATGCTGTCTGGTAATTTTTTGGAAAGAATAAAAATATGAAACAGTTTTCATTATTTTCTTAAAAATCATGTGCACCTTTTAGGATGAAACTGTCATAGTATAGTTGTATGATGTATTTTTTTTTAAACAATTGATTTAATTTCGGTACTTTCCCCGAGTCTTTGTGAAAACACTTCACAGGTGACTCGGGCGGGATTCGAACCCACAACCTCCTGGTTACTAGTTCAGATGTCTTAACCTCTCGACCACCGAGCTTACCCAATGACGATTGGCTGGCTAGAATCCTATATAGCAGCGGGTTCCGCGGTATATAGGTTGGTGAAATTCTTGCGTCGGGTGATAAACAATTGATTTAATTTTGCCCTACACCGACGTGTGTATAGCACTGCATACTCAGTGCTTTCCGAGTGTTTGTGAAAACACTTCACAGGCGACTCGGGCGGCATTCGAACCCACGACCTCCTGCTTACTAGTTCAGACGTCTTAACCTCTCGACCACCGAGCTTGCCCGATGACGACTGGTCGGCTAGAACCCTATACAGCAGCGAGTCCTGCGATAGATATAGGTCGGTGAAATTTCACCATGCACCCTACAGTGGGTTGAAATGAACATGCATTTATACCAAATACGAAATGCCATACCTTCCCTTTAACTCTCCTACTATAGCTGCACATTTAATAGTAGCAAGTAGCTATATACCGTAATTTCCGGAATATAAGCCGCGCGGTGTATAAGCTGCACTACACCAAAATCACCAAAACAAGATTCATGCGTCAACATATAAGCCGCACCGCGTATAAGCCGCACACACAGAGGCCCGCCGGACGCCACTCACTGTCGGTACATCGCCACAAAGGGGGTCATTGTGTTGCGTTCGAATCAAAATGTATTGAAAGAGACACAATAGCATACCTGCCAACCTTGACAAGTGAAAATTCGTAATACTAATACTAATAGTAAAGTTTGGCACATTTTACGCATGTCCGAAATACATGTGCATGTACAGGAATCAACGGCACTGCTTGTGGGATCGATGTTTCTTCGACTCCACGTGTTCTTTTTCTTGACATCGTTAAGACATTTTTACCTCCATGGTTAAGGCCACCATGGCTAATGCAGAAATCCGTGCTGCATATTTTACAAAATGCGTGAAGTTCCCCAAGTTTGGAGGCAGCAATAACTGGGTAGCTTTCTGAGTATTTATCTCGAAATTTCTGCACCGCAGTTTTCTTGCGACATTTTTATTTTGCTGTTCCGTTCCCGTATCACTATTTACGGCATTCGGGAATGTCGAACGTAGTCCCGCTGGTTGCCTGCTTTCTGCACAACGTACATGTAATCACTACAATGGCAACCAACGAAACGATGACTCATCGCCTGCCACGCGTAACAAATTTTCCTATTGGCTCCTTCCATAGACTACGATATAACGAATTTTCCCATTGGCTATCTTGTACACGCATGGCATAGACTACGATCTACGTCGTGGATTCTGATGTCGCTGGCGCTAAACGTTGCAACGGTTTTTTCAGAAGTTTTGAATAAATCCGTGTGTATCGAGGTCCGCTCACTAAAACTGACAATGACCAGACCATTTTCGCTACGAACAATAAAGGTTTTTAGGTTTCTGTTTCTGTCTGTTTACCAACGATTTTTGCTTAATTGTGCATTGTGTTTTGTTCTTCAAGATTCATACCTCGGCGTATAAGCCGCACCGCGTATAAGCCGCAGGCAACTTTTACCGTGTCAAAATCAACGTATAAGCCGCGGCTTATATTCCGGAAATTATGGTAGGTCAAAATCAGTCAACTGACTGTTTTGACTGTTGACCCAAATGTGCACACAGGGGCATTTTTGACTGGTTTTTACTGTAATTTTGACCACCCTGAACAATACAATACAATGCTTTTACCAGTCAAAAACAGTCGACTCATTTTGACCTGTAAATGTACATACTACACGTAAGGTTTGACAGTGTTTGACTTTCAAGTGCACTAGATATACCTTGGCAAGAATTTCAACATTTTGACCCTTGTAGTAGTAGGAGGGTTAAATGCATGTAAAAAATTTGTGCATAAATCATTGCAACATGACAGCAAAGACTTTCATTTATACCTCACCTGAAAGGGTCTGTTAAACTTGAGAAGTTCATTCTTCAGCTGAAGTTCTTTTTCCTGTTTGAAAAAAAAGAAAAATATTTACTTTATTTTACTTTTATTTTTTATTTCATTGTCCTCAAACCAACAACAGCAGTAAACCGCCAATTACAGGATGGGATAAAACGTACATGTATTTTTTGGTTTTAACCCTCCTACTATTGCTGCACTTTAGTGGCAAGTAGATATAGTGGTCAAAATCAGTCAACTGACTGTTTTGACTGTCGACCCAAATGTGCACACAGGGGCATTTTTGACTGGTTTTTACTGTCATTTTGACCACCCTGAACATATACCGGACAATGCTTTTACCAGTCAAAAGCGGTCGACTCATTTTGACCTGTAAATGTACTTACTACACGTAAGTGCACTAAATACTAACATTCATTTATGCATTTTTATCTTTTGTTTAGTATGATACTTCATTTGCTATTGTATGATTTCTTGTTTACTGTAAAGCGCCTTGAGCACTTCTTGGTGGATATGTGCGCATTATAAATCTTCTGGATTATTATATTATTATTATTATTATATACCTTGGCAAGTATATCAACATTTTGACTAAGTAAGACTAATTGCGGTGACACCATGTGGAATCTCAATTGAGTAGTAATTAGTTCTGAAAAGAACTGGAGGTACAACTCGACGTTTCAATCAGTATGCTCCTGAGGATGATCGGAGCATACTGATCGAAACGTCGAGTTGTACCTCCAGTTCTCTTCAGAACTAATTACTACTCAATTGAGATTCCACATAATAATAATAATAATAACAAAATCTTATATAGCGCACGTATCTACCTATAAGGTACTCAAGGCGCTGAAACAAAGATAAACAACCAGATGTGGGATTTGTAAAGAAGGAATATAATGTGAATAATCAAAGCGCCCACAATGGGAGAGCGCGGTGGCGCAATTTGCAGCCAAATCAAACCAGAAACACTTTCACGATAAGTATCCTGGGTTCTTTTACGTGCATTACACAACACATGGTGTCACTGCAATTAGTCTTACTTATCATCCTCACCATGCAAAGCTACAAGTTTTACCTAACATTTTGACTGATTTTGATTCTTGTAGTAATAGGAGGAGTTAATGGATTTAGGAACACTGTCTCGTGTCTCCCAGTTAAAATTGTGACTGAAAACAATCGACAGACTTTACCTCCAGCTCTGCCACGGTAACTCCTGGTATGTACACATTATCCCAGAGAGCGGTGGCTCTCCGTGGTGTGTAAATATAACCGTCACATTCCAGCACTAGCTCACCTCTCAGCGTAAAGAAATGGACCGATGAGTGACCGTGCTTCTTACCCATGAGTTGGTTGACGATTTTCGACAAACCCTGGAAAACGAATATATATGAATAGAATGCAAAGCCTCAAGTCATTACTTCAAAAGGAATACAAGGAAAAAAGATGGATGTTTGTTGCAGCACGTTCAACGTATACTTTAACCCTAACCACCCAAAATCCTGCAAAATCCTCCAAGGGGCACTTTTTTGGAAAAAATTCAGCACTGTTGTAAACTGGTACTTTCACCTCCTCAAATGGGGCAAAATTACTACCTGGCAAGAAGATCAGGCCATAAGTGCTGAATATGAAAGATCAATGAAAATGCATGGTGCATTTTGAAGACAAGGGGATGTTTCCAAAAGTGCACTGATGGATTTTGGAGGATTCAGGAAGGTTCCTAGCCAGAATACCTAGGGGGTTAGGGACAGTATTGTCACGATCAGAGCAGATTTTCAACAGGGCATGGAATCGGCTTCCTAGTCTAAGATGAACTCAGTGACTGAAAACTACTGGCTAATTTATGCAGCAGCATCGGTAATATGACCTTATCAATGAGGGATATTACTTTCAGTCACTGAGTTAATCTAAAACTAGCACGCCAATTCCATGCCCTGTTGATCATGACGATATTGTCCCTTTAAAGCTGTGATTCAGAGGGAAAAAAGAAATCAGAAAATTCTGTAATCTTTGACAAATAATGGTAGCAAATAGGACAGACATGTAAGTTTCTTGTGGCATATTCACCTAAGACTACAAAAATAATAAGGAATGAAATTTTGATTGTGAAGAAATTTGAAAAATCACAGGCCTCCCAGTGCCTAATCTACCAAATATAGGTTTTTTTTAAATAGGATTTTTAAGCAAAATATAGATTATAGGTTTACCAAATGCCAAAATATAGGCTTTTATAGGTTATTTCCCGTGATTATGCAGTGTTAAGTAACAAGTTTTTGGTAAATTGCCTACCTTCTGAGTACTTTTTGAAACAAAGTACATTACCCCATACCCTGTCCGGCAGAAAATCTATGAGCGGTACACATGTTACAGTTTGGCTACTGTTTTGGCTTCATCTCTTTATACTTAGGAAGTAATTTTTTTTCAAAGCCATGAGGATTTTATGAGGAAGTTGAAAATGTGTTGCAGGAGATTAAAAATATAGATAAATATAGGTTTATATATGTTTATATAGGTTTGGGGGTTTTTTTGGTGGGGGGGGGGGGGGGGGAATAAAGGTTCCCATTTTGAAATATAGGTTTTTATAAATTTTATAGGTTTCACTGGGAGGCCTGAAATCAGCTGTCATTTTCAGGTTATATTTTCAAATATAACTCACCTAAAAAAAAAAACACCAAATGGACAGCATAGTGTGCCTCAACAAGGGTCACACACATATTCTCCCATGTTTGTTTGTGGTGTAAACCGAACACCTCCTATTGTTCCCTTCTTTTGTTCCCTTTGTTAGGACATCTCCCATTTGATTTGTTCACGTTTTTCAACCGAGGACATTTGCAAACAGTAACCGCCAACCGAGGACCCATTGTTTCCCTTTTGTTATAAGTCCTCAGTTTACACCATAAACAAACACAATAAGGTAGAATGTACACTCATTCACATAAGCTCTGTGGAATACCACCAAACATGTGACTCGCTCTACGAAAAAAGGTATTAAGTCGCACTATGCTATTACACGTAAAGGACTGTTCTATGTGGAGAGGGTGAAAAAATCTTCACAAAGTGATTTTTGTTGTTGGTTTGTTGGCTTCTATTTTATCAATATTTTCATAATTTATTTTCAGAAATATTAATATTTGATGAATAAAGTTGAAAAAACAAACGTTTTCATGTGTATTGTTTTCATCTTTTGTTTTACTCTTTGTCCATTTTTAGGGAAGAAAAACCACCAATCTTATGCTTTCGTAGTGATACGGTTTTAACAACCCCCTCTCAATAACGTAACTGTTGCTATGGGCATTCAAGAGAGTTTATTTTTAGCTCATTTCGTTTTCCACTTGCTACGTTTAAAGGGCTGTATCTCTGAAGGCACTTTCGTTAAATTGTAAAATATGAATATGCAAATATTATTATATCTCCAGAATGCAAAATGCCACAGGGGTCAAACCTATACCAAATTAAAGCTTACAATGTGACCAATTCATCTATGTATATAACTCATTTGTTAAATTTTGCGACATACATTGTATTCCCCATTCTTGTGGAGCCGGTCACAAATACATCTGCTCATTAAAGGGGGACTGACATGGATTTAAATCAAACAGTTAAATATGTGATCGTTTTATTCTTTTATATCAGTAAAAGATAAATAAAATTTTTGTTTTGTGTTTTTATTGTTTTTGAGAGTGTTATTTTACTATTGTAAAAATGCCCCCCACTTTTACGCCCTGCACGGAGGAGCTGTTCGTGACATCGTGTCGGGAAGATAAATTCGGCTCAAAACTCGGCTCAAAATGATCGCTGCACAAAACTATGTGAGCCGATGGACCTGACCACTTGACTCTTGTCAGTCGAACTTTGCTCGTCCAAATACGGCGATTTTTGGGTCACTTGGGAACAGATGAAGGCTAACACTGTCTTTGGTGGTGTTGCTGCATCCTGCAGAAACACATCTTCCCGGCATTTTATTAGTTCCGGAAACAAAAATCACGGAAGAAATGAAATCGACGCTATGTGTGTGAAACGTATGTATGTACATGTACATCATGTACACATCGGATCTTCCCGACCTTACGTCACATATCTTATGCAAATGAAGCTTCCACCATGGGGCGGGGTTGCCTCCCCCGAACACTTCAAACATTGTTTTAAAATACTTGTACTCAGAAATCAATGATTAAATAGACACAGGTGGGTCTCAAAAACAATATTTTATTACAAAACGCCTTAAGTACACACACAATAAAGGATGTCAGTCCCCCTTTAAGGTTTCACGGTTTATTTATTTCCACATTATCAAAAGTAAATAACTGCAATATCAGTCAATATTTTGTCATGGTTGTGGTATTTTCTACCTCACCCATACCTCTCTTCCAGACTGAGCCATACCGAATACCGGCAACCCAGGAACCCGTCTGAAGTTTGATACTTTGACCTCTCGCTGTGAGCTCAGCACGTCCAACCCAAGGTATTCATCCGCGACCTGCATCAGACCACAAACATCACTTTTAAATTCACCATCATACTAAATTCGTACTAGAATCATAAATTAAGTTGTTGTTTTTTTGGTTTATTTATTTATTTATTTATTTTTTTTGGGGGGGGAGGCTGGTGGGGGATATAATCACCGGTACAATCTCAATTTTTTGTTTCATTAAAAAAAAAAATTATGTCTTAATAAAAAAGTTTTAAATACAAGATCAACAAAAGTGTTTATTACACCTTTCATACTAAAGATTATACAAAAAATTATCAAATCTTAACCCTAACCACCCAAAATCCATCAATATCCTCCAAGGAGCACTTTTTTGGAAAAATTCAGCACTTTCAGAAACTGGTACTTTCACATCTTCAAATGGGGGCAAAATTACTACCTGGCAAGAAGTACAGGCCATAAGTGCTGAATATGAAAGATCAACGACAATGCATGGTGCATTTTGAAGATAAGGGCATGTTTCCAAAAGTGCACTGATGGATTTTGGAGGATTCAGGAAGGTTCCTAGCCAGAATACCTAGGGGGTTAGCATTAATCAAAATATATAACTCACAGATTTAGCCAGTTTGAGATAGCAAACTTTGCCATCTCAGTGGAGAAAATGGCACCAATTTGATCATGTTTTGTGGGCAACCAATTTGCCTAGGGGCACAACCCGAGATTTAATAGGTGGAAATTTGGCACCCTGGGAATAATACACACTTGTAGGACGGCTTGTACAAGATCAATGTAGATTAAGATCAATCCCCCCACACGGATCGACATGGAACTTGACTAGGAAATCTTACCAGGTATCTGTCACCTTGGTTGATGAGAATGGCCGGATCTGCAAACACCTCCGACGAGTCTAGGTCACCAAGGATACGATATACCACTGAATGTTGCTGCATCCAGTTTTGAAATGACTGACAAAACATCTGTGAATTCTGTACGTAAAATTATCAAATCAGAAAATAAACTCCAGCATTACTGACCAAGAGAAGATATGCGGGGTAGAGTAGGGGGGGCTTGATTTTCAAAAGATAAAAAAAGGAAACAAAATATTTATTAACAACAGCCTAAGAACACAGAGCTTCACTGGGCTTGTCTGCTGAAATCCCCAATGGGACAGACCTCATTCCCTGGGCCACCAACAACCCTGGACCACCTCATCCCCTGGGACACCAATACCCCTTGGCCACCTCGTCCCTTGGGCCACCTCGTCCCTTGGGTCACCTCGTCCCATTGGACACCAATACCCCTGGGCCTCCTCATCCCATTGAACACCAATACCCCTGGGCCACCTCGTCCCCTGGGCCACCTCATCCCCAATGTTCCAATTTAAAAAAAACATTTTCGGAAGTTGCCATTAAAATAGCCAAAAACATGGTCAATACATCTTTAAAATGGCCAGCTTAATAAAGTCCACTTATAACGGTCAGGATGGTTTATACTTTATTTGCGTTTTATCAGAATTCCCCCACACCCTTGAGCAATGGTCATCTTTAATTTCTCATTACCTGTTGATGTAAGTAGCTGTTGAAGATGAGGAGGTAACAGTATCGCTCAAGATACCTTAACATTTTCTTGGTGAAATAATCCCTGGCGCTTCCTTCCTGAAGTAAAATGTAACAGAAGATGATCACTGATGGATGGCTCTCCCAATAATTCACAGATTGATTAATAATGCATTGATAATGCATAGATAATAATCAATTGATCCAACCATCTATCAATCAATCAAACAATGTATAAAGCGATCAATGTTTGCCCATATTACCAATGTTGTACAGTACTATCCTTTCAATGTATATCTTGATTCAAAGAGAGTAAGCATACTCACAGAAGCAGTTTTGCCAACATGACCAATGTTGTACCTTCCCTTCAACCGACCAACCGACCGACCGACCGACCGACAAAGAGAGTAAGCATACTCATAGAAGCAGTTTGGCCGACATGACCAAAGTTGCCAATGTTGTACCTTCCCTTCAACCGACCAACCGACCGACCGACCGACCAACAAAGAGAGTAAGCATACTCATAGAAGCAGTTTGGCCGACATGACCAAAGTTGCCAATGTTGTACCTTCCCTTCAACCGACCAACCGACCGACCGACCAACAAAGAGAGTAAGCATACTCATAGAAGCAGTTTGGCCGACATGACCAAAGTTGCCAATGTTGTACCTTCCCTTCAACCGACCAACCGACCGACCGACCGACCGACAAAGAGAGTAAGCATACTCATAGAAGCAGTTTGGCCGACATGACCCAAGTTGCCAATGTTGTACCTTCCCTTTAATGAACCTACTCTGCAGGATGTTTACAAATAAGGCCATACAGACAAATTTACATATAAAACAAACAAAAAACAGATCTGAACAGTGTTTTTTTTTTCTCTTCATTTTCCTTGCTCACCAAGCGATTTCTTGTGAGGAAGACCCTGGGGGGATGGGGAGGATATATCCCCCCACTTTTTGGACCGGGGGATGGTCCATAGGATCATCCACCACCCCCCCCCCCCCCAGAATTTTCCATGCATTGAAAAAAATATATAGGTGTAGCCGCAAGATTCTTAATAGTTGTCAACTGCAGAACTTCAAGCTATACTGCGCACCCAAATTTCAAAATTATCCCCTCCACTTTTCATCACGGATTTACGCCAGTGGAGGAAGACACACTTATCGGCTGTCCTGGTCTAAAGATAATGTGCTGCATTGATTCTTGGTTTGGTATGGGATATCCAACTATTGGAATTTGTGTAAGTTTTTTTTATTTATTTATTTTTTTCATTTTTTTCTCATGTCGTAAGAGAACAATTACCAAAAAATAGTTATTTTTTTATTATCCCTGGTCTAAGTGCTCCCTGAGTAGTCAATGAATAAATTGAAGAATTATTCATTCACGATGCGTCACTTACAGCCATCACGTAATCATCTTGGATCTGTTCCATCTTCACCTTGTTGACAAAGATTTCCCTCCGGATGTTGCCCATGTCATCCGTTAGATCAATCAGAACATCCACCTGTCATGGCAAAAAACATAAAAACAGCAATTGTGTTAAACCCCTCCTACTATAGCTGCACTTTAGTGGGAAGCTACTATAGAGGTCAAAACCAGTCAACTGCCTGTTTTTGACTGTTGACCCAAATGTGCACACAGGGGCATCTTTGACTGGTTTTTACTGTCATTTTGACCACCCTCAACAATATCAGACAATGCTTTTACCAGTCAAAAACGGTCGACTCATTTTGACCTGTAAATGTACTTACTACATGCAAGGTTTGACAGTGTTTGACTTTTAAGTGCACTAGATATACCTTGGTAAGTATATCAACATTTTGACTGATTTTGACCCTTGTAGTAGTAGGAAGGTTAAAGGGACAATATCGGCACGATCAACAGGGCATGGAATCGGAGTGCTAGTTTTAGATTAACTGAAAATAATACCCCAAATGATGATAAGGTCATATTACCGTTGCTGCTGCATAAATGAGACAGTAATTTTCAGTCATTGTGTTCATCTTAAACTAGGACACCGATTCCATGTTGAAAGTCTGCTCTGATTGTGATGATACTGTCCATTTAACAGTTGAAGGCAAAGAGACATTAGACTGGAACCATGATGTAAGATACCACATGAATTCAATTCAATTGATTTGATTTTTGCCCTTACACCAACGTAATGTATGAAGTACTGTATACTCAGTGCTTTCCGAGTGTCTGTGAAAAAAATAATAAAAAATCAACAGGCGACTCGGGCGGGATTTGAACCCACGACCTCCTGCTTACTTGTGCAGACATCTTAACCTCTCGACCACCGAGCTTGCCTGATGCAGCAGATACCGCGATATGTATACATTAACCCTAACCCCTAAGTATTCTGGCCCGGTTGAACCACGCGTGTACGGTGACATGCTCGGTAGACGTGGCCACGCGCTGTGGAAGCTTCCATTAACGTGTTTGTGTGGGAAAAAGAAACCCGCACAGGGGCCCAGAAAAACTTTTTTATTCCTGACGCGAACTGGTTAAGACAAAGCAAGAAATAATGAAGTACAGTACAAAGTATGATAAATAAAAGTACGAGAAAGATGTTAAAGTCTAAGGACTCATGAAACACTTCCTTGGAATACCATAACCCCCCCCCCCCCCTGAATCCTTCCTAACTCCCTAGGCCCATTTGCTTCCACATAACCTGAATCCTTCCTAACTCCCTAGGCCCATTTGCTTTCACATAACCTGAATCCTTCCTAACTCCCTAGGCCCATTTTCTTCCACATAACCTGAATCCTTCCTAACTCCCTCGGCCCATTTGGTTACACATAACCCGAATCCTTCCTAACTTCCTAGGCCCATTTGCTTACACAAACCTGAATCCTTCCTAACTCCCTAGGCCCATTTGGTTACACATAACCTGAATCCTTCCTAACTCCCTAGGCCCATTTGCTTACACAAACCTGAATCCTTCCAACCTCCCTAGGCCCATTTGCTTCCACATAACCTGAATCCTTCCTAACTCCCTAGGCCCATTTTGCTTACACATAACCTGAATCCTTCCTAACTCCCTAGGCCCATTTTGCTTACACATAACCTGAATCCTTCCTAACTCCCTAGGCCCATTTGCTTCCACATAACCTGAATCCTTCCTAACTCCCTAGGCCCATTTTGCTTACACATAACCTGAATCCTTCCTAACTCCCTAGGCCCATTTGCTTACACATAACCTGAATCCTTCCTAACTCCCTAGGCCCATTTTGCTTACATATAACCTGAATCCTTCCTAACTCCCTAGGCCCATTTGCTTACACATAACATGAATCCTTCCTAACTCCCTAGGCCCATTTGCTTACACATAACCTGAATCCTTCCTAACTCCCTAGGCCCATTTGCTTACACATAACCTGAATCCTTCCTAACTCCCTAGGCCCATTTGCTTACACATAACCTGAATCCTTCCTAACTCCCTAGGCCCATTTGCTTACACATAACCTGAATCCTTCCTAACTCCCTAGGCCCATTTTGCTTACATATAACCTGAATCCTTCCTAACTCCCTAGGCCCATTTGCTTACACATAACCTGAATCCTTCCTAACTCCCTAGGCCCATTTGCTTACACATAACCTGAATCCTTCCTAACTCCCTAGGCCCATTTGCTTACACATGACCTGAATCCTCCAAAATCCTTCAGTAGTAAAGCAAGCACATGATCGTGTGTTTCTAATCTGTGATACATGTACATGGCCAGGGACCCTCCCTGCATGCATGGAGCAATAAACAGTGTCCACTGACCCAAGCACTGACCTTGCAATCACTAACCTTGCAATCACTACAACAAACATGGATGTACATGTACCATGGAAAGGCAAGTATGCCTAATAACCTCAATCCTCCAAAATCCTTCACTTTAGCAAAGAGCATGTAGCATGTAGCATGTAACCTCAATCCTTCAAATC